>JADBJO010001728.1:32500-40000 GCA_016801955.1 Conus betulinus
ATATGGAAAACCCTTTGCAAAGATGATAATTCTTTTGGACATTTAGACTAGGAATGACAAAACCAGAACCACTACCAGTGTTATCTAGGACTGAGCCATCAGTGTAAATTTTCAGGTGATTACTATATAAAACTTGTCAAGATGAACTCTGACATCACTAACCAAGAGATTAAAGTTTTCAGTTTTAGAAACACTTGTGTAATTGTAATCAAAATTCCCACACAAATGCTCCAAGGGGGAATCTTAGGCGTGATGGGATCTTCAGAAATTGTTGATAAATCAATGTTACAATCAGACATAAGCTTATACGTGTAATTTCTAATTGGTTGTAAATAGATGATATTTCTAGCTCGTTTGGGATAATCTTTGTTCGAGTCCATCAATAGTTCTGCTGTAACTGAGTTCTTAACTGACAGGCTTCTGATCACATATTTTGATACGTCTAAGAGCCTGTTGTTCTCCAAAAGGTAACACCTCTGCAGCTTGATAACTTTTGATAGTATTTGCATGAAATGGAACCCCTAAGGCCAATTTTACTGCTTTGCTATCCAAACTTTGTAGCTTTTTTTCAAAAGATATTTTGGAGCAGAAAAATAAACTTCCTGGCCATACTTTAATTTGGATCGAACTAAAGAAGTAGACAAATGCAATAAATTTTTTCGTGTCTTGCCCCCAAGGCTGGTGGTTGATTATCTTTTAAAAATTTATTCTTTTTCTCGCCTTGGCTAATAAATGTTCTATATGCTTTTTCCAACTAAGTTTTGTTGTCAAAAAGACTCCTAAAATTTAACACAATTTTGATATTTCAAGATATTATCCTCTAATTTCAAAATAGGTAACATGGAAGGATTTTCACCATTTATTAAATAGCAGCAAACATGTTTTCTGCAATATCATCAGCGTATTGAACCACATGTGTGTTCTTAGTGTGTGCGTGCGTGTGTGTGTGTGTGTGTGTGTGTGTGTGTGTGTGTGTGTGTGTGTGTGTGTGTGTGTTTGAGTGTGTGTGTATTTCTGTGTGTGTGTGTGTGTGTGTGTGTGTGTGTGTGTGTGTGTGTGTGTGTGTGTGTGTGTGTGTGTGTGTGTTTGCAGACAACACAGCGTGTATACACATGAATGTGCTTGTGCAAAAAAAAAAAAACCCAGCTGATGACTAAATGATAATAAGAATGGAAAGTGTCCAGGAAGTTGTTAGCTAAGCACAACCTGATGCATGTGAAACACCATGAATGGTGCAGAGGAAAACAACCCCACTGGGCTCACCATCAAAGTATTAACATTTACAATGAGCGTGCGCACACGTATTTGTTCACTCCTTCTGACAATGTGTGTGTGTGTGTGTGTGTGTGTGTGTGTGTGTGTGTGTGTGTGTGTGTGTTCTTTTTCTCGTTTTTTGTCTTTTTTTTTTTTTTTGTAATTCGTTTGATGGTTTTTTTTTTTTCTTTGGTGGTGACATTTGCAAGTGAGGTGATTCTCATTCACTGCCCTTAAAAGTGCCAACAGAAGTGACTCACCTGTGTGTGTGTGTGTGTGTGTGTGTGTGTGTGTGTGGCAGGTGAGGCCACAGAGCAAGAGCGCCATTTCTTCACCACCCAGCTGGAAGTGATGAAAATGTTGCCTGCCCACCCCAACATCCTGCGTCTGGTTGGCAGCTACACCACCAATGGTACAGTCCTCTGTGTGTGTCTGTGTGTCTGTGTGTGTCTCTCTGTGTCTGTGTCTGTGTGTGTGTGTGTGTCTGTGTGTCTCTGTGTGTGTGTGTGTGTGTGTGTGTGTGTGTGTGTGTGTGTCACTTTGTGCACTCATAAAATCCCATCATGAACTTTAAGACGAGAAGGTCAGTTAAGCCAGTTAAGGTCAGTTAGGTCATCGAAGGTCGGCTAAACCATTGAAGGTCAGTTAAGCCATCGAAGGTCAGCTAAGCTATCGAAGATCAGCTAAGCCATTGAAGGTCAGCTAAGCCATCGAAGGTCAGTTAAGCCATCGAAGGTCAGCTAAACTATCGAAGGTCAGCCAAGCCATCGAAGGTCAGTTAAGCCATCAAAGGTCAGTTAAGCCATCGAAGGTCAGTTAAGCCATCAAAGGTTGGCTAAGCCATTGAAGGTCAGTTAAGCCATCGAAGGTTAGCTAAGCTCTCGAAGATCAGCTAAGCCATTGTAGGTCAGCTAAGCCATCAAAGGTCAGCTAAGCCAGCAAAGGTCAGTTAAGCCATCGAAAGCAAGCACCACCTGTGGAGAAAATGAAGGAAAGAAGTGAAAAACTGAGCGACTGATATTCGACAGAATGACCAGGGGAAAACAATTGTGAGCACCAGTAGGCAGCTCCTCTGCCAGCTGTAATCAGCAGGACAGCCCATTATGCATGGCAAGGTCTAAAGAAATTAACTGGTCAAACTAAATCCCATCATCACTGTGCCTTACCAAAAGAACAGCAACAACAATTCGCTAATGAACTCAACAAATTTTACTGTCGTTTTGATGCCCATGATTTCACCGATGCATTGGGAGTGATAAAAGAGGAAATCAAAGCAAAGATAGAAGATGAGATCATTATAGAAGATACAACAATACTTTCAATGTTTAAAAGACTAAATATCCAAAAGGCGCCTGGACCAGACAATATTAGTAGTGTATTACTCAAGAACTGTGGATCTCAACTCTGTCATGTCTTCATTAGACTATTCAATTGGTCTATAAAACTTCAACTGTCCCTTCTCTCTGGAAAGCCTCAGTGATCTGTCCTATACCAAAAAAAGTCTAAACCATCTTCCCTCAATGACTACCGCCCAGTTGCTCTAACATCCATTGTGATGAAGTGTTTCGAAAGAGTAATACTCAGTCACCTCCTCACTGACACAGTCAGTCATCAAGATCCTTATCAGTTTGCATACAAACGCAACAGATGCACAGACGATGCCACTCTCACACTTTTACACAACGCTTACACTCACCTGGAGAAAACAGATTCTTTTGTTCGTATTTCTTTTTATTGATTTTTCATCAGCTTTTAACACCATCCAGCCTCATCTCTTAGCGCACAAACTTTTATCCTTAAATGTCAGACCCAGGCTTATCCTGTGGATCACAGATTTTTCCTCATCTCCAGATCCCAGTCAGTGCGCTATCAATCTGTCATGTCATCTGTCCTCTTTTGCTCCACAGGTTCCCCTCAAGGTACCGTTCTTTCTCCTGTCCTCTTTACTCTGTACACCAACGACTGCATTGGTACAGAAGAAACACCAGTCATTAAATATTCAGATGATACAGCCCTTGTAGACCTTTCCAATACTGATGTAACATATTTTGATGAAGTTGAGCGTTTCAGCACCTGGTGTAAAGAAAATTATCTTGAGCTTAACGTCAAAAAAACAAAGGAGATGATCATAGATTTTAGGAAAGCGGGAAAATTATGTGCCTGATCTTTACATTGATGGAAACATTTTACAGGAGTTTTATTGAGTCTGTCTTGACTTTTTCATGCATTTGCTGGTATGGAAATCTTAATTTGAAAAAAACAGCAAACTCTTGGATAGCGTTGTGAACATCTGCGGCAAGATTGTTGGTGAGAGACAGGAGAGTATGAGTGAGTTGTATGAAAGGCGTGCGGTCAACAAGGCTCGTGCGATTGTTAGTGACAGTGGGCATACGCTTGCGCGACAGTTTGTGCTCCTTCCATCAGGCAGACGATTTTGTGTTCCCAGAGCTAAGCTGATGCGCACAAAAAAGAGCTTTGTGTTCAAATCCATTGCGTTTTTTTTAAAACAAACACAGCGTGTAAGAAGGCGATGGATCACCTGTGACACAAGCATGTGCGCGGGTGTGTATGTCCGTGAGCAAGCGGGAAAGTATAGATGCTGGAGTGTGTGTGTGTGTTTCTGTTTTATGTGTGCATGTCCTGGACAGTGAGGAATAGAAATGTCTGGAATATGTCTCATCTTAATGATTTTTAATGATAAATCACCTCTCTCTCTCCTCTCTCTCTCTCTCTCTCTCTCTCTCTCTCTCTCTCTCTCTCTCTCATACGTGCACACATTTTATGTATATAATCAAGAGTGGCTGAGTGTGTACTTTATTTGCACTACCAAAAAGGAGAAAGATTGAAATTCCCATTTTGGTGTTACACGCATGTTTTATTGTTTGTAAGTAATTTTAATTTCCAGTGTCACGTTTGTAACTATAAATATGTATGTCTTAACTTTTAGGGCAGCGGTCACAAATGTAATTTCTCTTTGCTCTTAAATGAAGGATAGGAGCTATGTACACACTCTCAGGAACTGAATTCAAGAGAGGCATGTAATGCACATTTTTTTTACCCAACACATAAGATCTAGCATGCATAATGCTTGGTTGATTATAAATGGCGCATGTATGGGTAGGTTTAGGACCGCGCTTTTTTTGTATTTTGTGCATCCCACTGCATCTGTGTAGTCATGACTGCGAGCGAGTAAGTCATTCTGCATTTTTTGTGAAGAGCCATGAAAAGATGTCTGAAAAACATGTACTGTACAAATTTTTAGTGTTATTTTGATTACATTCGACGCCCATCTTGCGCCGAATTCAAAAAAAGATAAGTGATTGTCCGTTCTTCCTTTTCGTTGTCCCGAGTGTGTTTATCTTGCCTGATAAAGACCTAAGGGGTCAAAACGTGTCAGGTTTTGTCTTGTGATTCGTTTGTTCACATTGTTCGGTGGAGTCATGATAAATTCTGTGTAGAATTTAATGTTACTTTTTATCATTATTAATTACCTTTACATCGGTGTTATTTTGATACCGCTCTCTGACGCCTCCTAACGCTGGCTTCTCATGACTAATGTTCGATATTATTAGCATCATTATTGATTATCTTTATATCAGTGTTATTTCAATACCACTCTGATACCTCCTGACGCTCACGCTGTTCACATAGCCCTGGCCACTCATGGCTTTTGTTCGATATTATTGTCATCATTATTTATTACTGTCTATCGGTGTTATTTTAATACCTTCAAGTGCCTTCTAATACTCATGCTGTTTACAGAGCCCTGGCAACTGATGACAAATGTTTGATATCATTTTCATCATTATTTATTATCATCATTATTTGTTATCATCATTACTTATTATCTTTCTATCTATGTTATTCAATACCACTATTCAACGCACCTTCCAACACTCACACGCTGTGCACAGAGCCCTGGCTGCTTATGACAAACATTTGATATCATCGTCATCATTATCTATTATCATCATCATTTGTTATCATCATTACTTGTTATCTTTCTGTCCAAGTTATTTCAATGCCACTCTTCAACGCACCTTCCAACACTCACACGCTGTGCACAGAGCCCTGGCTGCTCATGACAAGTGATCAGTGTCATTGTTATCATTATTCATTATCATTATCATTTGTTATCATCATTACTTATTATCTTTCTATCCATGTTATTTCAATACCACTCTTCAACACACCTTCCAACACTCACACGCTGTGCACAGAGCCCTGGCTGCTCATGACAAACATTTGATATCATCGTCATTATTATCTATTATCATCATCATTTGTTATCATCATTACTTATTATCTTTCTGTCCAAGTTATTTCAGTGCCACTCTTCAACACACCTTCCAACACTCACACGCTGTGCACAGAGCCCTGGCTGCTCATGACAAATGATCAGTATCATTGTCATCATTATTCATTATCATCATCATTTGTTATCATCATTACTTATTATCTTTCTATCCATGTTATTTCAACACCACTCTTCAACATACCTTCCAACACTCACACGCTGTGCGCAGAGCCCTGGCTGCTGATGCTGGAGGTGGCACAGGAGGGCACTCTGCTGGAGTACTGCAGCGCCATCGCCCGGGGCAACAGGAGATCGTGATGGGGCGCGGCGGGGATGAGCCGGTCTTCATGCGCAAGCAGACCCTGACGGCCCAGAAACTGCTGTGCCTGATCGCCCAGGTGGCCAGTGGCCTGGAACACCTGCAGAAGTTCAAGGTCAGTCGCACCTGGAGGAGGGGGATTTGGACTGTAGGGGGTGGGGGGGGTGGGTGGAGGGGTGGGGATGGGATGCGTTGTAGTTTTGTAGCGGTGCGCTGCGTTTTTGCGTGATATTTGATTGTGCTGGGTGGGTGGGTGTTTTTTTTTGTTTTTTTGTTGTGTTGTTGTTTTTTATAGTGTGGTGTGGGTGTGGGTGTGTGTTTTTTTTCATCTGATCTACAACAGGCTGCAGTGTAGGGTGTGACGTTACAGGAGTAACACACTGTGTGGGTGTGGGTGTGGGTGTGTTACAGCTGATCTACTACACTGGGGGCTGTGGTAATACAGGTGTAAAAAGCTGTGTTTGTGTGTGGGGTGTGTTACAGCTGATCAACTACAGGCTGTGATGGTACAGGAGTAACAAGCTGTGGGTGTGGTATGGGAGTGTTACAGCTGATCTCCTATGGGCTGTGATGATACAGGAGTAACATGCTGTGGGTGTGGGTGTGTTACAGCTGATCTACTACAGTGTGCGCTGTGATGATACAGGTGTAACAAGCTGTGGGGTGTGGTGTGGATGTGTGTTACAGCTGATCTGCTACAGTGTGGGCTGTGATGATACAGGAGTAACATGCTGTGGGTGTGGGTGTGTGTTACAGCTGATCTACTACAGGCTGTGATGATATAGGTGTAACACGCTGTGGGTGTGGGTGTGTTACAGCTGATCTACTACAGTGTGGGCTGTGATGATACAGGTGTAACACATTGTGGGTGTGGTGTGGGTGTGTGTTACAGCTGATCTACTACAGTGTGGGCTGTGATGATACAGGTGTAACAAGCTGTGGGTGTGGTGTGGGTGTGTTACAGCTGATCTACTACAGTGTGGGCTGTGATGATACAGGTGTAACACATTGTGGGTGTGGGTGTGTTACAGCTGATCTACTGTAGGCTGTGACGATACAGGAGTAATACACTGTGGGTGTGGTGTGGGTGTGTGTTACAGCTGATCTACTACAGGCTGCAATGTGGACGTGTGCTGGTCAGCAAGGGAGGGGTGTGTAAACTGTACAGCTTTGGATTCCCTCAAGAGATGGCAGACAGGAATGCTTACCAACAGGTGTGAGGGGGGAGGAAGGTTGAGGGTGTTGGGGGAGGGGGGGTGATGATGGGGTGTGGCTGGGTGGGTGATTGTGTAGGTGTGTGTGTGTGGATGTGTGGCTGGGTGGGTGATTGTGTAGGTGTGTGTGTGTGGATGTGTGGCTGGGGGTGGGTGATTGTGTAGGGTGTGTGTGTGTGTAGATGTGTGGCTGGATGGGTGATTGTGTAGGTGTGTGTGTGTGTGTGTGTATATGTGTGGCTGGGTGGGTGATTGTGTAGGGTGTGTGTGTGTGTAGATGTGTGGCTGAGTGGGTGATTGTGTAGGTGTGTGTGTGTGGATGTGTGGCTGGGTGGGTGATTGTGTAGGTGTGTGTTTGTAGATGTGTGGCTGGGTGGATGATTGTGTAGGTGTGTGTGTGTGTGGATGTGTGGCTG
>JADBJO010001728.1:42500-82500 GCA_016801955.1 Conus betulinus
CTTTGTGCCTGTGTTTCTCTGTTTCTCTACCTGTGTCTCTCTGTCTATCTCTCTGTCTTTCCTTCTGTCTGTCTGTCTTTCTGTCTGTCTGTCTCCCCCCCCCCACCCCCCCCCCCCCAACCCCCTCCAGCCACTCTCTCTACAGTATCTTGGTGATGTACAGATAAATGCGTGATGTATTTATTGTATTACTGTTAACACTAATAGATATAGACCAGAGGCCTTACAGTTCAACTCTCTCTCTCTCTCTCTTCTCTCTCTCTCTCTCTCTCTCTCATGTTATGCATTCTCGTGTACCTGAAAAAGTTTTGGCATAGGAGTATGCATGAGAAAATTGGAGTGGAAGAGAGAAGGATGTACTAGGAAAGAGAGAGTTTGAGTGAAAGAGTGTTTTTCTTTTTTTTCTTCATTAAAAAAAAAAATTTTTTTTTAATAATGAAACGCATTTTGCTCAGTGATGAGGGAGGTGGGGAATTGTGTGCTAGTTGATGCATCTTTTGTGTATTTTCTGTTGCACAATTGCTAGAATTGTGTGCTAGCTGATGTGTGTTTTGTCTGTGTTTTCTTTGTCAGCTTCATCATTTCGTATTTACCTATCTGCTGGACAATACCCGGACAAAAGAAAAAAAAAATCTTGTGCTTATTTATGTATTAACCTTCACCAGATGTCGCTGTCGACTACACAGTCTGGATGTTCGGATCCCCAGTACTCACACATTGTCCATAGGATTTCCTTTACCCCGTGTGTTTACTGTGCATGTCTTCATTCAGCTCTTGCAGACCCTAGTGGACCCATACCTGTCTAAGAATCCCCAAGACTTTATACTTTAACACACAATGTGGGATCACCAGGACCCATGCTTGATGTGCATAGATATATCCGATTAACGCGCTTTAAAGTATGCGTCTACCTTGACCTGCATTTCATTGGACGTGTGTAATTCAAATGAAGCAATTGATTACTTCTTTTTTTTTTTTTTTTTTGATGCAGAGACACAGAAATCCGCTGACGTAATGGTTACCGTGTTTTAAGAAGTTATACCGACAGTTTTGATGTTTTAAGAGCAGTTATTTTGAACAGTTGGACAGTTTTGACATTTTAAGAACAGTTTTGACGTTTTAAGAACAATTACAAGAACAGTTTTGACGTTTTAAGAACATTAATAAGAACAGTTTGGACGTTTTCATGAAGAACAGTTATAAGAACACTTTTGATAGATCCAGAAACAGAGACATTGTTTGTGTGTGCGTCTGGGCACAGGGGTACCCAGAATGCCAGGCGAAGGTAAAAACCTGTCTGATCAGGGTGCCTGTGTGCGGTGTAGTCTTGTCTCACACTGCTGTGACCTCTACGACTTGGCACACTCACGACTTCTTCAGTTCTCTCATCTCGGGTCGTCAGTTCATTTATCCATCAGCTTTAAATCAATCGCAGTGTGGTCTCAAAACTTTGATGTGGTGTAGCATATATGGACTAGTCGGCACACAGTGAGGCCACCTTGATGAAACTGAAGCCGTGACCTCTGACCTTTCAGTCGTCAGCCCCTGTGCGCTGGATGTCCCCGGAGTCTCTGGTGGACAGTGTGTACAACATCAAGACGGACGTCTGGGCCCTGGGCATTCTGATGTGGGAGGTGCTTCACTTCGGTCAGTGCTCGCCTGGGGTAGTGTCCCTTTTGTTGTTGTGTTTGTGAATTCTTACATATGTGCATACTATATCCTTATATCTATCTATATCTATATCTGTCTGTCTATCTATCAGTGTATATCGATCTTTCTATCTTTATCTATTTATCTATTTCTATCTATCTGTCTATATATCTATATTTACTTATCTGTCTATCTATGTTTGTCTAGCTATCTCTATAATCTATTGTCAAGAGGTTTGAGTGTTGACAGATTGTCATGGCATTTAGAGCGTTGACAGATTGTCATGACATTTAGAGTGTTGACTGCTTGTCATGACATTTAGAGTGTTGATCAATTGTCATGATGTTGTGATTGTTGATTGTCATGACATTTAGAGTGTTGATCAATTGTCATGATGTTGTGATTGTTGATTGTCATGACATTTAGAGTGTTGATCAATTGTCATGATGTTGTGGTTATTGATTGTCATGACATTTAGAGTGTTGACAGATTGTCATGATATTGTGGGTGTTGACAGATTGTCATGACATTTAGAGTGTTGACAGATTATCATGACATTTAGGGTGTTAACAGATTGTCATGACATGTAGGGTGTTGACAGATTGTCATGACATTGTGAGTGTTGACAGATTGTCACAATGTTGTGGGTGTTGACAGAGTGTTACAAAGTTGTAGGTGTTGACAGATTGTCACACAAGTTGTAGGTGTTGACAGATTGTCACAACGTTATAGGTGTTGACAGATTGTCACAACGTTACAGATGTTGACAGATTGTCACAAAGTTGTAGGTGTTGACAGATTGTCACAATGGTGTGGGTGTTGACTGATCATCACAGTGGTGTGGGTGCTGACTGATCATCACAGTGGTGTGGGTGTTGACTGATCATCACAGTGGTGTGGGTGCTGACTGATCATCACAGTGGTGTGGGTGCTGACTGATGATCACAGTGGTGTGGGTGCTGACTGATCGTCACAGTGGTGTGGGTGTGCTGACTGATCGTCACAGTGGGTGGTGGGTGTTGACTGATCATCACAGTGGTGTGGGTGCTGACTGATCATCACAGTGGTGTGGGTGCTGATTGATGATCACAGTGGTGTGGGTGTTGACTGATCGTCACAGTGGTGTGGGTGTGTTGACTGATGATCACAGTGGTGTGGGTGTTGACTGATCGTCACAGTGGTGTGGGTGTTGACTGATCATCACAGTGGTGTGGGTGCTGACTGATGATCACAGTGGTGTAGGTGTTGACTGATCGTCACAGTGGTGTGGGTGTTTGACTGATCGTCACAGTGGTGTGGGTGCTGACTGATCATCACAGTGGTGTGGGTGCTGACTGATGATCACAGTGGTGTGGGTGTTGACTGATCGTCACAGTGGTGTGGGTGTTGACTGATCATCACAGTGGTGTGGGTGTTGACAGGTCTGACCCCTGGCCACACCTGGCCCCCCAGGAGGTGCTGGAGAGTGTGCACACCGGGAAGAGGATGAGCCCACCACCTCACTGCAGCAAGGCACTGTGAGTAGAACCCTCCTCCCCCCCCCAACTTCCCCCCCCCTCCCTGACCCCCCACCCTGCCTCTCTGCAGGTGAAGCAGACCTACCCTCCTCCCCCCCCTCCCCCCAACTTCCCCCCCCCCCCCCCCCCCCGACCCCGACCCCCTACCCTGCCTCTCTTCAGGTGAAGCAGACCTGTTTACCCATACAATTTCGCCGTATTTTGTGCTCATGTTTGGCAAAAATACAATTAATATGACAAACCAAAAAAAAAAAAAAAAAAAGTTAAAAAAAAAAAATCTGATGGAAGTCCTTGAGTGGCAGTGGCACTAACGGAGTGTTTGAGTGCTACAGCCAAAGAGTAACAACTCGCACATCATGCGTGCAAACCTGCATCTGGATGACATCAGAACGATACGAGGGACCTCCTGCTTTTACAAAAATTTAAAAAATGTGGTCAATGTGTGCAGCATTTTTAGAAAAAAAAACCCCCCCCCCCCCCCCCCCCCCCCCCCCCCCCCCCCCCCCCCCCCCCCCCGCTCATTTCTGTTGAGAAAAACACACCAATAGCCCTTTCAGGGTCAACAGGTCTGGTGGGAGGTGTGGGGAAATCACACTTTGTTCTGTTTGTTGTCGTTGCCGTTGTCGTTCTTTCCCCTGCACTGTCTGTTGCTGACAGTGAGGAGGCGACTACATTTAAGCTCAAAGCCAGGATCTATTCCCAAGACCTTAAAGATTGATGGTATCCTAAGGGCGAGTCCCTTCCCCGCCTCACAGCAGCAAGGCTCTGAGAGAGTTACCCCCCCCCCCCCCCCCCCACCCCCCCCCCCCCCCCCACCCACCCCCCCTTCTCTTTGGCCTGACTTCAGGTGGGGGTGCAGGGTGTCTTTGTAGGAGGAGGTGTGCTCTCCCCTCTCACTGCTGCCAGGCTTGTCAGTGTAACCTGCTCCTGCGTCACTGCAGCGGTCTGAATGTTGTGTAGGTCTTTGGGGTGTGTGACAGTGAATGTCGTGAGTTCACCAGCAGCGAGAGGGACAGACAGAGGGAAAGTTAAGGAACTCTGTGGTTTAGAGTCAGAGGGAAAGTTAAGGAACTCTGTGGTTTAGAGTCAGACAGAGGGAAAGTTAAGGAACTCTGTGGTTTAGAGTCAGACAGAGGGAAAGTTAAGGAACTCTGTGGTTTAGAGTCAGACAGAATGAAAGTTAAGGAGCTCTGTGGTTTAGAGTCAGACAGAGGGAAAGTTAAGGAACTCTGTGGTTTAGAGTCAGACAGAATGAAAGTTAAGGAACTCTGTGGTTTAGAGTCAGACAGAGGGAAAGTTATGGAAATCTGTGGTTTAGAGTCAGACAGAATGAAAGTTAAGGAACTCTGTGGTTTAGAGTCAGACAGAGGGAAAGTTAAGGAACTCTGTGGTTTAGAGTCAGACAGAGTGAAAGTTAAGGAGCTCTGTGGTTTAGAGTCAGACAGAGTGAAATTAACGAACTCTGTGGTTTAGAGTCAGACAGAGGGAAAGTTAAGGAACTCTTTGGTTTAGAGTCAGACAGAGGGAAATTAACGAACTCTGTGGTTTAGAGTCAGACAGAGGGAAAGTTAAGGATCTCTGTGGTTTAGAGTCAGACAGAGGGAAAGTTATGGAAATCTGTGGTTTAGAGTCAGACAGAGTGAAAGTTAAGGAACTCTTTGGTTTAGAGTCAGACAGAGTGAAAGTTAAGGAACTCTGTGGTTTAGAGTCAGACAGAGGGAAAGTTAAGGAACTCTGTGGTTTAGAGTCAGACAGAATGAAAGTTAAGGAACTCTATGGTTTAGAGTCAGACAGAGGGAAAGTTAAGGAACTCTATGGTTTAGAGTCAGACACAGAGGGAAAGTTAAGGAACTCTGTGGTGTAGAGTCAGACAGAGTGAAAGTTATGGAACTCTGTGGTTTAGAGTCAGACAGAGGGAAATTAACGAACTCTATGGGTTAGAGTCAGACAGAGGGAAAGTTAAGGAGCTCTGTGGTTTAGAGTCAGACAGAGGGAAAGTTAAGGAACTCTGTGGTTAGAGTCAGAGTGAAAGTTAAGGAGCTCTGTGGTTTAGAGTCAGACAGAGTGAAATTAACGAACTCTGTGGTTTAGAGTCAGACAGAGGGAAAGTTAAGGAACTCTGTGGTTTAGAGTCAGACAGAGGGAAAGTTAAGGAACTCTGTGGTTTAGAGTCAGACAGAGGGAAAGTTAAGGAACTCTGTGGTTTAGAGTCAGACAGAGGGAAAGTTAAAGAACTCTGTGGTTTAGAGTCAGAGGGAAAGTTAAGGAACTCTGTGGTTTAGAGTCAGACAGAGTGAAAGTTAAGGAACTCTGTGGTTTAGAGTCAGACAGAGGGAAAGTTAAGGAACTCTGTGGTTTAGAGTCAGACAGAGTGAAAGTTAAGGGAACTCTGTAGTTTAGAGTCAGACAGAGGGAAAGTTAAGGAACTCTGTGGTTTAGAGTCAGACAGAGTGAAAGTTAAGGAGCTCTGTGGTTTAGAGTCAGACAGAGTGAAAGTTTAGAGTCACGTGAGTCTCTCCCAAGGGAGAAGAAGAGCCTGTACATATTACAGTGATGTAACTCTTCCCAGACAGCAGTAATGAAATTTTACATATGAATTAGAGCAGACAGAAGTGATGAAATTTTACATATGAAATAGAGCAGACGGAAGTGATGAAAGTTTACATATGAAATAGAGCAGACGGAAGTGATGAAAGTTTACATATGAAAAAAAAAGAGCAGACAGAAGTGATGAAATTTCACATATGTAATAGAGCAGACGGAAGTAATGAATTTTACATATGAGTTAAAGCAAACTGAAGTGATGAAACTTTACATATGAATTAGAGCAATGGTCACATACAGTTAGAGCAACATGAACCTCTGCAAAGAGGTATTAGATTTAATGAAATAAAAAAACATATAAGCACCAATTAAGATTTACTGACTTTATTGTTATTATTCCCATTTTTCACACACAAAAAAAGGATTTGCTACAGAAAAAAAAAAAAAATCAGGAAGAATTCAACGTCCAGTGCCAAGTCCTGATTCTGTGAAGAGTCGCAGGTTCTTTACAACCGGCTATGCCTTCAGGCTGAAATACGCCAGTCAAACAGTTTGTTAATGGGACACTCATCACTGTCCAGGTGGATGTTGTGTCAAAACAGGGACAGTCGGTGCTTTGGGTCCCAGACCTATCCTGACAGAAAAAAAATATACACAAGAAGTACATCCTCCAGTGATCAACCACTGTCCCGTTCCCACCAGGCAAGTCACACAGACAGTCTTCCCCTCCGGACCACCAGTCACTATGCCATCCACACCAGTTCCCAATCTGCAGACGATGGGGCTGACGCAAAGATGCAGAATCTGCAGACATAACTGCCACACTTTTGGCAGACCCCCCCCCAGACTCCACCCTCCTGTTACCGACCATCCCTCAGTGGACAAAAAGAGAGAAAAAAAAAAAAAGAAAAGGAAAGAAAAGAAAAAAGCAGGTCAGTGGCCTAGCTGAGACTTATGGTAGCTACCACCCTCTTCCAAATTAATCAACACGCCAATCAGTTCGTTATTGAACAGATCTGCCTTCTGCCAAGCAAAATTGCTTCCCTTTGCCCAACTACTGATATTCTCCTTCACTATCTTTGTGTTCAGCTTATTGTAGCACCTGAAATTAGAATGACAAAAATCATCTCCGAACAGTCTTGTGAATTCACTTATACTCCTGACAGCAGACGTGCACAACAATTCCCATAGCACAAGGGTGCTGGTAGAATCACTGCCAATGTAACAACCATTAAACGGTAAACGGTAATTGTAATCATACCACCGTAACAATCACAAGCCATCTTTAAATTACCAGTCACTATTTTCGCACTCACTTTAAGGTGAGTGCACGTCACACTCACAGGTTCTGAGAACACTTGTTATCTCAACTAGTGTGGGGAAAGGAACAGAGAGGAAGGAGAGAATGAATGGCAGGGGAAGGAGGGAGAGAAGGTGGGTGAGGGGGTAGGCTACAGGTGAGTAGGTAGGTGTTAGTGAGCACAGGTATATTGTCATTTAAAGCATCTCCATCATCATTGTAAGTGCATTCTTTTTCCAATTCAAAAAAAAAAAAAAAGTATTTATCATGACTCCACCGAACAAAGTGGACAAAGGAATAACAAGACAAAACATGACGCGTTCCGGCCTCTTAGGTCTTTACCTGAAGAAGACCTAAGAGGTTGAAAGATGTCATGTTTTGTCTTGTGACACATTTGTTCACTTTGTTCGGTGGAATCATTACGAACACTTTCAAGAAGTTGCTTAGATCTCCGCCTGCAGTCGTCTCACTTGGCAACAGATTTTTTCAGTAATGATTCATCGGATCAGGTAAAGCAGTGCATAAAGTTGGAGTCTTGAGTGGGTTTTTTTTTTGTTTAGTTTCTGAAGATAATGTGTTCACTGTGTATATAGCATTGCAACTCCTCTGACTATAAACCAGCAGCTAACGCCATCTCTATCCCTGATCTAAAGTTTGAGTCTTGAATGTTTTTTTTTTTCTTTCTGAAGGTAATGTGTCCACTGTGTCGCATTGCATAGGACTGTAATTTGGTAGCTGACACCGTCTGTGTCCCTGATCTAAAGTTTAAGTCTTGAGTGTTTTTTTTTTAATTTTTTTTAACTTTCTGAGGGTAATGTATGCGCGTTGTGTCACATTGCATGTGATTGTAATGCAGTAGTAGCTGAAACCATCAATATCTCTGATCTAAAGTTTGAGTCTTGTGTGTCTTTTTTTTTCTGAGGGTAATGTATGCACAATGTCACATTGCATACAACTGCAGTCCAGTAGTAGCTGACACCGTCGGTGTCCCTGATCTAAAGTTTGAGTCTTGAGTGTCTTCTTTTCTTTCTGAGGGTAATATATGCACTGTGTTGCATTGCGTATGACTGTAATTCAGTAGCTGACACACCGTCTGTGACGTTTGAGTCTGGAGTGATGTTTTTCTGTGTGAAGGTGATGTATGCACTGTGTCACATTGCATACGACTGTAAGCCGGTAGCTGACACACCGTCTCTGTCCCTGATCCGATGTTTGAGTCTTAAGTGTGTGTGTGTTTTTTTTTTTTCTTTCTGAAGGGAATGCATTCACCACGTATGTAGCACTGCAATTCCTGTGACTGTAAGCTAGTAGCTGACACCATCTCTTTCCCTGAGCTAAAGTTTGTGTTTTATTTTCATTCTGAAGGCAGTGTATTCACTGTGTACTTAGCATTGCAATTCCCGTGACTGTAAGCCAGTAGCTGACACGGCCTTTGCCCCTGACCTGCAGGTACAACCTGATGACCAAGTGCTGGATGGCCCAGCCTGAGGACCGCCCCACCTATGATTCCATTCTGGACACGCTGTCCCGACTGGTGACGGAGGCCGACCAGCACGTGCAGTTCACCCACCTCCCTGCCTACCTGCACAGTCTGGACGGTGGAGCTGACGGCGACGGCGACGAGATCTCCCACGCTTAGTAGGGGAAGAAAAAAAGGACAAGGGGTCGGTCATGGATGGAGTCTCTCACACGGCTTTAGACCGTGGCTCGCTCGGCAGTCCTGCCACTGAAAAGGGTTGAGGTTCTTCTCATGTTTTGATGATCACTCTTGGGGAAAGTGATTGGCGTTTTGTTCGGTGTTCAGAACCTGAGTGTCTGACGGTTGGTGTGTTGCCCTGGTGGTTAGGCACAAGACTCCTGCCAGGTCCTGATTTTTTTTTTTTTCTTTTTTTTTTTTTTTTTTTTTTTGTCTTCATGTCAGCATTTCCTTGGTTGAAATGTTCTCTCCGATGAAGTCACTGCTACTCTGCCACATACAGTGGATAAGATGATGTCAGTGAAGGACAAACACTCACATATGTACGTCATTGCTGTGTTGGGTAGAGTGATGTCATTCAATAATGTAATCTCTCATGTTTGCATCATCTCTCTGTGGTAGAGGGATGTCATTCAAGAATGAAATCTCTTATCCTTGCATCGTCACTTTGTGATTGAAATGAAGTCAGTAAGGAATAAAAATCTCATGTGCTTACATCATCACTTTGTGAGTAAAATGATGTCATCAAAGAATAAAATCTGCCATGCTTATGTCATCACTTTGTGAGAGTAAAATGATATCATCGAAAGATGAAATCTCTCATGTTCAGATCATCACTTTGTGAGTAAAATGATGCCATCGAAGAATGAAATCTCTCATGTTCAGATCATCACTTTGTGAGTAAAATGATGTCATCAAAGGATGAAATCTCTCATGTTTCAGATCATCACTTTGTGAGTAAAATGATGTCATCAAAGGATGAAATCTTTACACTTGCATCATCACTTTGTGAGTGAAATAATGTCATCGAAGGATGAAATCTCTCATGCTTTCATCATAGTTCTGTGTGACCCTGTGACAAAATGATGATGATAAGCATTCATGATAAGATGCCCAACAACAGCCTTTAATGGTTTGTGTTCCGCAGTACCGGTTCTTGTTGGTTTCTTTCTCATTTAACATTGCATGGAGATGAAATCACTCCAGCACAGATCATCACCCTATCCCTCTGTGGATAACATGATGACGGTGATGATGAAGTGGACAAGAACATTGTCATTCAGCAAAGCGTGAGTTAAGTGAAGAGGCGGAGCTTCTTGTCGAACACCACACTCATAGTGTCGATACTTGAGATTCCACAGTTCCAACTGTCTACTTTTCTCCTCTTGTCCAGCATTTCATGAGGGAGGATTTTCTCTCCGGTTTAGACACCTGCCCCACTGTGGCTGTGTGTAATACAATGATGATGATTTTGATGATGATGATGATAATACTGTCGATACTTAAATTCCACAATTCCACCTCTCTGTTTTTCTCCTCTTGACCAGCATTTCATGAGGGAGGAATTCTCTCCGGTTTAGACTCTCTCTCTCTCTGTGGCTGTGTATAATACGATGTTGATGAAAATGATGATGATGGGGGACAATAATTGGTGATCAGTGACTGAAGTTTGTTGGCATTGCTTAGATACGATGCGATGCCAGCCATGGGTGATGGACACTCCATGATTCCAGCTTTTTTTTTTTTGTTTGTTGCTTTTGATCAGCGTTTTACGGGAATGAAGACGTTAAAGCGGTGATCTCAGGCGGAGGCAATGTGACTTCATTGACAGCAGGAGCAGGAAGCATTCTGTCTCTGGACGTTGATGAGCAGGTTTGGGGCAGATGTGTGAAAAGATGGCTGGCACTTGACCTCTCTTCGTTTTTCTGCTTCCTAAGCGTTACGTAGAATCAAGTTGTGGGGAAAAGAGATGCTGTCGGTATAAAAGAAAGGGGTGAGAGGGGGGAAGGGGGGGGGGGGGGGGGGGGGGCTGTGAAAGAAGGTTGGACTTACTTCAAGAGAGGGACTGAACGGCTGAAGTCAGAGTTGTGTGCCTTTCTCTTGCAGACTGGCGCAGGGGGACATAAGCATTGGAATCTGTACTCAAGTCGGTTCAAGAACAGAAAGAAGGACGGGGAGGCGAATTTTGAAGAAGAGGGCTGTTTGATCAGGATTATGGAACTTGTGTACACAAGAAGATTTTACATGTATTCTTGTTTGTTTTTTAAGTTGTGAAAGTTAGGTATTTCTGAGAAATCGGCATTTGAGTTGTGCATTGAACCCTCTAGGGGAATTAACTCAAGAAGTCGTGAACATCAGGACCTGTCTGTGAAGGGAGCGTAATCTGGAAGTCAGTGTAGGGGACCTTCGGTTGGAAAGGTAGAAAAACAGGACTTCTGAGGCAGAAAGTTAAAACTGGGAGGTCAGTCTAATGGAGATAGAGAAGATGTAGAAAAAAAACAAGTCTTCACTGTCAGCGAGTGATTGGTGGGAGGGTGAGTTCAGTAGAGATAGAGGAAGAAATGTAGTAGAAACCAAATGTTCAAAGTGAGCAGGGTACCATTGGAAGATCAATCTCGCGGAGACAGAGGGAGAAAGTTCCAGGAAAAAAAACTAGTCTTCAAAGGCAGAGTCGTCATTGGGAGATCTGTCTGATGGAGACAGAGGTAGAAGTGTTGTAGAAAAACTGTCTGATGGAGACAGAGGTAGAAGTGTTATTGTAGAAAAACTGTCTGATGGAGACAGAGGTAGAAGTGTTATTGTGTAGAAAAACTGTCTGATGGAGACAGAGGTAGAAGTGTTGTAGAAAAACTGTCTGATGGAGACAGAGGTAGAAGTGTTATTGTAAAAAACTATCTGATGGAGACAGAGGTAGAAGTGTTATTGTAAAAAAAACTGTCTGATGGAGACAGAGGTAGAAGTGTTGTAGAAAAACTGTCTGATGGAGACAGAGGTAGAAGTGTGTTATTGTAGAAAAACTGTCTGATGGAGACAGAGGTAGAAGTGTTATTGTAGAAAACTGTCTGATGGAGACAGAGGTAGAAGTGTTGTAGAAAAACTGTCTGATGGAGACAGAGAGGTAGAAGTGTTGTAGAAAAACTGTCTGTCTGATGGAGACAGAGGTAGAAGTGTTATTGTAGAAAAACTGTCTGATGGAGACAGAGGTAGAAGTGTTATTGTAGAAAAACTGTCTGATGGAGACAGAGTCTGATGTAGAAGTGTTGTAGAAAATCTGTCTGATGGAGACAGAGGTAGAAGTGTTGTAGAAAAACTGTCTGATGGAGACAGAGGTAGAAGTGTTATTGTAGAAAAACTGTCTGATGGAGACAGAGGTAGAAGTGTTGTAGAAAAACTGTCTGATGGAGACAGAGGTAGAAGTGTTGTAGAAAAAAACTGTCTGATGGAGACAGAGGTAGAAGTGTTGTAGAAAAACTGTCTGATGGAGACAGAGGTAGAAGTGTTATTGTAGAAAAACTGTCTGATGGAGACAGAGGTAGAAGTGTTGTAGAAAAACTGTCTGATGGAGACAGAGGTAGAAGTGTTTGTTGTAGAAAAACTAAGTTTTAAAGGCAAAGGGTCATTATTGTGAGATCACTGAATACAGCTTGAAAGAGAAGTGCGATCGTAAAACAAGTTCTCAAAGGTAGAAAGTCAGTTTTGAGAGATCAGCCTAAGGAAAACAGAGATGGAAATGTTGTAGAAAATCACGTCATCAAAGTCCGAGTCATTATCAGAAGGCTGGCCAGAAGGAAGAAGCTTGAGGGAGAGCTCAACAGGTGAAGGTCGTCAGAGAAGATGTGCCCCTCAGGCAAGCGTTTCAGGGCCAGAACGTGGTGCAGAAGAGACAGAACCTAAAATGTCAATGAACTAAAAGTATTTCTTGATGCAGGACGTCTTTATTCTTAGTTCGGGGATCAATCTCAGCTAAACAAAGAAAAATGGGTCAGAAACTAAGGACTCGGTTTTCAGGGAAACACGTCTTTGTAGGGAAATCGGTTTCACTCAGCTGAAGGCAAACAATGTTTGGAAAAAAAAAAAAAAAGTGCCTGGAAGTGAAGGGATTTTTATTTGGAGGTCAGTGTGGTAGAGACGTAGACAAATTTGTTTTGATGAAAAGAATTAGAAGGGAGAGTAACTTTGATGTGTGATAGTATCAGGTTAAAATGTTACAGACGAACATCATCGAAGGGAGGTAGTCTACAAAAAGTTCCAGAAAAGAAAAAGTATGTTTAAAGGGAGGGAGTATTTACTGAGAAGAGGTCTGGTATTGACTAAGACAGAAACTTTTCCAAAAAAGGAGGTCTGAGGGAGGGAATTAGTTGCTGGGAAGTGAAATGTTCAGGCCTGTCCAAGTGCTAGGTGGTCATCATATCATTTGAAGCATTGAACAGAGGTCTGACAAAGTAATGTGCCACCAGGATACAGTCTGTGTGCCCACCAGGTCGCAGTCTGTGTGCCACCAGGTCGCAGTCTGTGCGCCACCAGGTCGCAGTCTGTGCGCCACCAGGTCGCAGTCTGTGCGCCACCAGGTCGCAGTCTTTGTGCCACCAGGTTGCAGTCTTTGTGCCACCAGGTCACACAGTCTGTGTGCCACCAGGTCACACAGTCTGCGCCACCAGGTCAGTCTGTGGGCCACCAGGTCACACAGTCTGTGCGCCACCAGGTCACACAGTCTGTGCGCCACCAGGGTCGCAGTCTGTGTGCCACCAGGTTGCAGTCTGTGTGCCACCAGGTCGCAGTCTGTGTGCCACCAGGTCGCAGTCTGTGCGCCACCAGGTCGCAGTCTGTGCGCCACCAGGTCGCAGTCTTTGTGCCACCAGGTTGCAGTCTTTGTGCCACCAGGTCACACAGTCTGTGTGCCACCAGGGTCACACAGTCTGCACCACCAGGTCAGTCTGTGCGCCACCAGGTCACACAGTCTTTGCGCCACCAGGTCACAGTCTGTGCGCCACCAGGTCGCAGTCTGTGTGCCACCAGGTCGCAGTCTGTGTGCCACCAGGTCACAGTCTGTGTGCCACCAGGTCGCAGTCTGTGTGCCTGCGACCTGTGTGCCACCAGGTCACAGTCTGTGTGCCACCAGGTCACAGTCTGTGTGCCACCAGGTCACAGTGTGCGCCACAAGGTCGCAGTCTGTGCGCCACCAGGTCACAGTCTGTGTGCTCAGCGCTAACTATGCATGTTACATGATTTATGATCACATTACTAACACAGGTGAATTTCTGTGTATCACTTGACGTTAGTACTAATCTAAAATACAGTTATATCTTTCTGTACATTAGTACTAATCTCATATACAGTTATATCTTTCTGTACATTAGTACTAATCTCATATACAGTTTATATCTTTCTGTACATTAGTACTAATCTCATATACAGTTATATCTTTCAGTACATTAGTACTAATCTAATATGCAGTTATATCTTTTTGTATATTGCTTGAAGTATGATCACACATTATACACACATTTGTAAAGTCTTTTTACACAACATTTGATCACATATACAGATACTGTTGTGTTTTTTTTAATGTTCCCCCAATACGATCACTTGTACATGTTTGCAGCTTCTGTGACACTGTTCACAGTCCTATTACAATTCACAGCTGTAACTTTCTGCCTGTGACCTGACTTACAATCACTTACTGTAATGCTCTTGTAATGAAAACTCTGTGTAGATGACACCATTTATGATGACATTCAGTACTCGGCTGTCGTGACGGGAATGTGACATGCCACTTCTTGTGCATGATGGAATGTTGTAATTGTATGATGTGATATAGATCACATGCAATACAGTTTTAACCCCATATGTGTTGCATCATGTAATTGTATGATGTGATACAGATCACATGCAATACAGTTTGAACCCCACATGTGTTGCATCCTGTATAATCTAGAATAACACAGAAGTTTTTACTTTTTCATTTTCTTGAAATCGGATCTCTTGATCATTTGAACTCATTTTTGTTGCTGTGAGGGTCACAGGTCTGCAGCAGGAACTGAAAGCTAGACTGACAGCAAGATGGCGTAGGCAAGCAGGACTGTGAACTGGTAAAGCTCGTCAATGAGAAACAGCGTAACACAGCGTAAATCTCACTGTCAGCTCCTGACTACAACAATGTCAAACAACCACCGTAACTCAAACGAAAAAGACCCAACACTGGTGATGCTGCTATCAGCAATTTTCAAGACAGGTTTTAAAGAAGGCAAGCCATGTTTTTAGGTGTTGAACTAACAAGGCACAGCGCTGATGATTATTCTGTAATCCACCAATATTCAAGACTGGTTACAAAGAGGACAAGTTGTTGTTTCTGCATCGATCGGTTCTTCCATTGTCAGTCTGGGTTTAGTTCCCGAAGGGATGTACTGTTTGCGCAAATGACATCTAATATCAGCGGTTCCACAGAAAGTATAACAACATTGCTGTTTTTTGTAGAAAACAAAACTGATTTCACAGGAGGGCGAAAGTTCACTGGATAATATTGAAATGTCTTACACAGAAACGAAACGATTAAAAAAAAAAAAAAAAAAAAAAAAATGTAGAAGTCAAAAAGATTTTTTTTTGTCTCTCTTTTTTTTTTTAGCTTTCAAAGTTTAACATGTGGATGGAAATTTACTGGGGGAAGGTGGAGAGACCTGCAGGGGACAGCCACAAAAGCAGAGAGAAGATGCAGATGAACCGAAACAGCCCGACACTCGGCGTCGATCCAGTAAGCAGAGAGAAGATGCAGATGAATCGAAACAGCCCGACACATCGGCGTCGATCCAGTAAGCAGAGAAAAGATGCAGATGAACCTAAACAGCCTGACACTCAGCGTCGATCCAGTAAGCAGGGAGAAGATGCAGATGAACCAAAACAGCGTGACACTCAGCGTCAATCCAGTAAGCAGAAAGAAGATGCAGATGAACCGAAACAGCCTGACACTCGATCCAGTAAGCAGAGAGAAGATGCAGATGAACCGAAACAGCCTGACACTCGATCCAGTAGCAGAGAGAGAAGATGCAGATGAACCGAAACAGCCTGACACTCGGCGTCAATCCAGTAAGCTTGCTGGTCGCAGAATTCATTGTTTGTCTCGTAATGAACTTCATCATACATTATACATTATTGTAATCGCACCACACACGCAACGGCCAGTGATGCAGCTTGGGGGGGGGGGGGGGGGGGGGGGGGGTCGTAGGACTACCTTATTGACTCCAGACAGAAACAGTAGAAAACAGTAGATACCGTTAAAACCGGCCCCGCACAAATTTAATGATGGCTCTCAATTTTTCCCCATTCAAAAACTCTGGGCATGAACTCACTACACAGTTCATTCTACTTACTTCCCTTGAATCCCTTTTTTTTTTCTAATCTTTTTTTTCCCCAAATCTTGCAGGGCGAATAGAAAATCACTGAAAACAATGTGTGCTCAAGCAATAGTAGAAAACGTTTACTGTGAAACAAACGAGCTCCGAGCAAAAGTACAAAATCACTGTCTGCCACATTATCGTACATTACCATACATTACTCCTGGGGCTCTTGTATACTGAGGTGGCTATGGATAGAATTTTGAAGGGTAGTAAACTGGGGCTGTTCACTCCTTTTTTTTTCTTTTAAAAAAAAAAAAAATTTTTTTTTTGAATTTGGTCATGAAGCCTCCACAAAATGGCAATGAATGGGGCCAACCATGATTGCGCCTTTGGGGCATGTGCGACTTGTGCAGAATTTTTGACCCTGTCATTTCTTTTGAAGAATGTCTGCTTGTTGCAAGCAAAATGTCACATTTGACTTTCGGTATGAAGAGAAGCATATGATAACTTTATGCGTCTATACATGTCATGTACATGGCGAAGGTGTTTGTTTGTTTGTTTTTAAACAAAGAGATGAAGTCTTGATGACAGAAGAAAAATGTGTACAGCGGGTGCATTTTTTCGGTGCTTTCACAAGAAAGTTTATTTGGTTTTTTTTGTTTTTTTTAAGTACCTGTGTGCTAATGTGGTCTGTTTTTTTTTTTTTTTTTTTTTTAAACCTGTCTTAACTGGAGGTATTTCTTGTGCTTGATCTGCGCAGCTCACTAGGTGTATGAGCTAACAGTGTGAAGGTGGGGGAAGGAAGATGTGGTCAGTGGAATTGATGACGTGTTCATCCTCTCTGCTGTCTTCTTTCTCTCATCCCTTTTTCACCCTCCTTTCTTGCACAACACATACCACTACTACTCCACCCCACCCACCCACCCACCCAACTCCTGTGTCCTCCCCCCCCCCCCCCCTCCCCACTTCACTGTCATGTGACATCACTTTCAGTGAGGAGGAGACATTGAACAGAAGAGGAACATGCACACAGAGGCACAGACAACACACACACACACGCACACACACACACACACACACACACACACACACACACTCTCTCTCTCTCTTTCTCAGGCACGCGTGCGCATGCACACAAGCATGCACGCACCCACACACGCACACACGCACACACACACACACACACGATTACAGTACACACACAGGCACTCTCTCTCTCTCTCTCTCTCTCTCTCTCTGAAGCAAAAAAAAGTGAAGATGTGATAGAATGTGGAATCCATCTAAGGAAAAAAAAAATGCGAACTAGCGTGAAGAATGAGGAAGATAGGAATCTTCCTTAGAAGAAAATGAACTTGTGCCAGCAACGAGCAGGACTGGACTCCAGCTGAGGAAGAACAGGAAGCAGAGGGCGGAGGAAGGGGGAAGACCAGATGACATCCTGGGAAGAACGTAAATGTTCGTGAGGAACGAAGAAGTGTCGAATCCAAGAAAGGAGAAAAAAAAGGAGAACAAGAGAGCGAATAAAGTTCATCTTGAACAAGAGTCTGAACCAGACGGTGGAATGATGGGCAAACGCTGTAAAGAGGGAAAACCGTCTGCATATTTCATGAGAAATCTGTTATAGTGAAGGAGAGGCAGCCACTAGAGGTACTCCTGGCGAACAGAGCGTGGCTGAATGAGGAGATGGAGTGCAGTCATGGACAATGATGTTGTCACATGAGTTCCGAAAGTTTGAACCCCTTGACTACTGCAGAGTTGTTCCCCTTTGGCATTCCTATATGCACAAGAGTGAAAGCAGAATTTCTGGTTGATCTCTGTGCTGTGAGAAAGCTCAGAGTAAAGGGGGGGGGGGGGGGGGGGGGGGGGGGGGGGGGGGAAGAGGCCAAAACGCAGATAATGATGACAAAACTTTGACAAAAAAAAAACCCCGTTTTTTTGCTATGTTCTGCACTACAAATCCTCTTTAAGGACGGAAAAGCATGCAACGTACCCCTCATCTGGACAGACCATCCCTGAACGCTTGACACCCCTTACCAGTTCAACATGAAAAGACGCTCACTGACCATGTCAGGCCACTGTCCGTAGACTTGGGCCAGCCCTAAAGCCTGTTAGACCAACCACCCCAACTCGGTGTGTGTGTGTGTGAGGTTTGAGAGAGCTCTGATGGGACAACTACCAATACATGGCCCAGGCTTACACTGGGGAGGTCGTGTTGCTTACAGTTCAGCCGACCGCAAAGGGCCAGGTCCGGGCGGGGTCACCAGGTTGAAGTCAGCTCACACGTCAGGCTTGCCTTGGTGGTGCCCATACTCCATGACCAAACAAGCTTAAACTGCACACCTGTTGGATCTCATGGGTAATCATTGAAGTGAACCTGCCAGCTGTCTTATTGGAGAGTTTTGGTACACACCGACCATTAGTTGGTTGAGCAAGCTGATGATGAAGTTGGTATGTGTGATATGTATATATATATATATATTGTTCAGCATTATATATATATATATATATCAAGGAATATGTCGGTACCAAAACTGTGATGTGATACATACTTCAGCATCAAAGGGGTTAAATAATCCAGGAATCGAAAACGCGAGTGAGAATTGCGGCACTGAAAGAGAGAGGACGAAAAGGAAATTGAAGGAAAAGCGCAAAAAAAAAAAAAAAAAAAAAAATGTCCTGTATTGAAATGTTTTTTTTGTATTTGCTGCGAACTGTTGTGAAGGGAAAGTTTTTTTCTGCTTCGTGTGCTGTTTCTCATGTAACATAAAAGTGTCTTGTGTGATTTTTTTTCTTTTTTTTTTTTTTTTCAATCGTTTTCGCTAAAGCTCAGCAACTGTCTGGAGGTCATATCACGTTATTCTGTACAGAAGATGGCATCTGTAAATAAGTCTTTGTAAAACAAAATAAAAAAAAAAAAAAAGGGATTTCATCCCTGCTTTACCATGTGCAATACAGACAAGCTTTCTAGTTTGTAGCTGTCCTGACATTCTTTTGCTTCTTTCAGTAATGGATGTTTGGTTGGTGGGTTGTTTTTTTTTTGTTTTTTGTTCTTTAAATAATTAACCGCAGATACTCATAAAGTTGTTGTGCTATGTTTTTTTGAAAATGTTGATGGAAATAAATGGTGGCTATGGTGGTTTTTGCTGATGTTGTTGATGGCGTTGTGCAATACTTTTAGTTGTTGATGACGTTGTGTGCAATACTTTTATGATGAAGTAATGTTGAGATGCCCTGAGTCATTCCAATTATTGTACTTTTAGGTCAGCTTTCCCTCGGCCAGTCTGCTATAATGCCGTCTGATTTGACTTTTGTGACAGGGTTCAGAATACAATCGGTTTTATTTGTTTGTAAAAAAAAAAAAAAAAAATTTAACTGACACATTTTGTTGAACGACCCCCCATAGTTCAGGAAGATTAATTACTCTAAACGAAAACAACAATGAAGTTTTCACTTACCAGTACAGCCAACGTTTAGTTGTTGTTGTGAAGACATAGTGGAAGATATGTCACAGAGGATGTGGGGGTTTGTACCCATAAGTGACAACACATATGGTTTTGTAGCTGGAACAATTGAAGATAAAACATGTTGTAGAATTGAACTGCCTGTAGTGTTGTAGAGTTTTGTAGATTGGAATCAAAACATGTTTTAGGGGTTTTGTAGCCTTAGATCAAAACATGTGTCACCTTTTTTTTTTCTTCTGGAATTTGGAATATTCGTTTTTCACTCAAAAATGCCGTGTCATGTCTCATGTATAGATTTATTTGTATACTTTTCTGCCTTTTTTTTCTCCTATTAGTTTATTGCATCCCCTCTTCCCCTCCCCCTCTTTCTCCCCTCTCTCTGTTCCCTCCTCACCCCTCCGTACCCCCCTCCTCGTCAACCCCATCCTTCCCTATAGTGTTCTGAGGTGTATGTTAATTCTTCTTCTTCTTCTTCATTTCATTAACCCTTTCCTCTGTTAATTTTTATTCCCACCAATGAGACTGTTTAATCATGCAGAGATTTACATGTAGTTACTTTGTTAGGTTGTTCCTTTTAGTCTCAATAATTACGCCTTCAATGTGTTTGCATGTGTGTGTGTGTGTGTGTGTGTGTGAGACTCCTTTTTTTCATTTGTTTTGTTTATTTCTGATTGATTTTGATAATCAGAAGGATTTACATATTTTTCATTTTTTATCAGTTTGTATGACATGAAGAAATCATCGATAGACTGATACTTGTATTTTTAGATAGTTTATATACTTTGTTGCTAGGGAATGTTTCCTTCCAAGTAAAGTAGATAATATTTATGTTCTGTTGTTAGGGATCATTTCCCTCCTAGAAAAGCCATGCGGATACATTCTGTCCTAATCTGAGAACACATATCATGCTTGGTTTGTGATTGGTTTTCGGCTGCTCAGTGTTGGAAGTCTGAGCTTAATAAACCTGCGTAACCATTTTGTGTATATCCATGTTAAAGTTTATCTTGATAATGAAGCAGCACACGAACTAACACTCTTTTTTTTTTTTTTTTTTTTTTTTTTTTTTTTTCAAGATAATCGTCTTGAAAATCTACAAGGCTGGTCAGTCGGTTTCTAACAGTTGATTTTACTTTGTTTACCTCTGTAAGCATTTTGTGTATGCCTGTGTTCAATATAAGCATTTTGTGCATGTTTGTGTTCAAGTTGATCTTGATTATGAAGTGCACTAACTAAAATCCCCTTTTTTTCTTTCTCAAGAAAATCATCATGAAAATCTACAAGGTTGATCAGTCTGTTTGTTGTTGTTGTTGTTTGTTTTGTTTTCTTACTGTTGCGTGCAGATATGTCTGTTTTTCTGCAAATATGTTCTCTCTGTGTGAACTCAGTCGTTCACACTGCTTCCTCCCCATTGGGAGATGGGGGTCTGTACTGAGCTTTCAGACAGATACCTCTGTTGAGAGGTCAGTCTGAGATGGGCATCAAAGGAAGAATTTTGTTTTCTCTTCTTTGAATTGGTACCATGATGTACATGTACGTATTCCCAACAAACAAAGGCAAAACCAATCAGTCAGCTAACTAGGAGAGTACAATGCCTTCCATTAACACATCGAGATGCCACAGTTCTCCAATCCAGTTCATGTATGCACATCAGTCTGTAGAGAAAAAAGTCAGCAGATAATCAACATTTCTGTATGTCGTCGTTATTTCCATCTGTTACTTTGCCAGTGTAAGAAGTGAACGAAGGGGCTCCTAGCCCAAGTCTTTCTTGAGACACAGAGAAAAACGTTCTAGGAAAGAAAGACTTTAAAGGGGAGAGAATCCATGTAGGGAAATTCTTTATCAGGAGTTTTCAGTGTATAGACAAAATTTTAACTCATTCTATACACTAGCTGTCATTTCCCCCAATAATTGACCATTTCTCTATTATATATTTTTATCATTGAAAATAGATAAACAAATAAACACAGACTTGTGATTTATTTTAAGTTATGTTTATGAATGATTGAGAAACCACAAACAATAGAGCAAAGTTTGTTTTCTATGTATTTGGTAAGACAGTATGCATGACAAAGAAAACGAGATTTTGCGTGTCATGTAGAAAGAGGGGTGGTCCACACCCTATGCACAAAAACTTTACATCGACTGGTTTTATGCCCTGAAATGATTCAACTGTTTTCAACAATTCAAGGGCTTCAGTCACACTGCAACGACGATTGGTAGTTTCTTTCACCACGCGTGCTTGATGGTGTAGTAGACGACGCCACGTTGCCACGTCAAGCCAAACCAAGCTGGCGACATGGTGTGAAAAGCATCTGAGTGCTGTACGTCACAAAGACCCACAACATAAGGCAAGGGTTTATTCCTTCAGAAGACAACGAGGGTCCATGGAGACCCACAATGTGCAGCAAAGGTTTATTCCTTTACTAAAAGCTCTGGAGATGCGCAACGTACGGCGCGCAAAATTTTAGGTGACATACGGGGAAACGTTAAACACATGAAGAAATAAAGTGCAAATCAACTCTTATCTAATACACAGTACAAAACCAGACAAGTGAGTTTTTGACAAATATGTCGTCTTCGGATTATGCAAACAAAAGACGTCGAAGATCCACTCTCTCCCAAAATCGCAGCCAATCGGAGAACTACACTGTAGAAAGATTGCTTATTTGTTTTGTACTTCTGCTTGTTTTCACAAATGTTGCAGTAGGTTTCAGCTTTCTTTAAGGAATTGTTTTGTTTTTTTTTGTTAATTTTTAGATGAGAAAGGGTATTGAATGAATTCATTATTGCACTGTGAAATGCTCTGTGCATACTTGTAGACTTGCTATGAACTGTTGTTATGTCTAGGTCCCTTTTGTACGTTGAATATGGTGGTGATACTTTAAGGTAATGGATAGGGGAAATTCGAGAGAGAGAGAGTGTGTGTGAGAGAGAGAGAGAGAGAGAGAGAGAGAGCGTGTGTGTGAGTGTGTGTGTGTGTGTGTGTGAACGACTGACATCTTTTCCATGTGTTTTGAAAAACTCCAGTTTTTTTCATCGATTCTATTTCTGTATCATTTCTTAATACCCAGTCCATGTATTTTGATGGCGGGCAAACTGGACAAAATTGATAATACTAAAGAACTGCTTTTTGACACCGAGGCGAATACCTTGTATCCTTGGTAGTTGTGTACTTTTATGTATATATTGCTTTTCGCACAATTCTTTTTTGCTTGTTGAGAGTATTTTGGCAAAAATTGCTTCACCGTTCAGTGTGTCAAGTCTTCTTTGTGTGCAATGGTTTTGCTTGCACAAAGACTTGGCCAGTGTTCTTTGCTGTGCATGTTTCAGTATCCTGTTGTTTTTGCGCAATAGTTTTTCTTGTACATAAACTTCGCCACATTTCTTTGCTGTGAGTGAATCAATATCCCATTTGTTGGAGTGAAGTAGTGTGTTTGGATACAAGGTGTTCAAAGTAGAATGTGCTTATATACTGAATTATTCATTTGTGTATGCTTGATAGTGGATCAGTATCACACTAGGCTTATATACTGAATTATTCATTTGTGTATGCTTGATAGTGGCTCAGTATCAAGCTAGGTTGTAGTTTAAACAGAAATTCTCTCGTGTCAAAATAGTCTTGCTTGACTTTTACAGCTTTTTTTTCAAATTTGACTACAGGAAATTTAACACAGCATTGATGTGTGACTCTTGTGTGTGTGTGTGTGTGTGTGTGTGTGTGTGTGTGTGTGTGTGTGCATGCATGTGTGGTGTGTGTGTATATGTGTGTGTGTGTATGCGTGTGTGTGTGTGCGTGTTGCAAATGTGCTCCAGATTGATGTCGATTTACTTAACATGGTCAAATAAGTAAATGATACATAAATGCCTACCAACCACTTCCTGTGCAAATCTTCACTGCTATATCCATGTGTGTAAAACTCGCCATCTATACTGTTTACTACCTTGTTTATTCAATTTTGGCTTACATATTTCTATCATTTTTTTTTTCAGGTGCTTTTTTTTTTTTTTAAATAGAAGTGAATCCAGTGAAGTGTTATGTTTTTGCCCTGATTTTTTTTTTTCCATGTGAATCCTTGGAAACTTTGTAAAAAGTTGACCCCGAAAAGGTGGTATACTTTTTTTTTTTTCAACGTATGTTTGCGGCTTTATCCACATGATCAGTTTGTTTTTAGTTAACTAACAGGAAAGGGCAATGTGTTTTTTTCATCCTGGGTTTGTGGATAAAGCCGGTGACTTAACCGAAAAGATGGGTGCTTTTTTTTTTTTTTTTTTTTTTTTTTGTTTTTTAACCTTTTGTGGATGAAATCATATGAACAGTTTGCTGTGCAGAAACAAACAGAGGTGTTTTCCACCATGTGTTATGTGGGTATGGCTATAGAAACACAATGAACTAACGGAAAGGTTTCCACCATGTGTTATGTGGGTATGGCTGTAGAAACACAATGAACTAACGGAAAGGTTTCCACCATGTGTTATGTGGGTATGGCTGTAGAAACACTATGAACTAACGGAAAGGTTTCCACCATGTGTTATGTGGGTATGGCTGTAGAAACACTATGAACTAACGGAAAGGTTTCCACCATGTGTTATGTGGGTATGGCTGTAGAAACACTATGAACTAACGGAAAGGTTTCCACCATGTGTTATGTGGGTATGGCTGTAGAAACACTATGAACTAACGGAAAGGTTTCCACCATGTGTTATGTGGGTATGGCTGTAAAAACACAATGAACTAACGGAAAGCTTTCCACCATGTGTTATGTGGGTATGGCTATAGTAACACTATGAACAAAGTGAAACAGAAAGTACCAGAAAAGCTGGTTTGTTTTTTACACTTTTTTCTCTCTCTCTCTCTCTTTTTTTTTTTTTTTTAAACTACAGTCCATGTTCTGGCATTTACAGTCAGCCATACTTTAACTCTTTCACTCTCTTACCCATCAACCATCTTTTTTTTTGCTGTATATTTGTGTCTGCTTTCTTTGCTAATGGAAATTCAGTTTGAACACAATGTGTGTGAAAAGCGAATGCTTTTTGCCACTGTGTCATGCATGAGTATGTCACAACACCGTTTAATTTCCATGCTTTTTTTTTTTTTCCCCCAACTGTGTAAACGTTCGGCATAGCAGACACAGTGTAAGGTGTGTAAACAAGTTCGCACACAGTGACACCTTTCTCGAAACTGAAATTGAGCTTTGATTATATACATCATCGCTTGTCCGTGTTTCTTTTTCTCATGATAAAGAAACTTGAAATGTCATTTGCGACACGGATTCTTTTGTGGTATGCAATAATTTAGTTTTTACCTGCAATTGATACGACTTTCAAAGTCAACAAAAGTCAGAATCATTCTTCTGTTTTGCCAGAGTATACAAAAAGCGTTTTCTCTCCTCCCATAGTTATTAAAAGACCCTAGGTGTGAGTCTTGGTCACGTCACATTTTGTGACCATCTTTCTTTCTTTCCTGACCAAAATTGTTATTTGACCATCACGTCTCTCTTTACCCCCTCAGGCTTTTCAGATTTCCCCTTCAAGCATTTTAACCACTCTTTTTTTTGTGTGTGGGGATGTATATATTTACCATTTTTGCCCCCCCCCCCCCCACCCCCACCCCCCCCCCCCAAGGAAAAAACAAACCAGGAATGAATTTTGTAGCTTTTTCTTCGATTAAAGCCCACTGGAAGCGGGGGAAAGAGTGTGCTTTTTTTTTTTTTCTTTGAATACCAACATATCTGTGAGTTAAACATGCTTTGTTTTCAGTGTCGTTTGAAAGTTACATGTACAGTGGTAGATATTCATTCCATAATGAGTGTTCGTTTTTTTGGCCCTCTTAACTCCATTTTTATTGATCGTTATGCTCATTTTGCAATGGCTACTGAAGTCTAGTCCTTTTTTGTGTGGAGTGTGTGGGGGGAGGCGGGGGGGGAGGAGGGGAGCGGGGGTGGGTCAGTTTTAGTCTGTTTTCCATCGGCTTTGTATTGTGACAAATAAAGTGAAAAGTTTCCCTGGTGTGCTGGGAGGTATTTTTAGTTCTCTGATCTCTCCGTTGATCTCTGATCTACGTGGAAGTATGGAATCCTGTCAGACCTCCATCGGATGGGTTTCCGTGGCAATCTCCCAGTGTTCATACAGCAGTTTTTGGCAGACAGATCCTTCCAGGTCCGTGTGGGGACAACATTATCAGAAATTCATGAGCAGGAAATGGGTGTTCCACAAGGCAGTATCCTTTCTCCAGCCCTGTTTAGTATAAAAATAAACGAAATTGTCAATTTTGTCAACCAAGGTTCAGATTGCTCTCTTTTTGTGGATGATTTCGCCCTTTATGCATCTGGGAAATCATTCGCTGGTGTACAGCGCCAACTCCAGTTGTGTGTGTTTATAAAATCCAACAGTGGGCAGTCGAAAATGGGTTCAAGTTTTCATCAGTTAAAACAGAGTGCATCCACTTTCACAATTTCAGACAACTTTTATTTTCATAGATAAGGCTCAAATTCCTGCTGTCACAGAAGCCAATTTTTGGGGTGTTACCTTTGACCAAAAGTTAAATTTTAAAGCCCATATTCAGAAGTTGAAAACATCGTGCCTCAAAGCCATGAATATCCTCCGTGTAGTGGCTCATACGGATTGGGGTGCAGACAAACGCACACTTCTCCATCTTTACAGGGCGTTAGTTCGATCCAAGTTGGACTACGGCAGCATCATTTACGGCGCCGCTAGAGCCTCGTATCTAAAAGTCCTAGACCCAGTTCACCATCAGGGTCTTCGTCTCTGTCTTGGAGCATTCCGCACCACCCCTGTGTACAGCCTGTACGCAGAGGCAGGTGAGCCCTCACTGTCCAACCGCAGGCTGAAACTGTCTCTGAACTATTATATCAGACTGCTCTCGGAACCGGAGAACCCTGCCTATGACTGTGTCTTTGACCCTCAGTTCCAAAGCAAATTTGAAAACAACCCTACTGTATTCCGCCGTTTGGTCTTCGTATGCAGCCTCACGCACGGAATGCAGGTCTAGACCTAGGAGTTGTGTCCGATTTTTCCAAGTTTCCAGATCAACCTCCGTGGACCTTTTTTCACACCAGAGATTCGTTTTGATCTTGCAGCTTTTCGCAAAGAGTCCACCAGCTCTCTGGCATACAAGGCTTTGTATGCTGACCTCTGTTTGAAATTCTCATCCTATCAGAAAATTTTCACTGACGGTTCCAAGTCTGAAGATGGAGTGGCCTGTGCAGCCTACTGCCCTGGTGCTCCTTCTCAAATACTGTTAGAACATATTCCTTCAGACGCTTCTGCTTACTCTGCTGAAGTTACAGCTCTGGTTCTGGCACTACGGATAATCTCCCAATCTACGAAGAGGGACTTTCTGGTTTTGTCGGATTCACTGTCAGCTTTGGAGGCCATAGCTGGCCGCAACCTTCAGCACCCCGAACTTTTACACTTTTTTGAACTTTTTACCAAGTTGACAGCGGAGGGTTACAACATTCTTCTGGCTTGGGTTCCTGGTCATGTTGTCGGCATCGGAGGGGAACGAAATGGTGGATCGTTTGGCCAAGAATGCCGTACGAGAGAAACTGTCAAACACACCTATCCCCTGCTCAGATTTGAAACCCAAAATTAACGATTATGTAAAAGACCTCTGGCAGGAGGATTGGAATACACAGACGGATAACAAACTCTTTCAGATCCGTCCAAACCTAAAGGAGTTCCTCCCATCTTCGTCGTGTGGTCGTAAAGAAGAAACAGTTCTGTGCCGGCTGCACACCGGCCATTCGTATTTTACCCATTCCTACCTTTTAAAGAGTGAAGAAGCTCCTTGGTGCATTCCGTGTCATGTGCCACTCACACAATGAAACATATTCTTTTAGAGTGTTGGGATTTGCACGATGTGAGACACAAACATTTTTACAGCAGATTCCATGAAAACCTTGTTCAGAGAGATGTTCCGCCTGACGCGATCTTTGAGTTCTTGAAAGAGGTTAACATTTTTTTCATCGGATCTGAGATTTTTACAGTGGAAAGTTTTTTTAACAAAGTTTTGGATGAGTTTTTAGACGATGTCTTTTAAAGAATTGTGTGGATGAATGACCTGTGAGTGGATCCGTCCAAACCTAAAGGAGTTCCTCCCACCTTCGTCTGGTGGTCGTAAAGAAGAAACAGTTCTGTGCCGGCTGCACACCGGCCATTCTTATTTTACCCATTCCTACCTTTTAAAGAGTGAAGATGCTCCTTGGTGCATTTCCATGTCATGTGCCACTCACAATGAAACATATTCTTTCAGAGTGTTGAGACTTGCATGATGAGAGACACAAACATTTTACAGCAGATTCCATGAAACCTTGTTCAGAGACGTTCCGCCTGACACGATCTTTGAGTTCTTGAAAGAGATTAACATTTTTCATCGGATCTGAGATTTTACAGTGGAAGAGATTTTTAATAAACTTTTGATGTGTTTTTGGACGTATTTTAAAGAATTGTGTGAATGACTGCCTTGTGAGTTGCTTTTAACGTGGTGACGGCCCTGGTATGGCCCTTTGCGGTCGGCTGGGCTGTAGGCAACATTGTCTTATCCTATTTCAATGTGTTGGTTTTTTATCCTAGGATAGGTTCTTTAATCTGTTTTTAATGGGTTGGGAGAGGTTTTGCTTTTAATCCTTTTTTAACATATATACGTGGTAGTTTGGAATGTGGTGACAGTCCTGAGATAACCTCTGCTGTTGACGGGACTATAATTTTAATCTTAATCTCTGTTATTCTCTGATCTCTCTGTTACTCTCTGATCTCTCTGTTGTTCTCTGATCTGTCCGTTATTCTCTGATCTCTCTGTTGTTCTCTGATCTGTCCGTTATTCTCTGATCTCTCTGTTGTTCTCTGATCTGTCCGTTATTCTCTGATCTCTCCGTTGTTCTCTGATCTGTCCGTATTCTCTGATCTCTCTGTTGTTCTCTGATCTCTCTCTGTTGTTCTCTGATATCTCTCTCTCTCCGTTGTTGTCTGATCTCTCTCCGTTGTTTCTCTGATCTCTCTGTTGTTCTCTGATCTCTCTCTCCTCCGTTGTTATCTGATCTCTCCGTTGTTCTCTGATCTCTCTGTTGTTCTCTGATCTCTCTCTCCATTGTTCTCTGATCTCTCTCTCCCTTGTTCTCTGATCTCTCCCTTGTCTCTCTGATCTCTCCGTTGTTCTCTGATCTCTCTGTTGTTCTCTGATCTCTCCGTTGTTCTCTGATCTCTCTCTTGTTGTTCTCTGATATGTTATTCTCTGATCTCTGTTGTTATCTGATCTCTCTGTTATTCTCTGTTGTTCTCTGATCTCTCTGTTATTCTCTGTTGTTGTTCTCTGACCTCTCTGTTGTTCTCTGACCTCTCTGTTGTTCTCTGATCTCTCTGTTGTTCTCTGACCTCTCTCCGTTGTTCTCTGACCTCTCCGTTGTTCTCTGACCTCTCCGTTGTTCTCTGATCTCTCCGTTGTTCTCTGACCTCTCCGTTGTTCTCTGACCTCTCCGTTGTTCTCTGACCTCTCCGTTGTTCTCTGATCTCTCTGTTGTTCTCTGATCTCTCTGTTGTTCTCTGATCTCTCTGTTGTTCTCTGATCTCTTATATTTTCTTATCTCTCTGTTGCTGTCGTGATCTCTCTGTTGTTCTCTATCTCTGTTATTCTCTGATCTCTCTGCTATAGTAATAGAATCGGACTACTATGGTAATAGAATCAGACTGCTATGGTAATAGAATCGGACTGCTATGGTAATAGAAATCCAACTGCTATGGTAATAGAATCGGACTGCTATGGTAATAGAATCGGACTGCTATGCTGATCGATGAGGATGTGGGCGATGAAGGCGATGTTTTTGGAGTTCCAATTTGGTCAGAAACTGCATGAGGAGGCTGTACTCTTCACTCACTTTGATCAGATAGTTTGGCATCAACCAGGCCCAAGAAAAACGACACACCTGCTATGTTGGTCAGGAAACTGGAGCAATACTCTCACAGAGAAGCGTTTCAACAATAGGATGAAACTCAACCGTGAGGTTCTGATCTTCCCACCGCTCCATGCAAACTCGATACTGTTGTAGGAGCCGGACAGGACTTTTAAAAAAAAAAAGAAAAAAAAAAAAGGAAAATCCCCAAAACGAATGGCTTTTTATGGGAATTGAACTCACAACCTCAAAACCTTCTACCTAGGGTGCTAACTGAAGCACTATCATGGCTGGCTGCGTCCATAATGTTTAAAGTTTGTTTCTTCTTCTCCCTACCTCATGCTCTTTTTCTTTTTTTCTCTCTTCAATCTTTCCACTTTGATATTTTTTTCCAATCACGACTTGGCTTTCCCCCCCCCCCCCCCCCCCCCCCCCCCACCAACCTTCCCCTAAAACCCCATCCCCACCTACCTACTCATCTTCCTCCATCATCATGTACACTCCTCTGTATTCTCAACAACGTTTGAGATAAAAAAAAATTTAAAAAAAGACCATCAACAACGTATGAATCTGGCCACATCACACACACAAAGCCGCATGCACAACTTGAATCAACTTCAGCAAAGAAAAGACAGCATCCTCCTTATATTTCATAGGATTTTCATGGGGAAAAAAAGGAACATAGCAGTATATAAGATCAGAAAATACATGAATATGCTCTTCACTTTGATTCAAGCCGTAAACTCTGATTCAACGTTTTTACTCTTCCAGGAGTTCACTTCTGGAATTTGTTACTGAGAGGGTTAAACATAATTTTGAGTATGGGAAGTTGGTGTGTGTGTGTGTGTGTGTGTGTGTGTGTGTGTGTGCGTGTGTGTGAGTGAGTAATAGAGTGTAGTGTGTGTGTGTGTGTGTGAGTGTGAGTGTGAGCGAGTAATAGAGGGTAGTGTGTGTGTATGTATGTGTGTGTGTGTGTGTATGTATGAGAGAGAATGAGATGGTGTGTGTGTGTGTGTATGAGAGAGAATGAGATGGTGAGTGTGTGTGTGTAGGGAGGGGTGGGGCTGGGAGTGAGCATCAGAAAACAATCAGACAGACAAATGAATAAACAAACAAACCTACACACACTAACAATACCAGATTAAAGTAAATACCTGACTGGACTACAAATCAAGCAGAAAGTAACTTTTAAAGCAAAATCAATATCAGAAAAAAAATATCTGTCACAGACATGCCTGATAAATGTGGCAGAAATGCCTTGAGAGGCACACATTCGAACAAAACCTGATCTCTTGTCAATTTTGTTTCCCTGCATATGCATTTTGTTGCAGAGCTACATATAGTTCTAAAAGCATCCAGTTTCAATCGATGAAATATTGAAACGATACTCTGTGTGTGTGTGAGGGAGTGTGTGTGTGCGTGTGCACATGTGAGAGAGAGAGAGAGAGTGTGTGTGTGTGTGTATGTGTGTGTGGGAGTGAGCATGTGTATGTGAGTGTATGTGATGTATATGTATGTTTGTGTGTGTGTTTGTCTTTCTTTCTGTCTGTCTGTCTGCTGCCTGCCTGCCTGCCTATCAATTGTGTATATGCGAGAGAGAGGGACAGAGACAGAGTGTGTGTGCATATACCAGTATGCATGGATGCATTTATGCTTATGTATGTTTGTCTGTCCATGTGTGTTTGCACATCATTTTGTGATATTTTTTACCCTGTCCATCTCTGTATGCATCGATCCAATTTTCATTGTGATGCACGTATGTACAGTACACTATGAATGTTGTACTGAATGTAACATTGTGGAATATGTGACCAGTCTCATGATGATTTAATGTTTGCATTGGAATGTGGTAACATATCTGACAAGTCTTTCAATCTCCATGACACTTTTTTAGGCAACCAACGTAACACAGTCTGCAATCATTTTCATAGTTCATCATAGTAGGAGACATATCATGGAATGAAAGCGTAAAACCACACATACAGACAGACACACAGACAGACACACACATACAGACAGACACACACATACAGGCAGACACACAGACAGACACACACATATAGACAAACACACACATACAGGCAGACAGACAGACATACAGACAGACACACACATACAGACAGAGACACACACTTACATGCTGTCATACTCGACGAAGACACAGAAAAAAAAAAACAACTTACATGTTAATTTCCATTTCATTTACAAGATAAAATCCGTTAATTTTTTTTTTTCAAAAGATCAACAAAAAAAATTACAAGCACGCAAACACACACAGAAACACAGGGTCATACACATCAAATATGATTCCATCCACTCCTCCTCTCCCTCACTCAATTTTGTCAACAAAATGAAAACGATGCAAAGTCAATCACTGAGTCAGTGTGACCATCACAATATTCAGCAGTAACTAACTCTCTATCACAGTTGATGTGGGTCTTTCTTACTTTCGTGCCTTCCACATGTTCTCCACTTCTGAACAAAGTATTGATTCCAAATTTTTACATGAAAATGCCCATCATTGATCATTTCTGCATGTGTGAGTGTGTGTACGCATGTGTGTGTGTGTGTGTGTGCGTGTGTGTGTGTGCGTGTGTGTGTGTGTGTGTGTATGTGTGTGTGTGTGTGTGTATGTGTGTGTGTGTGTGTGTGCGTATGTATGTGTGTGTGTGTGTGTGTGTGTGTGTGTGTGTGTGTGAGTGTAGGTATGTGTTTTAACATTATCATAAATACAACTTCAGCTCATTCATTAAGTTTCTGTCTCTTCAGTCAACAAAACCATACAGCATTTCACACGCCCTGCTGATACTTTACATTTCTGGCAGTACAGAAAAGCTTTCATGTCCTTTGAACCCGGAAAAAGGGACATAAGGCAAACATTACCCTGCCAACAATAAATAAAGGTTATAAAGTGATTCTTTCTTTAAAAAGGTTCAGTGATGTGCTGATAATGGCTGAAATCTGGATCCTTTCCACAAAACCTTGGGATCAAAGAAAATACTCATCTCTGATCGAAACTCAACACCCCCACCTGGTGGAACCTCTCTGAACGAGATCTTCATGGATTCTGCAGTGCAGTGCTTGCGTCAAATATCATGTCAACATCGACATCCTGAAGACTGATCTCATATGTTATTCCTTTCCGTGTTTCGGGAGCAAACACATATAAAACAGATAATAATACATACCTGAGTACTCATGCACTGATGTATATACAATAAAAAAAAAAAATTACAAAAATATCACAACAAAACATTGCAGAGCAAAAAAGAAAAGAAAAAAAAAAACCAAGCAAATCACCCTTCAGCAGTGTTGTTAATGTTTTGCTCTATAATACACTCTTTTCTTTGTATTTTCTGATTGTGTGCCTTCTTCGGTTTCTTCCACTGAGGACGTTGCATTTTCACCCCGAGTCTGTTGGTTTGTTTGTTTGTCTGTCTGTAAGATTACGCCAAACCTGGTGCATCAGTTTGTACAGAAACTGGATGGAAAGTGGGAATAAGGCCTGGGGATGACACCATTACACTGGATGGAAAGTGGGAATAAGGCCCGGGGATGACATCGTTACACTATGGAAAGTGGGAATAAGGCCTGGGGAATGACACCATTACACTATGGAAAGTGGGAATAAAGGCCCGGGGATGACATCGTTACACTATGGAAAGTGGGAATAAGGCCTGGGGAATGACACCATTACACTATGGAAAGTGGGAATAAGGCCCGGGGATGACATCGTTACACTATGGAAAGTGGGAATAAGGGCCTGGGATGACACCATTACACTATGGAAAGTGGGAATAAGGCCCGGGGATGACATCGTTACACTATGGAAAGTGGGAATAAGGCCTGGGGAATGACACCATTACACTATGGAAAGTGGGAATAAGGCCCGGGGATGACATCGTTACACTATGGAAAGTGGGAATAAGGCCTGGGGAATGACACCATTACACTATGGAAAGTGGGAATAAGGCCCGGGGATGACATCGTTACACTATGGAAAGTGGGAATAAGGCCTGGGGATGACACCATTACACTATGGAAAGTGGGAATAAGGCCCGGGGATGACATCGTTACACTATGGAAAGTGGGAATAAGGCCTGGGGATGACACCATTACACTGGATGGAAAGTGGGAATAAGGCCCGGGGATGACATCGTTACACTATGGAAAGTGGGAATAAGGCCTGGGGATGACACCATTACACTATGGAAGTGGGAATAAGGCCCGGGGATGACATCGTTACACTATGGAAAGTGGGAATAAGGCCTGGGGATGACCCATTACACTATGGAAAGTGGGAATAAGGCCTGGGGATGACACCATTACACTATGGAAAGTGGGAATAAGGCCTGGGGATGACACCATTACACTATGGAAAGTGGGAATAAGGCCTGGGGATGACACCATTACACTATGGAAAGTGGGAATAAGGCCTGGGGATGACACCATTACACTATGGAAAGTGGGAATAAGGCCTGGGGATGACACCATTACACTATGGAAAGTGGGAATAAGGCCTGGGGATGACACCATTACACTATGGAAAGTGGGAATAAGGCCTGGGGATGACACCATTACACTGGATGGAAAGTGGGAATAAGGCCTGGGGATGACACCATTACACTATGCTCCACACCTCACACCCCCTCTCTGCCTCCCTCCCTCTGCAGACACTGGAGTAGTGCTGGTTTGCACTTTGACCCCACTGGGCACCTGCTGAGCTCAGCAGGCTACAGCTTCCAGGTCATGTTTTTTGACCAACAGAGGAACATTTTTTGTTCCTCTGAAGCACTTAGCGGGTTTTCACTTGACTCAACACAGCTGATGAAACTAAGAACTCAACCGATCTGAGGACAGGACTGCTCCCTGCTAGGGCCACTGAAAACCAAAATCAAACTGTGTTAGACAGTCGAGTTTTGCCCAGTATGTCACAGAGCATGAACGATGAACAAAGAGCGCGGGCACAGTGCACCCGCTGTGTTGTGCGCTGGAACAAAGCGCACACTGGACAGTGGGCGCTTTGAGTTGTGCTGACACAGACGCTGAACGTGACTGCTGTTTATGTACACATTGGTCAGCACACTTGGTTGCCCAAACTGATTTTGATGTAAATATGACGCTTCATGATACAAGATATCTGAACTGAATTCCAGATGTAAAAAGCTGGCTTTGTACTTTGGCAACTACTGTGCATAGTTATGGTTAACAATAAAGCTACACTCCAAATATACATACACTTGATGATTATAATGTAACAAACGAAAATCCACATCTGCAAAAAAAATTGCGGATAAATTTTCTATTGCCTGCTTAAGATGAAATGTATGATCATAAACTCATGTTTAAAACCGATGGGAAATAAAACTGAAAGAAAATCAAAATGGAAATAACTGATCATCAACGTCATGGATCCAAACAACACTGGTAAAAACAAAAATGTATCAGAAAAAAGCAGAGAAAACATGAAAATCACGATTAAAAAGGAAAACAATCACACACACACACACACACACACACACACCATAGAAATCAATCCAACATGGCAAAAAGCCAGTAACAAGTGAAATATGAATGACACAATAAAACAGAGCTCCCTTTTTTTTTTTTTTTTAAAAAAAAAAAAAATCAATTAGAACATCCAATTTAAAAAATCACATCATATTAGTATTAGTACAAATACTCACAAAACAAAAAGGTTCATCCACAACAAAACCAACCAACCAACCAAACAAAAACAAACAAGTAAACAAACAAACCACTTTGCCGATAAGGCACGCAACCTGGCACAAATTCTGTAAGTCCTAATCTCGGTTTGCTCATAAATTATCTCCAACTGCACTTTTCTCTATTCTCTCTCTCTTGATCTGCTTACAAAATTAAAAGAATTCCTGCGATGATTGATCTGCTTGCAACATTAGAAAGAATTCCTGCGATGATGGATCTGCTTGCAACATTAGAAAGAATTCCTGCGATGATGGATCTGCTTACGACATTAGAAAGAATCCTGGGAGCTGTATGGCGCCGATTCTCTCCACCGACAGCTGGTCGACGATATAGTACCACCTCACTGCCATTCATCACCATCCTCTGGTATGAGATCTTGAGCTATGACAGTCAGAGTTCCCCCATGGTCTTACAGGTGGAGAGATCACCAACGTGTTCAACCTTCTTCTCTGGACCAGCGGGTGTCCAGAACAACAGCCAACAAACCTTGACAAAACTTGACTTCTTTTCATTGATTGAGAAAGAAAAGAAGAAAATATCCACTGACAACCATAAAAAAAAAAAAATCTATAGATGGTTGTTCTGCCAAAATAGTCAAGGTCACTGACAAAAAAGCAGCACGAACCTCGATTATTTATAGTTTGTTTCTGATATGTTCATGGTGATCTACATAAACACTTTTGAAATGCAAAAAATAAAAAAAAATCATATATATATATATATATGTACACACACACACACACACACACCTTGTTGATATCTCTTTCTCCCAGAACAAAAATCAAAGAGAGAAAAATGGGGATTTAAAGAAAACAAAAAGAAAACTGTGGACAAAAAACAGAGGTTTGAATTTAACTTCCCGTTCGATTCCCATATTTACCATGTCAAACTGACACAGCTAGATCCCTGGTGCTAGCTGTGTTTAGCCAGCACGGTCATGGCTGCCATAGTACTACAGTGCCCTCTACACTGCCTCTGTCTTCCTCTCTACAGCCTGCGGCTCTTTCATTTCAATGGCCAGGAGCATCTTAAGACTGACACAGCCACCAACATTTCAACGCCAGACTAGTAATGCTGGTGATCCTGAAGGTTGCAGGTTCAAATCTCCCCAGGGCTGTTTAAATACAGGGGGATTTTTCCCTCCAAGTCAACACCGATTTCGACCCTATTTCCCGTAAAGTCCTTTGAATGAAAATATAAACTGAGGTTCTGTGAGTGAACACATCTTGCACATCCGTAGCACCCCATCACCAGCTTTCAGAAGAGAAGGCCCTTCTGGCCATTGACGTGGAGTAAAAAATATCACACTGCCATGTCCCCTGAGTGAAAAATCAAAAGAATAAGGGCAAGAAAACCTGAGTTACTGATGATAACTGAATGATACTGTGAAGATAGGCTCTACTCAAGTACGCAGCCCGTTGTGTAAACTGCAGCGTGGATTGTAAAGCACCGACAGCTTGGTTTCTGACCAAGAGCAGGTGCTGTGTAAGCATTCTTAATAATACACACACTGGCAAACTGGTTATAGCTTGCTCTAGTTAGCCAAAAGGCTGAGCGCCTGCCAGCGCCCGGTAAAAAACACGTGGCAACAATGGGCGCCGCCATGTTTCTCGTAGAAAAGGAAGTCTCGCGAGAATGTGATTTCCTTCTTCCTGTAGTCATTTTCTACCGTCTGCAAAAAAAACGCAAGTCGATGCGTGCTGTGGTTCTCGAGTTACGAATTTTTTTTTAAAGTTTTGAAGTCGAAATGCTGTTTTTTTACCATGGCTAACCTTGATTTCTGTCGTTCTATGATGGGATTTAGTGATGGAGATACTGTGATTTGTAGAATTTACGGCATAAGACTTAGTGAAAGTGCTGGGTAATGAAGCTTAGAGTGACCTAGATTTCGACTGGGATGGGTTCTAGGTATGATGAACAACGATTCGGAAGAAAGTTCTGAAGAAGAAGATTTTTTTTCCCCCTGAATAAATGGCTCATGTGACATTCTTCAAAATTACGATATCGCAACATATATATTCGTAGGAATTTTAAAAATTATTTTCATTTCATTCTTTCCTTTGCTCTCTTTTAAATTATTTTTTTAATTGGGTAACCATGTTCAAATTACGGAGTTACCTATCTTGCCGATGGTTTTTCAGTGTGTAACTAAGCTCAGATAAGTGCATACTGAAGAGGGTTAATCACATATCGCAGTGTAGTGAAAATGAAAGGAATGCACAAATAATCATTCAAGAAATTAAAATGAGCAATGATTTCAACATTAATACTGCTTAAAACATCCTAACAATATCCCCAATTGTATCACAAAAATTCTGATGCTTCCTAACATGAATCACCTATGCCATCAAATTTGTCCTGTTCAATGTTACACAAAAAGGATCAGTCTTTAAAGATAAGATTACTTAGGAGGCGCATCACACAACAAACAGCTCTGTGGTAATCGTGAGACATGGAGGTTGACGGTAGTCACAGAATATGTCTGAAAAAAAAGATTAAACTTTCCCAAGCCTAGCAGACCAGTAAAACTGATATCAAAGGAAGGAACTGATATTGCTTTGAGGGTATCATTTCATAAACCTAAAAATACATCCAGTTATTTCTTGAGAAATTATCCTGATAAAGGCACTATCTGCTACTGTCACCTCTGCCTTTAATCTGAATTTTCAACAACAACAAAAACTGAAAAATATAAAAAGAAATAAAGGCACCGCCTTTTTTTTTACCTGCACATTCTCCAATGCTCAGATTTTCATTCAACCAATCATTTCAAGACAAAGCCCAACAAGGGCCGACTCCTTCAATCTGAATTTAAAAAAAAAAAAAAAAAAAAGAGAAATAAAAAGAAACTACAGGCACTGCCTTTTCTCCTGTGTTTTTCTCTTGCCCTTTTTTTTTTTTTCCCCTGAGCATTTTTTTTGGTCAGATTGTTTTCAACCAATCATTCAAAGACACAGCCCCCACCAAGGAACCCGCCCTCCCTTCGATCTGAATTTTCTTTTAAAAATCAAAAGAAATTAAAAACAAACAAGCAAAGGGCACGGCCTTCCTCCTGTGATTTTCTCGTGCCCTTTTCACCCCTGCACTTTCTCCGTTGGGTCAGATTTTTTTTCTCAGCCAATCGTTTCAAGACACAGCCCAAGCAGGGGAAGCGCCTCGCTTAGTCCTCCTTCTTCACCTTCCCTACCCATTCTCCACCACCCCTCCCATTTACTTCCCCTGTCTTCAGCCTCAGGACCTCGTCCAGGGGGCTCTTGCCTTCGAAGGAGGACGGGTGGCGGAAGGAGTTGCCGATGCGGTCCCAGAGGGTGAAGAACTGGCCGTAGTTGTAGTTGTAGAAGAGGTGGTGGTCGGTGTGGTGGGCGCAGCCGTTGATGAAGGGCTGCAGGAGCTCCGGCACGCGGTAGTCGCCGTCGTGGATGGACACGGTCCAGATGTTGACGAAGACAAACAGGAGCAGGTAGGTCATCTAATAAATAGACCGGAATCAGTCAAACAGTCAGGTGATACACAAATGACAGAGAAGAGTCAAAAGATTGTCTACCAATGACACAAAGCAGTCGACAGTGAGGTGATCTACAAATGAATCAAATGGTGATCTATAAACAACACAGAGGACTTGAAAGGTGATCTACGTTTGACACAGTTGAGTCAGCAGGTAATCTACAAATGACACAGATGAGTCAAAAGGTGATCTACAAATGACACAGGTGAGCGAACAGTCAGGTGATCTACCAACAGCACAGATCAGTCTCACACATACACAGGGGAGCCCATATGTTTGCCAGCATTCATTCACACTAACTTGCTCGTGCGCACCTACATCCAGACTCACATTAGATATGCAGCATCTCAGACAAACAAAGGGCTTATTCACATTTAACACTGGACACACTTTCTCTCACACACACACACACAAACATATACACCCCCCACACACGCATGCATGCATGCATGCACATATAAACACACACACACACACACACACACGAACGAACACACACACACACACACACACATATACACACACACACACACACGCACACACGCACACACACACACACACACACACACACACACGAACACACACACACACACACACACCCCCACACCCTGACCTTGTGCAAGGGGAAGAGGAAGCCGTACAGGTGGTAGGGCAGGGACTGCAGAAAGCCATCCATGGGGTGGAAGGCGTGGCTGGCGAAGGGGGTGGGCACCTTCCAGGAGTGGTGGGTCTTGTGCAGGTACTTGTACACCGCGCGGTGGTGCAGGAAGCGGTGGATCCAGTAGATGCAGGCGTCGGTGAAGGCGATGAAGGTGAAACAGCTCAGCACCACGCCGGGCCAGCCTGCGCAGGAGTCGATGGCATCAGCATATAATGGTGTTTGGCCAGAGTTCGGCCTGGATATATAAGATGTGTGCGGCCAGAACTGTCTGGAAATATGAGGTGTGTGGCCCGAACTGTCTGGAAATATGAGGTGTGTGGCCAGACTTCTGCATGGAAATATGAGGTGTGTGGCCCGAGCTGTCTGGAAATATGAGGCGTGTGGCCAGAGTTCTGCATGGAAATATGTGGTGTGTGGCCAGAACTCTGCCTGGAAATATGTGGTGTGTGGCCAGTGTCATGCCTGGAAATATGAGGTGTGTGGCCAGAGTTGTGCCTGGAAATATGAGGTGTGTGGCCAGAGTTCTGCATGGAGATACAAAGCATGCGACCAAAATTCTGCATGAAGTATGAAGTGTGTCACCAAAGTACTGCATTGAAATATGAGGTGTGTGGCCAAAGTTTTGTAGGGAATTGTGAGGTGTGTGGCCAGAATCCTGCTTGGAAATCAATGGTGTGTGGCTAAATTTGTGTATGGATATATGAGGTGTGAGGCCAGATTTTTGCTGGGAAATAGGTGCTGTGTGACCAAAGTTCTGCCTGGAAATATGAGGTGTGTGGCCATAGTTCGCCTGGAAATACAATAGTGTGCAGCTAAATTTCTATATGGAAATATCAGGTGTGAAATATCAAGTTATGTGTGAAAATATGAGGTGTGTGGCCAGTGTTCTGGGTAAAAATAACATAGTTCTGCATGAAATATG
>JADBJO010001728.1:95000-112500 GCA_016801955.1 Conus betulinus
CTATATGTTTTGGGATTAATGATCAGTTTTTTTGCGTCTCATGTAAAATTTTATTTTCAGAGTTACGGCAGTTGTATTTCTGGGCGGCAACATCTTCCATCATTATCTTATGGCAATCCCTAGTCTTGGCAATTTTCCACAATGATTTGGAAGCCTGTCAGTGTTGCTGGGGCACTGCATCGATGCACTAGTTGTCTCCATCTCCTGCGGGTGTGGGCAAGTGTCTTGGTTGTGGCGAAGGTTTTGCAGGTCCACTCAGCAATGCTGTCTGTCCACCTTTCTCAGCCTACTCTGTTTCTTTTTACTGCGCATTGTTTCCAGTTGAAAGATGGTTCTGGAGGGTTTGCTTGATGTTGTCATATGTCGGTACCAATTCAGCCTTTCTTTTCTTCCTCAGTGTGGTCAGCAGATCCTCATAGAGACTCGCATGCAGTCTGAAGGTTCTGCAGGACTTTGGTCTTTTGTGGCATGCTGGGTGCACATGTAAACTAAGCATCCCCTCTCCACTGTTGGTATTTGCCTTTGCCATTCAGTTGGAGGAGTACACAATTTTGGAACATTCAGGAAGATGGATAGGACAGTTCACATTCTTCACTTTAAAACATTCAGGAAGATGGAGAAGACAGTTGTATACAAAATCCTCATATTTGTGTCTGACTCTGAGAACCATGTTCTTGATTCTCCAGAGTGGTCCTTGATTGGCTGGAGCTGCTGTTGGTGCAGTTCTTGCTAGGGTTTCAGTCTTTGACTCACTTTGACTGATGATGACGATACCAAGGTTTTAGAGCTTTTTCCTCGTCTCTGGTTCTAGTTCATTGACAGTCAATGACAGGGTTGGTTTTGTGCTGTTTGTCATCGACTCTCTGCGCTGACTTCCTCCTTGACACATCTGATGGATGTTCCACCCAGGTGCAGGCTCGTGCGCTCCTTTTCAAATCTACCCAGCTTGTCAGTGTCATTGGTGTACCTGAGGGTTATGAACTTTAAAAGTGTTTATAAGGGCTCTGCAGAAAAACGTAGACAAACAACTCACAAGACAAAACATGAATCGTTTTGATTTCTTCGGCAAGACACACAACACACAGGGTTATGGGTTTTTTTCCCCCTCCAGTTCTACTGTACCACTATGGTCTTCCTTAGCATCTGTCAATCTATGTTCCAAGAAGATTTTGAACAATGCAGGAGGTAAGAGATAGCCTTGATGGACTCCAGCTACTGTATTGGCCTAGACTTCCACAGTGCCTTGAACAAATATTGGGCTGCTGGCCTTCACGTACAATTGCTTGATAGTATGGATCAGCTTTCGGCCTGTGTTGTATTTCTTCATTCTGTCCCTCAGAGCAAAACCCTCACTTTGTGGAAATGGGATGGCTCAAGAAAGAGCACATGCTAGGTGTTTTATGTGAGTACTTGCTCACCAGACCTTCAGGAACACTGGTCCAGCTGCCGTAGTGACTGACACCTAGGGGTATACTCTGACTGCGTCAGCCTCCTCAGTTCATTGGTGCTCCTGAGCAGAGAAGTCTACCTGCTTGTGGTGTGGGATGGGTTGCTCCATTGTGATTATTATTAGAATTATGATGTATGATACACCTGTAAGCTTGCTGAGTGTTTTTTTTTTATATATTTTTTTTATAATTAATGGTGTGTATGTGTGTTTCTTTTCTGAGCAGTGTTTATGACAGTGGGCTACAATGAGTGAAGTGACTGAACTATAACTTTTTGATAGCAGTCAGGAAGATTAGAATGTTGATAGCAGTCAAGATGGTAGTAGAAGTCAGTGTGGTCAGAATGTTTACCACAGTCAGGATGGTAAAATGTTAATATCAGTCAAGATGGTCGCAAGCGTTGATGGCAGTCACAGTGTTCAGAACGTTGACAGCCATCAGGGTGGTAGAGAGCATGCAAGAGAGAACGTTTTGCAGTGGAGTCTTTGTCCCTAATCAGTCCTGTTGCATGTATGCTAGGTCATGTACTTGGAGATCTAATCACATACTTAACTCGTCCACATTAACACACTGGGTTGTGCTGACCTACATCACAGGTGTGCTGTCTGCTGCGAATCGTCTGCTGCTTGTGACTGGTTTCTGATTGCTCTTCACTTGATGAGTTGATCCCAACTGAGCTGACATTTATTTCATTTTTTTTTTTCTTTGTGTTGTGGAAATCAGGAAGTGAAAGTGCATTTTTACAGCATCCTTTGTGTTTTTCATCATATTACATCATCATGCATAAAGAATTATTTCATTATTTCGTCAAAAATCCTTGCATGCACCCAACAAGGGGCTTGCAGTTGCAAATGACATATTTGGAAAAGTAAACAACACTTCTCTTCCTGCTGTTTTTCTTTCTTCTTCTTTTTTTTTCTTCCTTCCTGCTGTATTCTCTGTGCATGAACTTTCTTGAAATGTTCAGACTTGTTTACTGGCAAAAATACCACAAAATTTTTAAGAAGCATAACTCTGTCGTTGTATCATTTTCACCTGCTACAGAATATGAGTTCAGCAGACTCCATGAAAACTTTGTTCAGAGATGTCCCACCTGTTGTGATCTTTGAGTTTCTAAAAGAGGTTAACAGTTTTCATCTGATCTAAGATTTTATGGAAGAAGGATTTTTACTGAAGTTTCTGGTGCATTTTTAGAAGGTACATTTTAAGGAAATGCGTGAATTATGTTGGGTTTTTTTTTTTTTTTTTTTTTCCATGACTTGAGAGCTGATTTTAATGTGGTGACAGCCCTGGTATGGCCCTTTGTGGTCGGCTGTGCTATAAGCAACATTACCTTACCTCACTGGTCCCTCCGGGGGTTGACCTTGCCGTGTCGGAGGGCTTGCGTGATCCTGTGATCCCTTAGGCTTTGCTGGCGGGGGCATCACTACTTGAAGATAGGCTAGTTTTTTTTTCAAATGCTTCTAGGCCTGAAAAGTCGAAGATGCTGTCTGGCCTAAGCGCAACGTGGTAAGGAGTTGATGTCCCTGGTAGGGCTTCCCATGTCAGACAGGCTAAGGGTGAGGATCCTGACTAATAGTAACCCGCCTTTCTCCTTTTCTTGTTTTCTGCCTTTCTATTTGGGTCTTTTCTATCTTCGTCTCCCCTTCAAGTCTTCTTTCCAACACTCCTCTTTTCTCTGTGGTCTTCTTGAGGCCCACCGTGTTTGCCGTGCGGTGCGTCCTGTGATGGGGGAGAATAGGATCCTGGAGGTTGAGACCGCTGATGTGACTGCGGTGCATCAAGTCAACACACCTCTTTGGCCTGGACTTCCCCTAGACAGGTGGTCAAAGTGGCCCACTTCGATCAAGCGGCTGGTCGCGTGCATGCCCTAGCTCAGGCTAGAAGGCGGCGGCTCGGGTCAAACGGGTTTGGGAGCTTCTGTGGCAGGGATGCTTTCAGGCCTGTGTATATCTCCTTTGAAGTCCTGGTGCCCAGATATACTGGATTCCGTATAAAATGGGCATCCCCTTGTTGGGACTCGATGGCGGGTGGGAATCAAAAGAGATGAATTCTAATGAATACACCATGGCACCAAAAACAAAAAAAAAGACACAGGCAGGATTCAGAAACAGAGACGGACACGGATTCGGAACATGAGACGAGAGTCCTTTCAGGCTTCTGGCCCAGCTGGCTGATTGTGGAGGGAGCAGATGAAGATAGACCTCTGTCAGGCCTGAGTCCTTTTGCGATTGCGAAGGGAATCAATGGCCTCAGCGGGAAGCCAAAGAGCGTCAAGAGACTGAGGAATGGGTCACTTCTGATTGAGTGCTCATCCAAGCTGCACTCCGAGATGCTGTTAAAATCAACAACGTTAGTGGATCGACCGATCAAAGTGTCTCCACACAAATCTCTGAACTCTTCTCTTCGAAAGGAGTAATCCGGTGCAGAGATCTGAGAGGAGTGTCGGAGGCTGAAATCAAGTCAGAGTCAGAGCTGGCATCTCAAGGAGTGACCCACGTTCATCGTGTGCTTGTGCGTAAAGGCAATGACAGGATCCAACTGACACCCTTTTCTTGACCTTCTGCTCTACTTCTCTCCCGGAGTCGATTACGGTGGGCTACCTGAGAGTTTCAGTGTCACTGTACATCCCATCACCTCTGCGCTGTTTCAAGTGCCAGAGGTACGGCCATGTGAGGGATAGATGTACGGAAGAAGAGGTGTGTGGTACCTGCTGCCAGCCAGTCCACCAGGGTGTGTGTGACAGTCCACCACTCTGTGCCAACTGTGGAGGCAAGCACCCATCATCATCGAAGACCTGTCCAAACTGGTTAAAGGAAAAGGAAATTCAGAGAATAAAGACTGAACAGCGAATCCCGTTTTTTGAGGCGAAAAAGATTGCTATGAAAAGTCAACCAACTGCTGGGCTCTCGTTTGCAGCTGCAGTAAAGAAGCCAACAACAGTCAGCATCGGAGTGCAGACGACGGTGGAGTCCTCGTTTGCCGAGAGAGAGCCAGAAACCAAGTCTGTAGCCTCAGGCAGAACCACTGCATGCGATGAACCCCAGCAGTCGTCGCCTTCAGATACGAGTCAGTCTTCAAAGCCTACTCCCGCCCCCAGACCACCAGGGGGCAAAAGACCTACAGGCACTTCAGAGCGGCAGAGAGTGGAAGTTGTTGAAGTACAAGACAAGACCACCCCCTCAAAATCCTCCAAAGGGGCACCCTACAGCTGTCAACAAGGGAGCTGGCGGTTCTGGAGGAAAGACCAAGTCGCCACCTAAAAAAAAAAACGCCGAACAAAATTGTATCAGATCGAGAGAGAAAAAAGCGGAGAAATTTCAACAGATTTGCAGTTCTCTCGGATCCAGATGATGTTGATATGGAATAAAAGGAAGAATTACGAGATTTTTTTTTTCACCATATTTCTTTTATGATGGACTCATCCACAATGGATTCAATCATACATTGGAATATCAGGGGACTGTCTTCCAATTATGAAGAATTGCAGCTGTTGTGCCGTGAGGAGGCTAGGATGCTAATTGCCCTCCAAGAAACTCTTCTCAAGTCTGAAAAAATTTTTCACTTTCTGGCTACAGTTTTTTAAATCTACCTGCACAGTCTGTGAACATGGTGCTTCTGGTGGAGTTGCCTTGTTCATTCACACTCTGTTCTGTACAGCCCAGTTGCTCTGCAGACTCCGCTTCAGGCAGTGGCAGCTCGGGTTACTCTCCACAAAACAGTTACTGTCTGTAGTTTTTGTACTTATCTCCAAACATCTGCGTCACCAAACAGGACCTCATTTCACTCTTGGAGCAGCTTCCTCGACCCTTCCTGCTGTTGGGTGATCTGAATGGCCACTCTCCTCTATGGGGAAGTGAGAGATCTTCACCACGGGGTCTGCTTTTAGAGGAAGTGTTTTCGGAGCTTGATCTGTGTGTCTTGAACAGGAAATCACCAACTTACTTTCACTCCGCTAATGGCACCACATCTTGTCTGGATCTTTCTGTCTGTGATCCATCTTTGTTTTTGGATTTTGTTTGGGAGGTTGATGAGGACTGCATGGTAGTGACCACTTTCCTGTGTTGCTTCGGTGTACAAATGCAGAGAGCGAGTCTTTGCCAGAACGCCAATTTCAACAAAGCAGATTGGGACCTCTTTGCCACTAAGTTTCTTATGGATCTGGAAGAGGACAAGATCCTGCAAAGTGACGATCCGGCAGGAAGTCTTTCAGATTTCATACTGAATTGCGCAAAGTCAACCATCCAGACATCTTCCAAGAAGCCCGTAATGCCAAAAGTTCCTTGGTTCAATTCTGAGTGCAAAGAAATTAACAAAACCCGTAAAAGAGCTCAACGTAGGGTTTCTTGCAGACCCTCGATGCCCAACGTCCGAGCGCATCAGAAACTGAGGGCCAAATCGAAACACATATATAAGACCAGTAAGCGATTATCTTGGAGACAGTTTTGCTCAAGTCTCACATCCAAAACTTCGAAGAAAAAAGTGTGGAAAATCATCAAGAAAATTAAAGGGAAGAACACCTGCCCCACTGTGAACCACCTCAAGTTTTCTGATTCTTTAATAACAGAGAAAAAAGCAGTTGCTAATCTGCTTGCTTCAACCATTGAAAAGAATTCCTCCTCTTCTAACAAGTCAGCCAGTTTTGTCAAAAACAAAGCCCTTAAAGAAAAATCACCCTGCAACTTTTCGTCAGACAACGTGGAAGACTACAATCTTCCTTTCACTTTAAATGAATTGAAATCCGCCTTACTTTCTTGCAACGATTCCTCTCCGGGTATAGATGAAATCCATTATAAACTTTTGAAACATCTTCCGCAAAAAAAGGTCTGCACATCCTGCTACATGTATACAACCATGTATGGACTACTGGATTCTTCCCACCATCTTGGCGAAAAGCCCTCATCATTCCTATTCCCAAACCTGGAAAAGATCTCTCCAACCCGTCAAACTACCGTCCAATAGCTTTGACCAGCTGTGTCTGTAAAACTGATGGAGAAAATGGTCAACGCTAGACTCATGTGGAAACTTGAAACCGACGGCCTTTTGGCGAAAGAACAGTGTGGTTTCCGTAAACATCATACTACAGTGGACCATTTGATTCGTCTGGAATCTACGCTTCGGAACGCCTTTCTGAACAAACACCACGCAGTGGCTATATTCTTCGACTTGGAGAAAGCCTACGATACCCCTGGAAAGCTGGAATTCTTCATGATCTCCATGATCTTGGTTTTCGGGGTCATCTTCCACTTTTCATTCAAAATTTTTTTGGCAGACCGACAGTTTCAGGTCCGGGTGGCACCACTCTCTCTGATGTTCATGAGCAGGAGTTGGGTGTTCCACAAGGGAGCATACTGTCTCCGGCCCTATTCAGCATCAAGATTAACAACATTGTCAAGTCAGTTCAGCAGGGTTCAGACTGCTCATTGTTTGTGGATGATTTTGCTGTCTATGCAACTGGAAGCCTGTACCCGAGTGTCCAGCGCAGGCTCCAGCTTTGTGGATAAAATTCATCAATGGGCGGATGAAAACGGCTTTACTTTCTCTCCTACGAAGACACAGTGCATTCACTTCCATAATTTTCGTCAGTTTTTTCCAGATCCTGAAATCAAAATAGGGAAATCTCCCATTCCAGCTGTCACAGAGGCCAAATTCCTTGGAGTTATTTTCGACCAAAAACTCAACTTTCTCAGCCATATTAAACACCTCAAAACCTCTTGCCAGAAAGCTCTGAATATTCTGCGGGTCGTAGCACACACTGACTGGGGCGCTGATAAGAAAACTTTGCTGCACCTCTACAGAGCCTTGGTCCGTTCCAAACTGGACTATGGTTGTGCTGTGTACGGCTCTGCCAGACCGTCGTATCTAAAACTCTTGGACCCTATCCACCATTCAAGGGCTTCGTCTCTGTCTTGGAGCATTCCGCACCACCCCTGTGTACAGCCTGTACGCAGAGGCAGGTGAACCTTCACTGTCCAACCGCAGGCTGAAACTGTCTTTGAATTACTACGTCAGACTGTTCTCCGAACCTGAAAACCCTGCCTATGACTGTGTCTTTGACCTCTCAGTTTCAAAGCAAATTTGACAACAACCCTAACTGTATTCCGCCGTTTGGTCTTCGTATGCAGCCTCACGCACGGAATGCAGGTCTAGACCTAGGAGTTGTGTCCGATTTTTCCAAGTTTCCGGATCAACCTCCGTGGACCTTTTTCACACCAGAGATTCGTTTTGATCTTGCAGCTTTTCGCAAAGAGTCCACCAGCTCTCTAGCATACAAGGCTTTGTATGCTGACCTCTGTTCGAAATTCTCATCCTATCAGAAAATTTTCACTGACGGTTCCAAGTCTGAAGATGGAGTGGCCTGTGCAGCCTACTGCCCTGGTGCTCCTTCTCAAATACTGTTAGAACATATTCCTTCAGACGCTTCTGCTTACTCTGCTGAAGAAGTTACAGCTCTGGTTCTGGCACTACGGATAATCTCCCAATCTACGAAGAGGGACTTTCTGGTTTGTCGGATTCACTGTCAGCTTTGGAGGCCATAGCTGGCCGCAACCTTCAGCACCCCGAACTTTTACACTTTTTTGAACTTTTTACCAAGTTGACAGCGGAGGGTTACAACATTCTTCTGGCTTGGGTTCCTGGTCATGTCGGCATCGGAGGGAACGAAATGGTGGATCGTTTGGCCAAGAATGCCGTACGAGAGAAACTGTCAAACACACCTATCCCCTGCTCAGATTTGAAACCCAAAATTAACGATTATGTAAAAGACCTCTGGCAGGAGGATTGGAATACACAGACGGATAACAAACTCTTTCAGATCCGTCCAAACCTAAAGGAGTTCCTCCCATCTTCGTCTGGTGGTCGTAAAGAAGAGACAGTTCTGTGCCGGCTGCACACCGGCCATTCGTATTTTACCCATTCCTACCTTTTAAAGAGTGAAGAAGCTCCTTGGTGCATTCCGTGTCATGTGCCACTCACAATGAAACATATTCTTTTAGAGTGTTGGGATTTGCACGATGTGAGACACAAACATTTTACAGCAGATTCCATGAAAACCTTGTTCAGAGATGTTCCGCCTGACGCGATCTTTGAGTTCTTGAAAGAGGTTAACATTTTTCATCGGATCTGAGATTTTACAGTGGAAAGATTTTTAACAAATTTTTGGATGAGTTTTTAGACGATGTCTTTTAAAGAATTGTGTGGATGAATGACCTGTGAGTTGATTTTAACGTGGTGACAGCCCTGATATGGCCCTTTGCGGTCGGCTGGGCTATAAGCAACATTATCTTATCTTATCTTACCTCACTGGTCCTTCTTTGCGTTGTTTCGAGCCAGTGTCACAGTGGTTTGGTAAGACGGTGTGTCTGAGTTCTGGTGCCAAATCATGTGAACTTGTTTCAGTGTGTTGATGTTCTGCTGCCATATATCACCATCTCGTCAATTCTTCCTTGTTATCTGCTCGTCTTCCTGAAATTTTCAAATCCACTGTCATATGCTTGCTCAAAAAAACAACAACAACAACACAAAAAAAACCAACCAAGAAACAAAAAAAACAAGATCAAAAGCAACAAAAAAACCCTTTCTTTGAAATATGTTTGTTTGACAAAAAAAATGTTAGCCTGTCTCAGATTTGCCTTAAAAAAATTTTTTTTTTCAAAATTGATAGAAAAGATTGTACTATCTCAGTTCTTATCTCACGTTGATAAAAATTGTCTGCTATATTCTCATTAGTCAGTATGTAGATGAGGCCATAGTTGTGAAACTGCACCTCTTAGAATTGTCAAGGACTTGCTTTCTGGATTTGGTGATTACAAAACATGTTCTTGCTTGCTTTTTTTTCTTTCTTTCTTTTTTTTTTTTTTAAAAAAAACTTTTCAGCAGTCTTTGACATCGATCTTCCACTCCACCCTCTTAACCAAACTTGAAATTCTTTTCATATGTATGATACTGTACTAGCATGGATTACTTCTTACGTGACAAGTCATACACTGTGCATGAATGGTAAATACTGATGTATCTGCATTGTGGAATGGTATACAGCAGGGAACCGTTCTGGGTTCTGTTCTTTTTGTGCTAACACAGTTCCTGGGTCTGATGTCAATAGTCGTCATGCGAGCCACACTAGAGCTTTACTGTTGTGACTCATCTTCATCTGTCAGCCTCCATAATCTGAAACAGATGCACTGATGTTTTTCGCACAGGAGCGCATTGCTGATTGGCAGAAGTTGACAACTCTGTTAGCTTCACTCCATTCCCTGCACAGTCTTTCGAATGAAACTATAAACCCGAGGTTCCGTGTGTGAACGCACGCACAACATCTTGTACACACATAAAATCCCATCATCAACTTTCGGAAGAGGCCAGTTTGGCTGTTGGTATGGATGGATGACTCGTTACACATAGCATGGACCTCCCCGAAGATGGAGTATGGCAGGTTAAAGAAACGTTCATACACACAAAACTCCATTGCCTGTCTATACAGGCAGTGTCTGCAGGAGTATCAGCCTGCGTACGCAGAAAGAAAGGAAAGGAATGTTAGCTTCAGCTTAATGATGATAAGACTGCATTTTGAAAGCCATACAATGTCTGTAAATTAAGACTGCAAGTTTTTAAAAAAGTTGTCTGAACCAGTGACAAATGCTTTTTTTCTTCTTTTTTTTAAAAAAGTTTTATTTATTCAACTTGCCCTTCAAGTTTACCTCATAATAAACAATACAAAACACCCTGCCTCGCTGTGTTCAACCCAGGGGAACATTTTTGACCAATTAGTGTTTAAATCAACAAACTTTTTTGTTTTTCTTTTGCGGAGGTGGCAAAGATGAAAACTTTGCTTGGACCACAGCAGTCAGTGCTTCTTGCCGACTCCATGCTCAGCATCAGAAAGCTAAGAAGAGGTTGTGTTGAACTGCAGAAACGCCCACCAAAGTTAAGGCCTTATACTACATTGTTAACTTTTTTAAGCTGTAACTTTTTTTAAGCAGGGTGGGCATGGCAGCAAGTCGCTCTCACTGTCTCCTTTACGTTTGAGACTGACTCAAAAAAGCAGAACATGACCATGCAGACATGATATGGGACATTTTATTAGCAGAGATTTAGTGGGTCACTGGACCCGCTCACTTGTTAGGGGAGATATAGTGTGTCATTGGACCCACTCATTTGTAGGGGAGATTTAGTGGGTCACTGGACCCACTCATTTGTTAGGGGAGATTTAGTGGGTCACTGGACCCACTTATTTGTTAGGGGAGATATAGTGTGTCACTGGACCCACTCATTTGTTAGGGGAGATTTAGTGGGTCACCGGACCCACTCATTTGTTAGTTGAGATTAAGTGTGTCACTGGACCCACTGATTTGTTAGGGGAGATTTAGTATGTCACTGGACCCACTCATTTGTTAGGGGAGATTTAGTGGGTCACTGGACCCACTCATTTGTTAGGGGAGATTCAGTGGGTCACTGGACCCACTCATTTGTTAGGGGAGATTTAGTGTGTCTAGTGTGTCACTGGACGCACTCATTTGTTAGGGGAGATTCAGTGGGTCACTGGACCCGCTCATTTGTTAGGGGAGATTCAGTGGGTCACTGGACCCGCTCATTTGTTAGGGGAGATTCAGTGGTCACTGGACCCGCTCATTTGTTAGGGGAGATTCAGTGGGTCACTGGACCCGCTCATTTGTTAGGGGAGATTCAGTGGGTCACTGGACCCGCTCATTTGTTAGGGGAGATTCAGTGGGTCACTGGACCCACTCATTTGTTAGGGGAGATTTAGTGGGTCATTGGACCTGCTGTCTTCTGTTTAAATGTTTCCTGGTACCCTTCTGAAAAGTTGTAATTTTTTTTTTCCTGCATCTAACGCATACAGCATGCAGAGACATATTAATTGGAGAATCCTGTTAACCATACACAGAAAAAAAAAACAAAGAAATATATGAAAAAAACGCATATATCATGTCTTAGTACAGCCATAAAACCATGGAGAATCCTTTTATGTCTTTTTGTTACTCTTCTGTCTAGAATTCAAGTTAGCCCTTGCCCTTGCGCAGCTGGCTGTTGGGGCATCCAAAAGTGACAATATTGCACGTGCAGTTGCCATGGTGAAACAAGCTGCGGCTGCTGGTGCCAATCTGGTCGCTCTGCCTGTAAGTGTTGTGTGTGATGCATGTGCATGAATGCGTGTGTGTGTGTGTGTGTGTGTGTGTGTGTGTGTGCCAGTGTTGACAGCATTCAGTGTTCTTAAAGGCCTTTGTTGGGTGACACTGCTTCCGATGACAAATGCTCTCCAAAGAGGCCTTCACAGTTTCAAGCATTGAGTCTTTCAAAGCTGTTCATGTAATGTAAGTGGCATGATAGCAGACCCTTGGCAGAGTGCCATCAGGCAGATCATTCTGACCGCTTGACTGACACATAAGAATGATTGTAAGTGAGATCCGTTTGTTTCGTTTTTGGGGCTTGATTCTTGAAATATTCAAACTTACGCTTGCAGGTTAAGTTGCAGTGGAAGAAATCAGTCCCAAGTTGTGGTCTCATATGAATTTGAAAGGGTTTGCCCATGTCTACTTGTCTGCTGTTTGATTGTAAAGTGAGGTATAGTGTCTACTGTTTGATTGTTGAGGTATGGTGTCTACTGTTTGATTGTAAAGTGAGGTATAGTGTCTACTGTTTGATTGTAAAGTGAGGTATAGTGTCTACTGTTTGATTGTAAAGTGAGGTATAGTGTCTACTGTTTGATTGTAAAGTGATGTATGGTGTCTGCAGTTTGATAGTAAAGTGAGGTATAGTGTCTACTGTTTGATTTAAAGTGAGGTATAGTGTCTACTGTTTGATTTAAAGTGAAGTATAGTGTCTACTGTTTGATTGTAAAGTGAGGTATAGTGTCTGCTGTTTGATTGTAAAGTGAGGTATAGTGTCTACTACTTTGATTGTAAAGTGAGGTATAGTGTCTACTGTTTGATTGTAAAGTGAGGTATAGTGTTTACTGTTTGATTGTAAAGTGAGGGGTTGCAACCTTGCCGTGGTCGGAGGGCTTGCGTGGTCCTGTGATCCCTTAGGCTTTGCTGGCGGGGGCATCAATACTTGAAGATAGGCTAGTTTTTTTTAGAATGCTTCTAGGCCTGAAAAGTTGAAGATGCTGTCTGGCCTAAGCGCAACGTGGTAAGGAGTTGATGCCCCTGGTAGGGCTTCCCATGTCAGACAGGCTAAGGGTGAGGATCCTGACTAATAGTAACCCGCCTTTCTCCTTTTTGTTTTCTGCCTTTCTTATTTGGCTCTTTTCTATCTTCGTTCGTCTCCCCTTCAAATCTTCTTTTCCACGCTCTTCTTTTCTCTGTGGTCTTCTTGAGGCCCACCGTGTTTGCCGTGCGGTGCGTCCTGTGATGGGGGGAGAATAGGATCCTGGAGGTTGAGACCGCTGATGTGACTGCGGTGCATCAAGTCAACACACCTCTTTGGCTGGACTTCCTCTAGACAGGTGGTCGAAGTGGCCCACTTCGATCAAGCGGCTGGTCGCGTGCATGCCCTAGCTCAGGCTAGAAGGGCGGCGGCTCGGGTCAACGGGTTTGGGAGCTTCTGTGGCAGGGATGCTTTCAGGCCTGTGTATATCTCCTTTGAAGTCCTGGTGCCCAGATATACTGGAATTCCGTATAAAATGGGCATCCCCCTTGTTGGGACTCGATGGCGGGTGGGAATCAAAGAGATGAATTCTAATGAATACACCATGGCACCAAAAAAAAAAAAAAAGACACAGGCAGATTCAGAAAAACAGAGACGGACACGGATTCGGAACATGAGACGAGAGTCCTTTCAGGCTTCTGGCCCAGCTGGCTGATTGTGGAGGGAGCAGATGAAGATAGACCTCTGTCAGGCCTGAGTCCTTTTGCGATTGCGAAGGGAATCAATGGCCTCAGCGGGAAGCCAAAGAGCGTCAAGAGACTGAGGAATGGGTCACTTCTGATTGAGTGCTCATCCAAGCTGCACTCCGAGATGCTGTTAAAATCGACAACGTTGGTGGATCGACCGATCAAAGTGTCTCCACACAAATCTCTGAACTCTTCGAAAGGAGTAATCCGGTGCAGAGATCTGAGAGGAGTGTCGGAGGCTGAAATCAAGTCAGAGCTGGCATCTCAAGGAGTGACCCACGTTCATCGTGTGCTTGTGCGCGTAGGCAATGACAGGATTCCAACTGACACCCTTTTCTTGACCTTCTGCTCTACTTCTCTCCCGGAGTCGATTACGGTGGGCTACCTGAGTTTCAGTGTGTCACTGTACATCCCATCACCTCTGCGCTGTTTCAAGTGCCAGAGGTACGGCCATGTGAGGGATAGATGTACGGAAGAAGAGGTGTGTGGTACCTGCTGCCAGCCAGTCCACCAGGGTGTGTGTGACAGTCCACCACTCTGTGCCAACTGTGGAGGCAAGCACCCATCATCATCGAAGACCTGTCCAAACTGGTTAAAGGAAAAGGAAATTCAGAGAATAAAGACTGAACAGCGAATCCCGTTTTTTGAGGCGAAAAAGATTGCTATGAAAAGTCAACCAACTGCTGGGCTCTCGTTTGCAGCTGCAGTAAAGAAGCCAACAACAGTCAGCATCGGAGTGCAGACGGTGGAGTCCTCGTTTGCCGAGAGAGAGAGCCAGAAACCAAGTCTGTAGCCTCAGGCAGAACCACTGCATGCGATGAACCCCAGCAGTCATCGCCTTCAGATACGAGTCAGTCTTCAAAGCCTACTCCCGCCCCCAGACCACCAGGGGGCAAAAGACCTACAGGCACTTCAGAGCGGCAGAGAGTGGAAGTCGTTGAAGTACAAGACAAGACCACCCCCTCAAAATCCTCCAAAGGGCACCCTACTGTCAACAAGGGAGCTGGCGGTTCTGGAGGAAAGACCAAGTCGCCACCTAAAAAGAAAACGCCAAACAAAAAAATTTATCAGATCGAGAGAAAAAAGCGGAGAGAAATTTCAACAGATTTGCAGTTCTCTCGGATCCAGATGATGTTGATATGGAATAAAAGGAAGAATTACGAGATTTATTTTCCTTCACCATATTTCTTTTATGATGGACTCATCCACAATGGATTCAATCATACATGGAATATCAGGGGACTGTCTTCCAATTATGAAGAATTGCAGCTGTTGTGCCGTGAGGCTAGGCCGATGCTAATTGCCCTCCAAGAAACTCTTCTCAAGTCTGACAAAAATTTTTCACTTTCTGGCTACAGTTTTCTAAATCTACCTGCACAGTCTGTTGAACATGGTGCTTCTGGTGGAGTTGCCTTGTTCATTCACAACTCTGTTCTGTACAGCCCAGTTGCTCTGCAGACTCCGCTTCAGGCAGTGGCAGCTCGGGTTACTCTCCACAAAACAGTTACTGTCTGTAGTTTGTACTTATCTCCAAACATCTGCGTCACCAAACAGGACCTCATTTCACTCTTGGAGCAGCTTCCTCGACCCTTCCTGCTGTTGGGTGATCTGAATGGCCACTCTCCTCTATGGGGAAGTGAGAGATCTTCACCACGGGGTCTGCTTTTAGAGGAAGTGTTTTCGGAGCTTGATCTGTGTGTCTTGAATAGGAAATCACCAACTTACTTTCACTCCGCTAATGGCACCACATCTTGTCTGGATCTTTCTGTCTGTGATCCATCTTTGTTTTTGGATTTTGTTTGGGAGGTTGATGAGGACCTGCATGGTAGTGACCACTTTCCTGTGTTGCTTCGGTGTACGAATGCAGAGAGCGAGTCTTTGCCAGAACGCCTCAATTTCAACAAAGCAGATTGGGACCTCTTTGCCACTAAGTTTCTTATGGATCTGGAAGAGGACAAGATCCTGCAAAGTGACGATCCGGCAGGAAGTCTTTCAGATTTCATACTGAATTGCGCAAAGTCAACCATCCAGACATCTTCCAAGAAGCCCGTAATGCCAAAAGTTCCTTGGTTCAATTCTGAGTGCAAAGAAATTAACAAAACCCGTAAAAGAGCTCAACGTAGGGTCTCTTGCAGACCCTCGATGCCCAACGTCCGAGCGCATCAGAAACTGAGGGCCAAATCGAAACACATATATAAGACCAGTAAGCGATTATCTTGGAGACAGTTTTGCTCAAGTCTCACATCCAAAACATCGAAGAAAAAAAAGTGTGAAAAAATCATCAGAAAATAAAGGGAAGAACACCTGCCCCACTGTGAACCACCTCAAGTTTTCTGATTCTTTAATAACAGAAAAAAAAAGCAGTTGCTAATCTGCTTGCTTCAACCATTGAAAAGAATTCCTCCTCTTCTAACAAGTCAGCCAGTTTCAAAAAAACAAAGCCCTAAAAGAAAAATCACCCTGCAACTTTTCGTCAGACAACGTGGAAGACTACAATCTTCCTTTCACTTTAAATGAATTGAAATCCGCCTTACTTTCTTGCAACGATTCCTCTCCGGGTATAGATGAAATCCATTATAAACTTTTGAAACATCTTCCGCAAAAAGGTCTGCACATCCTGCTACATGTATACAACCATGTATGGACTACTGGATTCTTTCCACCATCTTGGCGCGAAAAGCCCTCATCATTCCTATTCCCAAACCTGGAAAAGATCTCTCCAACCCGTCAAACTACCGTCCAATAGCTTTGACCAGCTGTGTCTGTAAACTGATGGAGAAAATGGTCAACGCTAGACTCATGTGGAAACTTGAAACCGACGGCCTTTTGGCGAAAGAACAGTGTGGTTTCCGTAAACATCATACTACAGTGGACCATTTGATTCGTCTGGAATCTACGCTTCGGAACGCCTTTCTGAACAAACACACCGCAGTGGCTATATTCTTCGACTTGGAGAAAGCCTACGATACCACCTGGAAAGCTGGAATTCTTCATGATCTCCATGATCTTGGTTTTCGGGGTCATCTTCCACTTTTCATTCAAAATTTTTTGGCAGACCGACAGTTTCAGGTCCGGGTTGGCACCACTCTCTCTGATGTTCATGAGCAGGAGTTGGGTGTTCCACAAGGGAGCATACTGTCTCCGGCCCTATTCAGCATCAAGATTAACAACATTGTCAAGTCAGTTCAGCAGGGTTCAGACTGCTCATTGTTGTGGATGATTTTGCTGTCTATGCAACTGGAAGCCTGTACCCGAGTGTCCAGCGCAGGCTCCAGCTTTGTGTGGATAAAATTCATCAATGGGCGGATGAAAACGGCTTCACTTTCTCTCCTACGAAGACACAGTGCATTCACTTCCATAATTTTCGTCAGTTTTTTCCAGATCCTGAAATCAAAATAGGGAAATCTCCCATTCCAGCTGTCACAGAGGCCAAATTCCTTGGAGTTATTTTCGACAAAAACTCAACTTTCTCAGCCACATTAAACACCTCAAAACCTCTTGCCAGAAAGCTCTGAATATTCTGCGGGTCGTAGCACACACTGACTGGGGCGCTGATAAGAAAACTTTGCTGCACCTCTACAGAGCCTTGGTCCGTTCCAAACTGGACTATGGTTGTGCTGTGTACGGCTCTGCCAGACCGTCGTATCTAAAACTCTTGGACCCTATCCACCATCAAGGGCTTCGTCTCTGTCTTGGAGCATTCCGCACCACCCCTGTGTACAGCCTGTACGCAGAGGCAGGTGAACCTTCACTGTGTCCAACCGCAGGCTGAAACTGTCTTTGAATTACTACGTCAGACTGTTCTCCGAAACCTGAAAACCCTGCCTATGACTGTGTCTTTGACCCTCAGTTTCAAAGCAAATTTGAAAACAACCCTAACTGTATTCCGCCGTTTGGTCTTCGTATGCAGCCTCACGCACGGAATGCAGGTCTAGACCTAGGAGTTGTGTCCGATTTTTCCAAGTTTCCAGATCAACCTCCGTGGACCTTTTTCACACCAGAGATTCGTTTTGATCTTGCAGCTTTTCGCAAAAAGTCCACCAGCTCTCTGGCATACAAGGCTTTGTATGCTGACCTCTGTTCGAAATTCTCATCCTATCAGAAAATTTTCACTGACGGTTCCAAGTCTGAAGATGGAGTGGCCTGTGCAGCCTACTGCCCTGGTGCTCCTTCTCAAATACTGTTAGAACATATTCCTTCAGA
>JADBJO010001728.1:117500-215000 GCA_016801955.1 Conus betulinus
AGTTTTTGTAATAGATATTTAGGCGCATTGAAGAATATTTCCTGGGCATAAGTTATTTTTGATCTCATTAAAGATTTACATAGAGTAACCAAAGTAGCTGGATCTTGCCCCCACTTTTCTTTAGAAATAATTTTCAGAAGTTTAATGTTTTTTCTCGCTTTTGTTAATAAATATTCGATATGAAAGTTTCATGATAATTTAGATGTAAAATAAACTCCTAGAAATTTAATTTCTGTTACGTACTTAAGAGGAGTATCATTCAGTGTGAAAACAGGCATACTTTCTGGGTTAGATCCACTGTTAAAAAGAATCATATTTGTTTTTTTCGGTTGACAGACTAATCCATTTATCTTCATATAATCCACAATCTTGTTTAGTTCTCCCTGATAGATCTTTTTGACGAATTTTTTTATCTCGTTGAGAAGTTTTCTTTTTTTAACGTTACATCCATCCACATGCATAAATCGTCTGCATATTGGACAAGAAACATTTTTTGATAATTTGTTTGGCAGATCATGCATTAATAACGAGTGTGTGTGTGTGTGTGTGTGTGTGTGTGTGTGTGTGTGTGTGTGTGTTCATGCTTAAAGAGACAGGTGGGTTGGTGTGTTAATCTTACTCTTTGTTTTAAAAAAATTGGGAACAGTTAATAGGTTGTTGGCAAGGCAGCTTTGTTGATGTTCTTTGTTCTTGCTGTGTGTCATCTTTCATTATTTTAGTTATTATTATTATCATCATTCAGCTGTATCATTTTGGGCACTGCAGTTTTTTTTTTTTTTTTTTATCAGATGATTATTTTGAGAAATGTGGACAGATTCTTGATTCTGCCAAGGTGTACAATAGAGTAAGGCTGCAAGTGGCTGAAACCAGCTGGACATGGAATCAGTCCACCATCCACATTGTCAAGATTCTGTTATTAGAATGGTTCTCCAAAGGTTCACACCAACAACACAGATACATGGGGGCAGGGAAAATGAAAGAGCATATAACAAGTTTTTTAAAAGCACTGAAATCCACAGACTAACATGCGCGCACACACACACACACACATACACACACACGTACACATTCAACACACACACACACACACACATGCACACACACACACACACACACACACACACACACACACACACACACACACACACACACACACACACACACACACGTGCGCACACACACTAACGCACACACACACACACATACACACACACACACCAACAAAACCAGATGATTTCTCGCTTTCAGTGTTATGTTGAGAAGTAAGAACAAAGACGAGAAGAAGAAAGCAGTCACAGCCCTTGTTCTACCTACAAAGCTTGTCTGAGAACAGTGCATAAGCCTATGTCAGATCTGCCAGAGAACTCAGATTACAGGTAATGACAGAAAAAACAGGGGAGGAGAGATAAAGGAGCATGCCGCGGAATCCATGGAGCCATAGTTGCATGTTTTGGTATGGTGGCAGTCAACACCGACCTCACGAAGTCTCAGTACAAACTGCTATGCAAGAGCTGACAAGCACCTGCTGCCCAAGGAGCAGAAGGCTACATCATGTCCTGCAGTAGGGTTGGCAAGATGCTGCAGAAGTTAAAGAGATCGTCAAAACTGTGGGAACACACAATCGGAGGCGGCCGTAAAGAAGACACAGTCTGGTGCCGTCTGCATCCAGGCCACTCCTTTTACATCCATTCTTATCTTTTAAAAGGTGAAGAAGCTCCGTGGTGCATTCCATGTCATGTACCACTCACAGTGAAACATGTTTTTTTTTTTTTTTTCAGAGTGTGTTGGGATTTGCACAATGTGAGACATAACATTTTTCACAGCAGGCTCCATGAAAACTTTGTTTCACCTGATGTTATCTTTGAATTTCTGAAAGAGATTAACATGTTTTCATCTGATCAAAGATTTAATGGAAGAAAGGTTTTTAATGAAGGTTCCGTGTGTTTTTAGATGTTGTTGTATTTTAAAGGTGTTGTGTGGTTTCTTTTTGTAATTTTAATTTTTGTTTTTTTATGACCTGTGAGTTGGCTTGGATGCGGTGACAGCCTGATAGGGCCCTTTGCAGTCGGCTGTGCTGTAGGCAGCATTACTTACATGGTCCTGGCTGTGGCTGGACCAAACAGTGGACTACTCACCACTCAGTGCACAGGTTTCCATCAGACTGGATCATTTCAAAAGCAAGTTTCATTTTTTTTTTTCCCAGGGAAGGGAAGGAGAGAATAAGTACCGTTCCCTAAGAATTTCAACAGCTTTTGCCTTTCTTCAGTTGAAGTGCTGCGTGTTGTAATTTCAGGGTTTTTACTAATATAGGTGACAGTGTGGTGTAAGGTATGCCCAGTTTCACAGTAGGACAGTGTCACAGGCCTCACTGCTGTCAAGACAGTATTGACCATCGACGACCTGTTAGATTCGACTCTGATGTTGCTGTCCAAACATCAGTGCAGCTGTCGCAGTTTTGCAGGTTGTTCCTGGAGAAAAGGAAACGCATCCTCTGTTCTTGTATACCTAGCCCAGAAAATTACCTCTGGGCGTACTGCACCTTCCGATCTGGCCTGGTGGTTTTGTGATTCTACACAATTCCCCCTGCGCTTCCGACATGAGGTCAACCATGGGAGGTGAAATAAGTACTAGAAGTCAGACAAAACCTCTCTTTTGTTCATTTAGCCAATGGTGCATGCCACTCACGCCGGCAGTACAGAAGACACACAATGTAGCACCCATCCTCATAAGCCTAACGTATGAAAAGGAAAATGGGATCAAAACAAGACAGGTACAGTGTGGTTCATCCTTAACAACACTTTTTTTTTTAAAATCCTGAATTCTGGAAGAGAGGAACAGGGGGGAGAGAGAAACAGGGTGTAAGAGCATTCAGGTCTTGTGAACTATAAACATGGAAGCCAGTGCTTTTTTTTTTTTTTTTTTTTTTTTTTTTTTTTTTGCTTTTTTTTTTTGTCACCATTCATCACTCTCATTTTTTTAGACCAAAAAAAAACAATCTTGAAACACAACTTTTCAAGCAGTCTAACGTAATTGTTTCTATTCTACGCTTTTTTTTTTTTTTTTTTTCAAGCACACTGCCTTTGTCTTACACATTGGCGCATGCTTGTGGGGAGGAGAATGGACAGAGGGAAAGGTTCGTCGAGAGAGGGAGGCTGCAAGAGGCGTGTTTGTTAGTTTGTTTTGTGTCCAAAGTGCAGACATGTGAGGCTGTAAGTGCAAAGTGCTTTGAGGTGTCTGCGAGTGTTAAACAGATCGGCTGCTTTGCCCTGATCACTTCTGCCGTGTTTCAGGATCCATTCCAGAGAAGGATCCCAGCGGAAAGCTTTACAACACCTCCACCATTTTCAGCCCTGAGGGCAAGATGATTGGCGTCCACCGAAAGGTAATCGTTGACATCACTTCCACGTGATTGGCTGGCTGACTGCATGCCAGCCATCTGTTGTCTCGAGGCCGTTTCCATAACATACGCCTGCTTGACTAGCTGACAGCCAAGTGACTGTGATCAAACCAAGATTATTTTCCAGTGCTTTGCTGCAGTGAAACTTCTCTGAACTGAAACCTTTTCATAAAGAAGAACCCATGTCATTGTTTCATAGTTTTACACCTGTTTACTAGTTTTCAGCAGGTGTTCACCCTGTCATGCTTTTTCTGTTTGTGGTTCCAGATTTGAATATGTGATATAGAAAGTAAAAACCCTCCAACAGAACAGAAAGTTGTCCTAGTACAGACTGCTCTGGATGTGTTGCAGGTGCTGTGGTTGCAGCAGAATAATTATGCATGTAGATTAAGCAGGGGGCTGGAATAAGTCGGTGGTAGAGCGTCGCATTTGTAATCTTGGTGATCCTGGGGTTGCGGGGGTCGAATTTCCACCGGGACGTTTAGGTACAGAGGATTTTTTTTTTTTTCTCAGAGTTAACGTTGGTTCTGAATCCATTTCCCGTACAGCCCTTTAAATGAGACTATGAACCGAGGTTCCGTGTGTAAAGCGAACATAACATCTTGCACACACGTAAAATCCCATCACCAGCTTTTGGAAGAGGAAGCCAGTTTGGCCGTTGGTATGGATGACAAGTTACACATAGTATGCACCCTGCATGAGAAATGGAAAAAATGAAGGAAATATGGAAATTAGTGAACGATATTGATCGATATTGACTGGATGACATGGGAACGACTGAATGAATGAAGCACCAACCGGCAGCTCTTCAGTTGGCATTACCCAGGTAGGCAGCCTTTGTGTAAACGAGTGTGGCTTGTAAAGCGCTTAGAGCTTGGTCTTTAGCTGAGAATAGGCGTTATATAAGTATTCATAATAGTAATAATAACTGTGTTCATTGGATGAAATGACAAGTCGAGTAGCATTCAGTTTCAGCTTAATCACTTACATGACATGGCCAGCAGACTGGTCCATACAAGCTACACAACATGGGCTGATCTTCAAGACCACACTGTGCATGATTCACAGCTGATGGATCAATGAATTAGGACTGAGACCAGAGGATTTAAGATGAGGGCCTTATGAGTATGACTTAGCGAATGTCTTACTTGCACATAAGCCCGACATGCTAGTCAGACAGTGGGTACCTGCCTACTGATCAGATGAAGCAATGAATGGAATGGTGTGTGGGGGTTGCTTTATGTCCACTTAGTTTTCCACCTAGTAAACAAAGTAACATTGTTTACTGGGTGGGAAACTTCGTGCTTAAAGCACCCTCACTCCCAGTTCAAAATCTGGTAAATCCTGGTGAATAAAGTGTGGAGTGGGGCTCACCCCGTCTTCCAGGTCAGCCTACACACAAGCCTTCCAGCAGCTGAACTGCTTTCATGTTTACACCACACAGAGGACCAGAAAGAATGAACCAATTCCATGTTGACAGCCCCACCAGGCATTCTCCTATCGCTTAGGGAAATGCTGAGAGGACCACTCAGACAGCTACACCAATGCCGCTGTTCATGGTGACAACAAAACCAGGCCTGTATAATACCACAACAGACACACGAAGCTGCTGGCAACAATCTTGGCTGAATTGCCAGCCCCACTTTTGCAGTCTACACTGATAATGTGACTGGCTCAAAAATATATATCCTTTTTTTTATATTTCTTTTCCGCAAAATGTCATCAACTACACTTGTAAATCTTATGCAAAAATGTTATTTTCTTTCGTAATATCACTTTTTTATTTAGGACCTGTGAAAAAATCAGGGGAAATAAGCAAACTTATTGGACCTACTTTGGAGTACATTTTCCTTGAGTATCAGGACGAAAGTAAATGCGGGAACAAATCTTTTAGGTTGTAAAACATCCTTACTCCTTGTGTTTCCCTATTTCAGAGACTAGGAATTGCTATTTGTGTCAAAGACATGATGCTTGGCAACAAGTTAAAGCTGCATTTAGATTAATTTTTCTTATTAGTTTATTGGATCATAGGTTATTATTAAGCTTAAGTGCGCGCATCTCAGAGACTAATGGAAACGGTCGTTTTTTTTTTTTTTTTTTTGGACTTTGTACCAGATTATCTGTCGGTTTCTTCATTAAACTGAACATCAGTTTGTGGAATTCAACGACACTGATGACTTTAACACGCAGTAACATATTTCTTGATTATTGTCAACAGGCAGATCAGTTTACTTCTTGTCAAAGCAGATTACAAAGTTGGGTGGTCTGTAGTGTTACAAGGATTCAACGTATGTTTTGCTTGATGTTTTGTTTTTTAGTAGATAATAAAGAAAGATGGTGACTTTTTTTTTTCTCTCTCAAAGCAAAACAATGCGTGTATTATTGTTTTATAGGATCAAGAGTTAATCATCTTCATTATTTACTGTTTACATTTGTGATGGTGTCCCTGAGGGGTAAGGGGTGTGCAGGTGAAGACAGGCAGATGGTGATATGCGCGCGGGACCAAGGGACAGCTGCCAGTCAAGAAGACACAGAGACGACGTGGAGGTTTTCTCCTTCTATTGCCCTTCCATGATGAGCTCAACCCAGGCACACTGCCTTGGGAACTCTTCTCTTGCTCTCTTAGCTCTCAGTGCACTGAGCACTCTCACGCGCCGATCGCTCACTCGCGGACCACACTCTGGACGACACTCTCCTCCGGGAACACTGATGGGGAACACTGATCTCACTCACGCCGCGCGCCTCACTTATATACAGCTTGACTGGACCGCAAAGCCGGCAACGCAGCGCTGCAGGCAAAGTGAGCCTCGCGAGACAGCAAATGATAACATTTGTGCTTCTGTCGCGCAGCTTCTGCGTTGTCTAGCTCGCCGTACAATCAAAGTATCCATACATATTCGACATCGATGAAAACCTCAGAACCGAAAGAATAAAGTGCAATAAGTCATATTTGATGATTCTGTTGCTGTGTAAAGTTATTGGCAATTAAAGTCCGAGAATGAACCCACTTCTAACGAGTTTACGTCATATTTTCCCATATTTCGATGACAAAAAGCAAACTGCGTGAAATAATTTTGTATTGACTGAAAAGCTGGCACTTCGCTCTTTTTATACATATAAATTTCATTATCCAAGATGCCGTCTAAGTGGAGAACTTTGCGTTTAAAATTTGATAGAAAAACACAACTGCCTTATCGTCACATGGCTGTCGCCATGTACTTTTGACATGATTTTGATAAAATGTTATTCCGTTAGAATGGTCCATCGGATGATAATTTTTTGTATATTTCGGCTGCCTCTAGCATAGAAACAGTTATTAACAAGATTTCGATAACGAAGTCCAAATTTCATAAAACAACAATTTAGATCAGAACGCCGACAATGAACAAAGAAGACGACTCGCTTAAGAGACAGGCGCCGTCAGTCATTTGGTATAGTCGCAAGCTTGTACAGAAAAGATCATAGCTATGCGATATACGAAATGAGAGCTTATGGACTTTACTTTCAATGTGCATTCATGGATTCTTAAGATTCTCTCATGCTTTTTGTGAAATCAAGAATTATTTACGGTTTGTTCGTTGAACAATTCAAAATGGTGCCAAGATTAATTTGATCGAAATACCAGTTTTAGGGAAAATATGGGGCTTCTCAGTTCAACACGATTATAACGAATAGAATACATGAATTTTTGTGACTTCGGCGATGTATACACAAATATGTAGGTTCTGAGGTATTCATGATTTAAGGAATTTACACAATAAAAAATGAGATTCAACCAAGGGAGGTAAGGGGGAAGATAACTCATGAACAAAATGTCTTGTTTACGACGGGTGACCAGAAAAACATACACACCGTTAGCACCCGGCTACACATTTTTCTTTGTATTGTTTTATAGGACTGAGAATTCTTCTTGTTCATTATTTGCTGTCTACTTTTCTTTGTATTGTTTTATAGGACTGAGAATTCTTCTTGTTCATTATTTCCTGTTTACTTTTCTTTGTATTGTTTTACAGGACTGAGAATTCTTCTTGTTCATTATTTGCTGTTTACTTTTCTTTGTATTGTTTTATAGGACTGAGAATTCTTCTTGTTCATTATTTGCTGTTTACTTTTCTTTGTATTGTTTTATAGGACTGAGAATTCTTCTTGTTCATTATTTGCTGTTTACTTTTCTTTGTATTGTTTTATAGGAGGACTGAGAATTCTTCTTGTTCATTATTTACTGTTTACTTTTCTTTGTATTGTGTTTTATAGGACTGAGAATTCTTCTTGTTCATTATTTGCTGTTTACTTTTCTTTGTATTATTTTTTATAGGACTGAGAATTCTTCTTGTTCATTATTTGCTGTTTACATTTCTTTGTATGTTTTATAGGACTGAGAATTCTTCTTGTTCATTATTTACTGTTTACATTTCTTTGTATTGTTTTATAGGACTGAGAATTGTTTTATTTGCTGTTCATTATTTGCTGTTCTTTTCTTGCCCTGTCTGATTCCAGGTGTCTGTGGTTTGTTTTTCAGATTCACCTGTTTGACATCGACATACCCGGGAAAATTCGCTTTCAGGAGTCGGAGGTCCTCTGTCCTGGCAACAAACCCACTTGCTTCGACACCCGTAAGAACATAGCTCATTCTTTTTTCTTTTTTTTTTTTTTTTTTTTAGTGTTTTTCTGTTTTTGTTTTTGCCTGTGTAAATCTCTGTGACCATCACCTCCCCCCCCCCCCCACCTTCTCCATAACAGACCCACCCCCTTCTGTCCCAAGCGACATTATTCCCTTTCTGTTCACACAGCCACATCTGGGGTGTCTTGTAGCAGGCTTGGAATTGCAGTCTAGAGGGAGTGATCAATCTTTTTTTTTTTTTTTTTTTTTTTTTTTTTTTTTTTAATACTGATCGATGACAATGAGGATGATTCAGATGATGCTACGGATTTCCATTTCAGTCTGAGACTACATGATAGGGCTGTACTCTGCGCTTCCTTTCATAATGTATCCCGGCGTCAACCAGGCCCGAGAGATACAGGCACCTGCAGTGTTGGTCAAGAAATTTTGAGCAACACTCTCAGAAACGCATCCGTTAAGTGGATGAAACTCAACTGTGTGGTCCCAGTCTTCCCAACTGAGTCCGCAGCAACTCAACTCTGGGTAGGAGCTGGTCAGGGCAGAAAAACCCACATGACTTCTGATGGGATTCGAACCCACGACCTCCCAGCCGGGAGTCTGCGACGCTAACCACTTCGCCACGGCAGCTGGTGGAGTGATCAATCTTAAGTAGTAGTAAGGACTGGCAGTACACTGCCTATCAGTCTCATCCAAGTTGCGGGTGATTTTGTTTGTTTTTATTTACAGCTGCAATAGGTGTTTTGCACACTCCAGTATCTAATGTTTAATCTTGTTCATAAAGTTTCAGACTGAGAAGCGACATTTAACTGACAAGAACTTTCTTTGAGGACGTACTGAAGATTTTATGCAGCAGAAATTGAAGGAAAAAAAAAATCTTCAGTACATCCTCAAAGAAAGTTTTTATTTGGGGAAAAAAGAAGGCTGGCAGTTAATATATTGTGTACAGCATTCTATACAGTTTTAATATATTGTGTTTGGCGTTCTATACAGTGAACTTGGCCGTCTGCTGTGATATTCTTTGTTATGTGCAGCGTTCTATTATGGTGAACATGGCCATCAGCTATGATATTCTATGCATACGCAGTACAGTGTACATGGCCATTTGTTATGATATTTTTTGTTTTGTGCAGCGTTCTGTAAAGTAGGCGTGGCCATTTGACATTTTAGTGGTTTTAGGTCTGAAAGATGGAATTCAGAATGTACACCAAACTGACGCTGCATCTTATGTTGTTGCCCATTTACAGGGCATTATACTGAAATAATATCGTTAAATCAAACCTCACCCCCAGTGAACATTGTTGTTTATGTAAATTTATACAATGTTCTATTCAGGCCATCTGCTGTGACATTCTTTGTTTTTGTGTATAGCATTCTGTGCAGCATTTGTGGCCATCTGCTATATTATCAAAAGAGATGAATTCTAATGAATACACCATGGCACCAAAAACAAAAAAAAGACACAGGCAGGATTCAGAAACGGAGACGGACACGGATTCGGAACATGAGACGAGAGTCCTTTCAGGCTTCTGGCCCAGCTGGCTGATTGTGGAGGGAGCAGATGAAGATAGACCTCTGTCAGGCCTGAGTCCTTTTGCGATTGCGAAGGGAATCAATGGCCTCAGCGGGAAGCCAAAGAGCGTCAAGAGACTGAGGAATGGGTCACTTCTGATTGAGTGCTCATCCAAGCTGCACTCCGAGATGTTGTTAAAATCGACAATGTTGGTGGATCGACCGATCAAAGTGTCTCCACACAAATCTCTGAACTCTTCGAAAGGAGTAATCCGGTGCAGAGATCTGAGAGGAGTGTCGGAGGCTGAAATCTGAAATCAAGTCAGAGCTGGCATCTCAAGGAGTGACCCACGTTCATCGTGTGCTTGTACGTAAAGGCAATGACAGGATTCCAACTGACACCCTTTTCTTGACCTTCTGCTCTACTTCTCTCCCGGAGTCGATTACGGTGGGCTACCTGAGAGTTCAGTGTCACTGTACATCCCATCACCTCTGCGCTGTTTCAAGTGCCAGAGGTACGGCCATGTGAGGGATAGATGTACGGAAGAAGAGGTGTGTGGTACCTGCTGCCAGCCAGTCCACCAGGGTGTGTGTGACAGTCCACCACTCTGTGCCAACTGTGGAGGCAAGCACCCATCATCATCGAAGACCTGTCCAAACTGGTTAAAGGAAAAGGAAATTCAGAGAATAAAGACTGAACAGCGAATCCCGTTTTTTGAGGCGAAAAAGATTGCTATGAAAAGTCAACCAACTGCTGGGCTCTCGTTTGCAGCTGCAGTAAAGAAGCCAACAACAGTCAGCATCGGAGTGCAGACGGTGGAGAGTCCTCGTTTGCCGAGAGAGAGCCAGAAACCAAGTCTGTAGCCTCAGGCAGAACCACTGCATGCGATGAACCCCAGCAGTCATCGCCTTCAGATACGAGTCAGTCTTCAAAGCCTACTCCCGCCCCCAGACCACCAGGGGGCAAAAGACCTACAGGCACTTCAGAGCGGCAGAGAGTGGAAGTCGTTGAAGTACAAGACAAGACCACCCCCTCAAAATCCTCCAAAGGGCACCCTACAGCTGTCAACAAGGGAGCTGGCGGTTCTGGAGGAAAAGACCAAGTCGCCACCTAAAAAGAAAACGCCCAAAACAAATTTTATCAGATCGAGAGAGAAAAAAGCGGAGAGAAATTTCAACAGATTTGCAGTTCTCTCGGATCCAGATGATGTTGGATATGGAATAAAAGGAAGAGTTACGAGATTTATTTTCCTTCACCATATTTCTTTTATGATGGACTCATCCACAATGGATTCAATCATACATTGGAATATCAGGGGACTGTCTTCCAATTATGAAGAATTGCAGCAGCTGTTGTGCCGTGAGGCAGGGCCGATGCTAATTGCCCTCCAAGAAACTCTTCTCAAGTCTGACAAAAATTTTTCACTTTCTGGCTACAGTTTTTTAAATCTACCTGCACAGTCTGTTGAACATGGTGCTTCTGGTGGAGTTGCCTTGTTCATTCACAACTCTGTTCTGTACAGCCCAGTTGCTCTGCAGACTCCGCTTCAGGCAGTGGCAGCTCGGGTTACTCTCCACAAAACAGTTACTGTCTGTAGTTTGTACTTATCTCCAAACATCTGCGTCACCAAACAGGACCTCATTTCACTCTTGGAGCAGCTTCCTCGACCCTTCCTGCTGTTGGGTGATCTGAATGGCCACTCTCCTCTATGGGGAAGTGAGAGATCTTCACCACGGGGTCTGCTTTTAGAGGAAGTGTTTTCGGAGCTTGATCTGTGTGTCTTGAACAGGAAATCACCAACTTACTTTCACTCCGCTAATGGCACCACATCTTGTCTGGATCTTTCTGTCTGTGATCCATCTTTTTCTTTTTTTTTGGATTTTGTTTGGGAGGTTGATGAGGACCTGCATGGTAGTGACCACTTTCCTGTGTTGCTTCGGTGTACGAATGCAGAGAGCGAGTCTTTGCCAGAACGCCTCAATTTCAACACAAAGCAGATTGGGACCTCTTTGCCACTAAGTTTCTTATGGATCTGGAAGAGGACAAGATCCTGCAAAGTGACGATCCGGCAGGAAGTCTTTCAGATTTCATACTGAATTGCGCAAAGTCAACCATCCAGACATCTTCCAAGAAGCCCGTAATGCCAAAAGTTCCTTGGTTCAATTCTGAGTGCAAAGAAATTAACAAAACCCGTAAAAGAGCTCAACGTAGGGTCTCTTGCAGACCCTCGATGCCCAACGTCCGAGCGCATCAGAAACTGAGGGCCAAATCGAAAAACACATATATAAGACCAGTAAGCGATTATCTTGGAGACAGTTTTGCTCAAGTCTCACATCCAAAACATCGAAGAAAAAGTGTGGAAAATCATCAAGAAAATTAAAGGGAAGAACACCTGCCCCACTGTGAACCACCTCAAGTTTTCTGATTCTTTAATAACAGAGAAAAAAGCAGTTGCTAATCTGCTTGCTTCAACCATTGAAAAGAATTCCTCCTCTTCTAACAAGTCAGCCAGTTTTGTCAAAAACAAAGCCCTTAAAAAAAAATCACCTGCAACTTTTCGTCAGACAACGTGGAAGACTACAATCTTCCTTTCACTTTAAATGAATTGAAATCCCTTACTTTCTTGCAACGATTCCTCTCCGGGTATAGATGAAATCCATTATAAACTTTTGAAACATCTTCCGCAAAAAGGTCTGCACATCCTGCTACATGTATACAACCATGTATGGACTACTGGATTCTTTCCACCATCTTGGCGAAAAGCCCTCATCATTCCTATTCCCAAACTGGAAAAAAGATCTCTCCAACCCGTCAAACTACCGTCCAATAGCTTTGACCAGCTGTGTCTGTAAACTGATGGAGAAAATGGTCAACGCTAGACTCATGTGTGGAAACTTGAAACCGACGGCCTTTGGCGAAAGAACAGTGTGGTTTCCGTAAACATCATACTACAGTGGACCATTTGATTCGTCTGGAATCTACGCTTCGGAACGCCTTTCTGAACAAACACCACGCAGTGGCTATATTCTTCGACTTGGAGAAAGCCTACGATACCACCTGGAAAGCTGGAATTCTTCATGATCTCCATGATTGGTGGTTTCGGGGTCATCTTCCACTTTTCATTCAAAATTTTTTTTGGCAGACCGACAGTTTCAGGTCCGGGTTGGCACCACTCTCTCTGATGTTCATGAGAGGAGGAGTTGTGGTGTTCCACAAGGGAGCATACTGTCTCCGGCCCTATTCAGCATCAAGATTAACAACATTGTCAAGTCAGTTCAGCAGGGTTCAGACTGCTCATTGTTTGTGGATGATTTTGCTGTCTATGCAACTGGAAGCCTGTACCCGAGTGTCCAGCGCAGGCTCCAGCTTTGTGTGGATAAAATTCATCAATGGGCGGATGAAAACGGCTTTACTTTCTCTCCTACGAAGACACAGTGCATTCACTTCCATAATTTTCGTCAGTTTTTTCCAGATCCTGAAATCAAAATAGGGAAATCTCCCATTCCAGCTGTCACAGAGGCCAATTCCTTGGAGTTATTTTCGACCAAAAACTCAACTTTCTCAGCCACATTAAACACCTCAAAACCTCTTGCCAGAAAGCTCTGAATATTCTGCGGGTCGTAGCACACACTGACTGGGGCGCTGATAAAAAACTTTGCTGCACCTCTACAGAGCCTTGGTCCGTTCCAAACTGGACTATGGTTGTGCTGTGTACGGCTCTGCCAGACCGTCGTATCTAAAACTCTTCTTGGACCCTATCCACCATCAAGGGCTTCGTCTCTGTCTTGGAGCATTCCGCACCACCCCTGTGTACAGCCTGTACGCAGAGGCAGGTGAACCTTCACTGTCCAACCGCAGGCTGAAACTGTCTTTGAATTACTACGTCAGACTGTTCTCCGAACCTGAAAACCCTGCCTATGACTGTGTCTTTGACCCTCAGTTTTTCAAAGCAAATTTGAAAACAACCCTAACTGTATTCCGCCGTTTGGTCTTCGTATGCAGCCTCACGCACGGAATGCAGGTCTAGACCTAGGAGTTGTGTCCGATTTTTCCAAGTTTCCGGATCAACCTCCGTGGACCTTTTTCACACCAGAGATTCGTTTTGATCTTGCAGCTTTTCGCAAAGAGTCCACCAGCTCTCTGGCATACAAGGCTTTGTATGCTGACCTCTGTTCGAAATTCTCATCCTATCAGAAAATTTTCACTGACGGTTCCAAGTCTGAAGATGGAGTGGCCTGTGCAGCCTACTGCCCTGGTGCTCCTTCTCAAATACTGTTAGAACATATTCCTTCAGACGCTTCTGCTTACTCTGCTGAAGTTACAGCTCTGGTTCTGGCACTACGGATAATCTCCCAATCTACGAAGAGGGACTTTCTGGTTTTGTCGGATTCTGTCAGCTTTGGAGGCCATAGCTGGCCGCAACCTTCAGCACCCCGAACTTTTACACTTTTTTTTTTGAACTTTTTACCAAGTTGACAGCAGGAGGGTTACAACATTCTTCTGGCTTGGGTTCCTGGTCATGTCGGCATCGGAGGGAACGAAATGGTGGATCGTTTGGCCAAGAATGCCGTACGAGAGAAACTGTCAAACACACCTATCCCCTGCTCAGATTTGAAACCCAAAATTAACGATTATGTAAAAGACCTCTGGCAGGAGGATTGGAATACACAGACGGATAACAAACTCTTTCAGATCCGTCCAAACCTAAAGGAGTTCCTCCCATCTTCGTCTGGTGGTCGTAAAGAAGAAACAGTTCTGTGCCGGCTGCACACCGGTGCCACTCACAATGAAACATATTCTTTTAGAGTGTGGGATTTGCACGATGTGAGACACAAACATTTTACAGCAGATTCCATGAAAACCTTGTTCAGAGATGTTCCGCCTGACGCGATCTTTGAGTTCTTGAAAGAGGTTAACATTTTTTTCATCGGATCTGAGATTTTACAGTGAAAAGATTTTTAACAAAGTTTCTATACAGTGTACATGACCATCTACTATGATGTTCTATGTATGTTATGTACAGGGTTCTATATACAGTGTACATGGCATCTGCTGTGATATTCTATGTATAATGTGTACAGCGTTCTATACAGTGTACATGACCATCTACTATGATGTTCTATGTATGTTATGTACAGTGTTCTATACAGTGAACATGGCCGTTTGCTGTGATGTTCTTTGTTATGTGCAGTGTTCTGTACAGTGAATATGGCTGTTTGCTGTGATATTCTTTGTTATGTGCAGTGTTCTATACAGTGAACATGGCCATTTGCTGTGGTGTTCTTTGTTATGTGCAGTGTTCTATACAGTGAACATGGCCGTTTGCTGTGATATTCTTTGTTATGTGCAGTGTTCTATACAGTGAACATGGCCTTTTGCTGTGATGTTCTTTGTTATGTGCAGTGTTTTACAGTGAACATGGCCATTGGCCATTTGCTGTGATATTCTTTGTTATGTGCAGCGTTCTGTAAAGTGGGGCGTGGCCATCTGCTATGACATTCGATTCGCAGAGCTGGCTCAACTGTATGCTCAGAGAGGTATGTATTGGTTCATTCAGTCCTTGTTTTATTGTGATAGTGATGATGATGGTAGTTATGATAATGATAATGATGATGTTGTTGATGATGATGATGAGGAGGAGGAGGAGGAGGAGAAGGCAACAGCTAGTGATGCCTGCATGGTGGATCTCCAATGGTTTCAACGTCGTTACGGTCATTGTCAGCAGTGTATGTTCATAACCAATGAAAATGGCAGCTGTAATTTTGGCTTCATCAAAGATCACTGCACCTGGACTGTTCTTCCATGAGGTCCCCGTGTGCTGTAAGGATGTCTGTAGTTTAGCTACCACTTGATGAGTTGGTTTTGTTGTTTCGTCTTTTTCGGGATGGAATCTTTTCTGGTGGTCTGACCTGATCAGAGTGGCCGTTTGTTGTTGTTGTTTGCCCCTGTAAACTATAAGGTGACAATACAAAGAAAAGGTTTGGGAAGATGGTCTCGTAGATAAGACTTTGCACATACATGGCCATCGTACGAACCTCGTAATGGTCATTGGTTGACTAGACTGTTAGTTATAAGCCGTAACAGTATTTCTGCTTTCTCTTCATTATTATTGTGAATTCAGCTGAAGGGTTAAGCTTAATAAATAGATTGTCTGAAGGCTTCAGCATTTAAACTGAGCAGCTGAAAGAGAAAGACAAGAAGAGGAGGTACAGAGCTATTTCTGTAAACCAGTCAATGGTTGTAGCCCTGTATGGTCAGAATGCTTTATGTGATGGTGACCATGGGCAGATTGTAAACTTTGTGACATGGGTTGGCTGTAAGCTTTTTGGGTGACATAGAAGAGGCTGTAAGCTTTGTCTGTTGGTGACCTTGGGCAGACTGTAAACTTAGTTTGTTGGTGACATTGGGCAGGCTGTAAGCTTTGTTTGTTGGTGACATTGGGCAGGCTGTAAACTTTGTTTGTTGGTGACATTGGCAGCAGGCTGTAAGCTTTGTTTGTTGGTGACATTGGGCAGGCTGTAAGCTTTGTTTGTTGGTGACATTGGGCAGGCTGTAAGCTTTGTTTGTTGGTGACATTGGGCAGGCTGTAAGCTTTGTTTTGGTGACATTGGGCAGGCTGTAAGCTTTGTTTGTTGTTGGTGACATTGGGCAGGCTGTAAGCTTTGTCTATAAATGACACAAAGCAGGCTGCAAACGTGCCTGTTGGTGACATTGGGAAGGCTGTAAGCTCTGTCTGTTGGTGACATTTTGACAGTTTCCAAGCTTTGTTGGTGATATTGATTAGGCTGTAAGTATTGTTCATGACATTTGGTGGGCTGTGTACCTTTGCCTGTGATAATATTGGGCAGGTTGTAAGTTTAAACTGTGGGTGATATTTCATGGACTGTAATCTGATGGTGATATGGGCAGGCTATAAGCTTTGACTGTCGGTGACATTAGTCAGACTGTACACTTTGTTGGTGACATTGGGCAGGCTGCAAGCTTTGTTGGAGACACTGGGCAGGCTGCAAGCTTTGTTGGTGACGTTGGGCAGGCTGTAAGCTTTGTCTGTTGGCGACATTGGGCAGGCTGTAAGCTTTGATGGCGACATTGAGCAGGCTGTAAGCTCTGATGGTGACATTGGGCAGGCTGTAAGCTTTGATGGTGACATTGAGCAGGCTGGAAGCTTTGATGGTGACATTGAGCAGGCTGTAAGCTTTGATGGTGACATTGAGCAGGCTTTAAGCTTTGTTGGTGACGTTCGGCAGGCTCTAAGTATTGTTTATGACATTGGGTCAGCTATAGACTTTGCCTGAATGATGATATTGTGCAGGTTGTAAGTTTTAACTGTGGGTGACATCTGATGGACTGCAGTCTTTGACTCTTGGTGGTATTGGGCTGGCTGTAAGCTTTGTTCCTTACATTTGGCAGGCTGTAAGCTTTGTGGATGACATTAGGCAAATTGTACAGTTTGTTGGTGACATTGGGCAGATTGTACAGTTTTGTTGGTGACATTAGGCAAATTGTACAGTTAGTTGGTGACATTAGGCAAATTGTACACTTTGTTGGTGACATTAGGCAAATTGTACAGTTTATTGGTGACATTAGGCAAATTGTACATTTTGTTGGTGACATTAGGCAAATTGTACAGTTTGTTGGTGACATTGGGCAGATTATATAGTTTGTTGGTGACATTTGGTTTGTTGGTGACATTGGGCAGATTATATAGTTTGTTGGTACCATTGGGCAGATTGTACAGTTTGTTGGTGACATTAGGCAAATTGTACAGTTAGTTGGTGACATTAGGCAAATTGTACAGTTTTGTTGGTGACATTGGGCAGATTGTACAGTTTGTTGGTGACATTGGGCAGATTGTACAGTTGTTGGTGACATTGGGCAGATTGTACAGTTTGTTGGTGCCATTGGGCAGATTGTACAGTTTGTTGGTGATATTGGGCAGATTGTACAGTTTGTTGGTGACATTGGGCAGATTGTACAGTTTGTTGGTGACATTGGGCAGATTATACCCTTTGATGGTGACATTGGGCAATTGTACAGTTTGTTGGTGACATTGGGCAGATTGTACAGTTTGTTGGTGACATTGGGCAGATTGTACAGTTTGTTGGTGACATTAGGCAGATTGTACAGTTTGTTGGTGACATCGGGCAGTTTGGATAGTTTGTTGGTGACATTGGGCAGATTATATAGTTTGTTGGTGACATTGGGCAGATTGTACAGTTTGTTGGTGACATTGGGCAGATTGTACAGTTTGTTGGTGACATTGGGCAGATTATATAGTCTGTTGGTGACATTGGGCAGATTGTACAGTTTGTTGGTGACATTGGGCAGATTATACCCTTTGATGGTGACATTAGGCAAATTGTAGTTTGTTGGTGACATTAGGCAAATTGTACAGTTTGTTGGTGACATTGGGCAGATTATATAGTTTTTGTTGGCGACATTGGGCAGATTGTACAGTTTGTTGGTGACATCGGGCAGATTGGATAGTTTGTTGACGTGAGGCAGATTGTACAGTTTGTTGGTGATATTGGGCAGATTGTACACTTTGTTGGCGGCATTGGGCAGATTGTACACTTTGTTGTCGACACTGGGCAGATTGTGCACTTTGTTGGTGATACGAGGCAGATTGTACACTTTGTTCGCCGGTGATATGTGGCAGATTGTACACTTTGTTGGTGACATGAGGCAGATTGTACAGTTTGTTGGTGATATGAGGCAGATTGTACAGTTTGTTCTTGACATTAGGCAGATTGTACACTTTGGTGGTGACATTGGGCAGATTGTACAGTTTGTTGGTGACATTGGGCAGATTGTACAGTTTGTTGGTGACATTGGGCAGATTGTACAGTTTGTGGGTGACATTGGGCAGATTGTACAGTTTGTGGGTGACATGAGGCAGATTGTACAGTTTGTTGTTGACATTAGGCAGATTGTACAGTTTGTTGGTGACATTAGGCAGATTGTACAGTTTGTTGGTGACGTGAGGCAGATTGTACAGTTTGTTGGTGACGTGAGGCAGATTGTACAGTTTGTTGGTGACGTGAGGCAGATTGTACACTTTGTTGGTGACATGAGGCAGATTGCACCCTTTGTTGGTGACATGAGGCAGGCTGCACCCTTTGTTGGTGACATGAGGCAGGTTGCACCCTTTGTTGGTGACATGAGGCAGGTTGCACCCTTTGTTGGTGACATGAGGCAGGTTGCACCCTTTGTTGGTGACATGAGGCAGGTTGCACCCTTTGTTGGTGACGTTGTGCAGGCTGCACCCTTTGTTGGTGACGTTGTGCAGGCTGCACCCTTTGTTGGTGACATGAGGCAGGCTGCACCCTTTGTTGGTGACGTTGTGCAGGCTGCACCCTTTGTTGGTGACGTTGTGCAGGCTGCACCCTTTGTTGGTGACGTTGTGCAGGCTGCACCCTTTGTTGGTGACGTTGTGCAGGCTGCACCCTTTGTTGGTGACGTTGTGCAGGTTGCACCCTTTGTTGGCGACGTTGTGCAGGCTGCAAGCTGCTGGTGTATCCCGGCGCCTTCAACATGACGACGGGGCCGGCACACTGGGAACTTCTGCAGAGGGGCCGAGCGCTGGACAACCAGGTGTACGTGGCCACAGTGTCCCCAGCCAGGGACCCCTCGGCCTCCTACGTGGCCTGGGGTCACTCCACTGTGGTGTCTCCATGGTCAGTTGTGTGTATTGTTGTTGTCGTTGTGTTGTGTGTCATTATGGTCTGTTGTGTGTCATTATTGTCTGTTGTCATCGTTGTTGTGTCATTATGGTCTGTTGTCATTGTTGTTGTTTCATTATGGTCTGTTGTCGTCATCATTGTTGTAGTATTATGGTCTGTTGTTATCATCACTGTTGTAGTATTATGGTCTGTTGTTGTCACTGTTGTAGTATTATGGTCTGTTGTTATCAGTTATAGTATTATGGTCTGTTGTTATCATAATTGTTGTAATATTATGATCTGTTGTTATCATCATTGTTGTAGTATTATAGTCTGTTGTTGTCATCATTTGTTGTAGTATTATGGTCTGTTGTTATCATCATTGCCGTTGTGTCATTATGATCTGTTGTTATCATTTTTGTTATATGGTCAGTTGTTGTCATTGTTGTGTTGTCATCATGCTCTGTTGTCATCATAGTTGTGTTATAGTAGTCTGTTGTTGTCATCATAGCTGTTGTGTCAATTTCAGTCTGTTGTCTTAATGTTGTCATTGTGTCATTCTAGTCTGTTTTTGTCATCATGATCGTTGTTCTGGATTTTTCTCAAAACATTTCCAGAATAACTGAGAGCTGGTGATTTACAAAGTTGAAAAAGACAGCAAACTCTTCGACCTGATGAAGCTGGCTGCCTAATGTCGAGAAGAGAAGACACTCTCACTGAAGTCTCATATTCAGTCACTGCCAGGGCAAACACTGCTCTGGCATGTTAGATGTCACATGTGGAAACATCTCCAAGAGTTATATGAAAATAAGACAACACGCCTCAGCACCAGTGCTAGCACTTTCATGTTTGTGTTTCTTTATCTGTTGTGCTTTAATACAAAGCTGGACATTAGAAAGCATGTTGATAATATTGTACTCAGACGCAGGGAGGGTAAGATATTTTGATGATAATGGTTACAATTGTGTGATGTAATGAATAATGATGATGATGATGATGATGATGATGATGATGATTACAGCGTTGTGAAAGTGATGAAGATGATGGTGGTGATGATGATCGAAATGTTGTGATGAAACTAGTGACAGTGACGATTCTGATGATAAATGATATGAATGATGAAGAATGATAATGGCAATGATGATGATAATGACGACGAAGATGATGTGTTGATTGATAGGGGAGAGGTGATCTCCAAGGCGGAGCACGAAGAAGAGATCATCTATGCTGACATAGGTAAGCTTGTCGTTTGTACTTCATTTCACCAAGCTGCTCTTCCTGCTTTAAAATCTGCCCATCAGGATCAGTCGTAGACATCAGTTGCGTTTTGATTTCCTCATTTGTGGGATGGAATACTGAATATTTGTTGGCCAAGGTCAAAACATTTCACTTAAAACTTATCTCGGTCAGGTCATACTGGTAACAGTATTTCGACATATCTACTTGCCGTTAAGGTTGTGTCAGATATATTCTGATGACAAGGTTATCATTTTTGAATGAGAGTAACTGTCAGCTCTACTACTATCATACCAAACTGAATTTTATGCCTGTGCATACTGGTTACTATGTGTTAAATGACCTTTTTTTTTTTTTTCTTTCATTTGCAATTCCAGGCAATATGAGGGAGAATTGTGGCCCTTTTCACTGTGACTCGATTTAGTTAATTACCAAGCTCAAATGCTTACAGTCGGTTGACAGTGTAAGGGAAGCAACTGTGTAGTTCCTGCTGAGATTAAATACAGGCAGGACTCAAATTATGCCTCTTTCGTATGACTAATCGCTCAGTCATGGAACAAGCTTCAGCTAGTTTCCTCCCCTGAAGGATGCCATCATGTCTGTGCAGAGGTCTAGATGAATTTGTCAGGCAAAGGGAAGCGATGCCTGCTGTTTCCCATCGTTCTGTCTTTCCCCTGTCTCTCAACACTGTGTCTGGCAAGAGGAATGGAACTCACAGACGATAACAAACTGTTCCCAGTTCGTCCAAACCTGAAAGAGTTTTTACCATGTTCCAGGGGCAGCCTTAACCCTCTTCAGTATGCACTTACCTGAGCTTAGTTATGCTGAAAACCATCGGCAAGATAAGTAACTCCCGTAATTTGAACATGGTTACCTAATTTAAAAATTAATTTAAAAGACAGGAAAGGAAATAATGAAATGAAAATAATTTTTAAAATTCCTACGAATATATATAGGTTGCTATATCATAAGTTTGAAGAATGTCACATGAGCCTTTTACTCGGGGAAAAAAAAAACAACTTCTTCAGAACTTTCTTCCGAATCGCTGTTCATCATACCTGGAATCTCATCCCAGTCAAAATCTAGGTCACACTTAGCTTCATCACCCAACACTTTCACTGAGTTTTATGCCGTAAATCCTACAAATCACAGTATCATCACTAAATCTCATTATAGAACGGCAGGAATCAAGGTTAGCCATGGGTGAAAAAACGGCATTTCGACCACAAAACTTTAAAAATCCATAACTCGAGAACTATGGCACGTATCGACTCGCGTTTTTTTGCAAACGGAAGTAAATGGCTACAGGAAGAAGGAAGTCATGTTCTCGTGATACTTCCTTTTCTACGAGAAACATGACAGTGCCCATTGTTGCCATGTGTTTTGCCGGGCGCTTGTCAAGAGTTAAAGAAGAAACAGTTTTGTGCCATTTGCACATAGGCCACTCCTTTTACTCCCATTCTAATCATTTAAAAGGTGAAGAAGCTCTGCTGTGCATTCCATGTGATATACTACTCACAGTGAAACATTCTTCTAGAGTGTTGGGTGTTGTTGCATAATGTGAGACATAAACACTATACCGCAGACTCCATGAAAACCTTGCTCAGAGATGTCCCGTCTGATGTGATCTTTGAATTTCTGACAGAGATAAACATTTTCCATCCAAGTTTTACAGAAGAAAGATTTTTAATGAAATTTCCAGCATGTTTTTAGAAGGTGTATTTCAAAGAGTTGTGTGAATGAGGGTTTTTTTTTTCTTTAACAACTTGAGTTGACTTCAATGTGGTGTTGGCCATTTGTGGTTGGCTGGGCTATAAGTAGGTAGCGGCAGCCAAAATTTTTCTTTCAGATATATTGAAAAAATAATTAAACCACCATTAAGTTATGTTTAAAACTAGCATACTGCAAAAAAAATAGCTCTAGCTTAATTTGTTCCCGAGTTATGATCCGTTAAAGATTTGTCGAATTTCCAACACAGCCAATTTTGTTCGGAAGGCCTACTTTGGCAGGTCCTATCATGATAAATACCTAACAGAAAAAAAAATTAACTTTTGTTTGTGGACTTAAAGTACAGTACTGTAATAGAAAACCAAATATGAGTCAACCATACATGTATGAACAGAGATATGATACATCAAAAACTGCTTTTCATGCAGTTTGAACGAGGGCAAAAAAGCACAATGTGTCAAATTCAAGGACAAATAATTTTCAAAAATGAAAGTTATATCCTTTGAAAACTATATATGTTGTCTACTAAACATATAGATAAAGCCCAATTTTTTTCAGGATGCTAATCAAATATTTTGTTTGCTTTTAAGGACTTCTAATTTGCTTAATCTGCAAAATGGGCTGCGACGCACCAGAGCCTTACCGAACACTGATGCTGGTTGTTGCACTCATATTTTAAAACAAATAAAAGTCATTTTCACATTTCTTTCTTGCAGCAGAAGCTTGAAGCTGTAGAGAAATGATAAATTTCCAGACATTGTTAACAAGTATGAATGGGGGGGGGGGGGGGAATGGTTCATGGCGGGAAGCATCAAATGTCCACAAACAGAGTTCTGAAGTGAGCATGCCTTGTTAACAAGCAAATCCAAAGTGTCAATGCGCCATGTTCTGCCAGATGATGAAATTGGAGCAATACTGATATCATTTCCACTGGCAAATACAAAGTTTCTGTGGACTTTCCACTTGTCTGCAACTTTTGGCCAGGCAAATGTTGTTCGCCTTATGTTGCATCTTTGCATGAAGTGGATGTTTCCCTCTTCTGGGGAGATTACATCAACCACTTCACCAATATAAAAGTCATCATCATAATGGACAGCCACCATATCTCCCAACTTGCTAAACTGGTAGTCGGTGAAAGATGGCTGGAGATCCTCGGATTGTGGGCTTGAACTGTTTGAAGCTCCTGATGATTCTCCTCTGATCTGAAGTCTTTGTCTTTTGGTGGATGGTGAAGCACTGCTACAGGGATGATTATCACCACAGCATCTTTTCCTTTGAGGGAAGACTGGAATAGGATCAGGCTCCAAGGAATTGGGAGAACCTGGTGGTGAATCACCAACTTCCAAAAGGTCTGCATCAGGCTGAAAGACAGCAGGAGCAGGAGGCACAAGATCATCTGCAGGAGGGACAGCAGGATGACGACTTTCAGGGCGGAGTCTGCTGCTAGCAAGACAAGCAGCTGGAGCAGGATTGGCGTTGAGGCATACAGGGTTTTCAGCTATAAAACTCCTGAGTCTGGCACTCAACTGCTGGATTGTGCCGCCTAATCTCAGGTGGGGAGATCTCTTTCCAGGAATCACCTTTCGGTACTGTATCTCCGCTTTCAGTGCTGCACATTGATCTTTACAAGTGCGATAGACTAACAGCAACCGGTTGACATCAGCTGCAGTGCGGCATGGTCCCCTGTGTAGCTGCATCTGCCTTACAATCCCATCTATTTTCTCGGTCTTTCGAGCCAATGCTTCTTCTTTTTTCTGCCTGTTTTCTTCAAGGATACCCTCCTGCTTACACTGTCCTTCTCTGTCTGCACATGCTGCTTCCGCAGCTGAGGAGCCTTTTTAGCAGAAAGGCGGAGAAGATCATCTTTTTTCTTCTTCATCTTTGGCACTGAACCACACTGAGATGGGTTTGTTTTTCTTCATCATGTTGATGGTAGTGTGATGATGAAGAGAGGCATTACGTCGTTTAAAAAGACTGAAGTCCAGGTCTCCAAATGCCTTCTCACCAATCAGGTTGGCAAGTTTGGAGTGTTCAAGTTTCTGTCTCAGCTCTGGATCTTGGACATTGAAGTATCTCCCCCCTTCAAGAAAATCTTTCAGCTGGTTGTTCATGGTGTTGATGACACCTGCACTGATCTTCATGAGGACACTCTTCACCTTCTCTTGCCTGTTTTCACTGATGTGCAGGAGGGATTGGAACATGTCATGGTCAGGCATGAAAGGCTTGTCAAAGAGTGGTCCATACTCGGCAACAAAGGCATCAGCAGGATCCACACCCATCTCTCAAAGTGGCTGAACAGTTTATCAACGTAGATATAAAAGTTGAGGTAGTGGATATCCTGTGCCAGCAACTCCCAATATGGGCCGGTCACCCTGAAATACAAAAGACCCAAGGCAACGAGATAAATATCGATCTCGTCACACATGTTGTCAGCCAGCACTCTTTGAATTTTTCTTGTTTTGTTTTGGTAGAAACAGTCTTAGAAAGTCTTCAATGTCCCTTCTGTGAAAGTGAAGAGCAGCAGCAGATTGAAAGAATTGTTTGAACCGGTTGGCCCTGTAGCTGGTTACCCGTGACCTCACACCAGTCATCTCACAGTAGGTCTCCCAGCTGTCCCGGCAACCACTCTTGTCGTCTCCACGAGGCCCTAGGCAGTCACTGGCAAGCCGTATATACCTGAAACACATGAGAGTTTGATTTACTGGAATGAAAATAATTGTCATTAAAACAAAGCATAAAAACCCAGAGATAAAGGTGTGTGCATCATTTATGTTTGTAAATCTCTTTTCCACCCTTGTTTTTTTTTTACCATGAAAATTTATCTTTTTAATAAAAAAAAAAAGGCTCAGACCCACAAAGGAAGGTGGATAACTGAGATTTAAAGAAATCTAACATTATAGTAACAATGTTTTTAAAGATCAGTGTGAATTTCTCCAACATATTACACAAACATGTTATTTCTTTATACAGGGTTCCCACTTTTCACAGGAAAAAAAATTCAAGGGGGTTTCTAAAGGGGATATTTTAATTTTTAAGGGGCAAATTTAGCCGTACAATTGAAAAAAAAGAGTGAATAATAACCTTACACATGTAATCCAGCCATGATAAGGTGATTACACCACTTCTGTAGTCTTTTCCACGCTCAATATCATATACATACAAAAAAATAAAAATGAAGTCTTTATACAGAAATTGAGAAATCAGAAAAAGAAAACCTTCAATCTGCTTTCCAGACCAGTATCTGACAAGAATTTCCAGCTGCTTCCGTTTCAAATCCTTGTTTAATGATTCATCAAAAAGCATGACATATTCATTAATTCTCTACCGGCAGCTGCAGCCGAGGCCTCCTCTCTAGCACATTTCAGGAGGGAGCTCAGCAAACTTTACTTTTTAAAATACAGCCACTGTATGTGCTGTCGTGTGGAAGTGTGTGTGAATGGTTGGCGGGCCTGGACTAACCTAACGCTTGTTCTGGGCAGGATAAGGAGCAGGGTAATCCCTTTCTAAAAGGCGAATGTGGGTAGCCTTTCTGCAGCTCCACATTAACTGGGTTTTTTTTTTTTTTTTTTGTTTTTTTTTTTCCCCATTTCAAAACGGAGTGACTGATGGCGGAGATGAAGCAAAATGTAGAAAGAGAGGGGGTTAGTTACCGCCAAGGACATGACAAACAAAGCACAGGACAAGACACAATGCAATCTGACCTCTTGGGTCTTCTTCAGGGGAAAAAAAAAAAAAAAAAAAAAAAAAAAAAAAAAAACCCATCACGTTTAATATTTAGGACAGTACAAACAAAGAACGAAGAGTGACTTATCTGTCCATGTGGTAGGAAGAATGGCCGCCAGACGGAAACGACAGAGGGGATTATTATGAGAGAGGAAAAGGAAGGGGGGTGCGTGGGGGGGGGACGGGGGAGTGAAATGATGGGTGTGTGTAGCTGGTTTAGTTAGGTGGTGTGATATATATTTGTGATGGTTGTGGTTAAGGTGGATTGATAATAATAATAATGCTAAGTAAGGGGGGGGGGGGGGGGGGATTTTTTTTTTATATTACATCATTTTTTTGATATAATATATATATAGAAGGGATAGTCATGATAATGATAATGGTAGTAATTATAATTACTAGATGAATAAAATTAAAGTAACTGTAATAACAAAAAAATTAAGTGAATAAAATTGATAAATGATTTTTTTTGTTTTGTTTTTTTGGTTATGTGTGTGTGTGTGTGTGTGTGTGTGTGTGCGCGCGCGCTTGTGTGTGTAGGCTAGCTGGTAGTAAGTTAGGGGGGGAGGGGTGTGGTATGAATGCTGTCTTTCTGAACATGAAGTAGGATTTTCTTTCTTTTTTTTAACAAATGCGCACTTAAATGAGTCACTTAAAAGTCTATGGAGACAATGTGACGATTGATTTGAAGATTCAGTCTGTGATTTCACTCTTTTTTTCAGTTCTGACAGAAAAAAAAAGGAGCAATGCCAAAAGTTGCAAGACATCTACTTTTGGTTTCCCCCACTCCGATAGTTCGTCGCAATCGAGGAATATATGGAAACATTGCTGCAAAACAGTTTCGCGTTGTCTTAAGCAGATCGGAAACTGTAATGATTGTTGATGGCATGAATCGTCCACAACACTTCAGCTTTCAACACATCTGTCCCACTTGCTGTTATTGTGGATTGGCTGACGATTCTTACTGAGGAAAGGGTCTGACCCGATTTGATGAATTTGATGATTGCCGAACGAAGTCCGTAAGACTACCGACCGGCCTACTCGCTTTATCCAATTCCACGTATTTTTTCCTCTTTCCGTGATTTGCAACCGCCAATTCGCCTATTGTCCGAACATCAACGGGTCTTTTTGCACACTTTACAGAAAAACGCATGTTTGTTGTCTCTGCATTCAGTGATCCAGCTTCGATATTCTTCCTTCTGTAGCTACAACGGATCAATGAGTAATTTCCCTTTGGCATGATGACAGACGCAACAGTATCGGACTTCGCCGAAGATGAGGGAGCATGGCGCCCTTTGTCGGAAGTCGAACTGCGCATGCGCAAACGATAACCGACTAATGAATTGCTTCCCTTGGCTTGAAAAAAGCAGACGACACACAACGCGATTCGAGAGGCGAAAATCGACGTCCGAAGTCTCGTTCGCGTTTGTTCTCCGATTCGTCTTCAAATGTTACGGTCAGTTTTGGTCCGAAAACGATTTTTAAGGGGATTTCAAGGGATGGTAGGGACATCTGCAGTTTTCAAGGGTTTTCAAGGGCCTTTTTGACCCAGTTGAAAATTTAAAGGGTTTTCAAGGGTACGAAAAAAGCCCCCCCCCCCCCCCCCCCCCCCCCCAGCTACTTTTCATGCACATACACACACACACACACACACACACACACACGGTGACCTATACACACCTTGCTGCTGAGCCCTCCACAGCTGACCTGAATGACGAGAATCTGGAACGTTGTCTCGGCCCAGTTTCTCCCCGTGCTGCTTCTCTCTTCCTCTTTGAGAGCTTTCTCACATGCACCACTTATGCCAAGCAGCACATGCGCATTGCAGTGAAGCATTTCCAGCTCAGAGTCCGTCTGCAAGATTTCTTTTCTTTCAGCATTCAACTGCCGACTGAATGACTTCATCACACTTGCACGGTCAGTCATTGTCCCACACAGGCTTGACAACACTGTCAGAAATTTCTCGTCAGCTTCGTCTGCATCCAAGACTTCAGAAAGCTCTTCAAGAAGTCTGAAGCTGACATCAACAAGAGTGCTGGTGTTCTCGGTATACACAGAACTGAACCCAGCACTCAACACTTGTCCATCAATATTCACCTGGTGACCAACATATTTTTTTCCAGATCTTGAAGTGCCATCCACATGCATGTCCCATGTGTCGGCCTGGAGAAGGGCATCAGAGACTTGCAGTTTTGACAGTACATGCCCTCTGTCCATGAATCGAAGAGCTGAACGTGCAGAAGGCAAATCAGATTCAGGTATAATGGCATTCAGCAGAAATTTTGCAACAGCCTGAATGACTGCTCCACATCTGCTGGCTGCAATCTCACATTTCCCCAGCAAGCATCATTACACATGCTATATAGCCTCAGGTTTAAAATGTCCCCTTTCATCTTTTAATCTTATAATCAATGGGGTGTCTTGTTGGGGAACTGGTTCTTCAGGCTGTGGATCTTGCTGTCTATCTTTTTGTAAATGCTTACATTTGTTGTGTGCAAGCTTCAGGCGATGCCGAAGATCTGCTTGTGACAGCTGGAGGTTGCGCAGTTTCTTTTTTCGTCAGATCTACCTCATTTTGGCGTCTTTCAGCCAAGTCAGTGACTACCTTCAGTTCATTCTCCTTCTTAGCAATTTTTTCTTTATATTCCGAAACAGTTTCTTCTTGTCACCTTGCTTCTGATAGTACCTCAGCTTAGTTTCTGCCGTTCGTTGTAAATTCTTTGATGTTTCTAGTTCTTCATGTAATTCTTGTAGAGCAGCATTTGCTTCATCTGCTTTTTCTGTCAGACTTAATTTTTCCTGCAAAAGTGTTTGGTTTTCAAGAAAGTACTGTCTGCTGGTATCAACTGCTACACTTAATTTCATTTTCAGTTGAGAAATTTCTTTCAACAGCTCTTCTTCCCTTCTTCTTGCTGCAGCCAGTTGGACAGCACCTTCCGATAATAATTTCTGTAAGATGGATGGTGTGGCAGGTGATGAATTAGTTTCTCCAGGATTTGCACAAAAACTGTCAGAAACAAATGAGTGGCCAGCTGGACTGCTGTGGTGAGGAGACTCAATACTTGTTGAAAAAAACATTGGATGCCAGGAAATCCTCCAAATCCTTCCTTCCTTTGGGGTTGCGTGTAGCATTTGGTTGGAGTTTGGCTACTCTCTTTTGCATTTTCTCAATTTCTTTCATGAGTTTTTTTTTTCTGGGATATCTATACCAGTGAGCTGAAGCCACCACTGGGTCATGTGTTTGTACGTGGTACCTGGCTCTCGTTTCTTGAAAGTGTGAAGGTCCCTCAACAGTTGGAATGTTGTTGGTGGCCTGTGTGGCGTTGATGGATGGATGTCCTTCCAGCAGCTGCGGTCGACATAGTCCTTGAAGCGAAGACCCTAAACTTTCAGCTTCAATTTCAAGAGTCTCAGTCAAGAAAGCAGTCCTTTCATCACATGATGATAATTTCAAAGCCTTCTTTTCTGCCGACACAAGAAGATAACACAGCCTTGCTAGTGGAGCACTTGTTCCTTCTGGAAGAAGCTGCAGCAAAAAAAAAAGCTGCAGTGTCATCGAAGGTCTTTCTGCCATCAGTCTTCAGGATGAGCAACTGAATCAGCAAGCGATTAGTCAGCTGAACTGCTGGAAGTGCTCGATGCCCTTTCCCTGAGGCAAGGAAAACAGAGCGGAGTCTCGCGAACACTGGATCATCTGTTAAAATGTAGCACACACACAAAAAAGCATTATGTGTATAACAACTGTTTCACAATTGAAACATCAGTAATATCACTGAGTGTATGGATATCTCTACACCATGTGTGTTTATACATTAATCATGACATAATTTTAGCTGTATACATGGGGATGTTTTCTTGATTATGCAGTGTTTCCTTTCAGTGAGAGAGAGAGAGAGTGAGTGTGTGTGTGTGTGTGTGTGTGTGTGTGTGTGTGTGTGTGTGTGTGTGATATCTGCATTTTATCTACATTTTCTTTCATAAACTTGATTATACATCGGTATGTCTTGTTTCTGGTTGTCTCTTCACTTGATATTTTGTTAAAATTATTTTGTTTAAATGTGTAATATGTGATGCTGGTTATACTGGACGTATAAAAGTAAAATGTAATTTTAAGTCTTTTTTTCAAACACACACACATACAGTGACACACCCCCTCTCTCTCTCTTTCTCTCTCTCTCTCACACACACACACACACACACACACAGAGAAACAAACACTGAAACGGGTACATTTTACAAACATTAGTTAATGCGTACACCTGACAAAAAAAAAAAAAAAAGTTACCCCCCCCCCCCCCCCCCCCCCTTCATGCCCAACCCAAAAGACTGCATTTGTTCAAAAACTTCAATTGTTGCTTGCATGATTGTCACTAAGGTGTATGTATGTTTTAGCTAGTAAGTATGCAAACTTGACAAAATAAGGTACATTTGACATGCGCACAAAAACAGTGTGTGCATTTGTAGGTGCCTGTGCTGAATGTGTGTGTGTGTGTGTGTGTGTGTGTGTGTGTGTGTGTGTGTGTGTGTGTGTGTGCAATTTTTTTAAATGCTTGATAATCATCCCAAATTTCCATAGGAATCCAAATATAAGGAATGAATTTCCCTTTTCCAGCCCACTAGATATTCATGATATCATAAACACTGATAATAATTATACTAATTTAAAAGACTTATGGACAGAAAAAGACAATAACTGTACAGCTAGAGGCGTGAAAAGAATATGAAATTGATAAACTCATAGTTAAATACACAAATCGTACTGTTTAGTGCTTTCACTTCAGGGTCAGGTGCTGCTTATGCAAACAAAGGCTTGAACTTGAAACAGTTAAGTCAGTATTAACTGTCCAAGCAAGGGTTAACCGAAAAATAGTTGAACAATGGTCTAACAACAATCGAATTGTATGAATTCGAACCGTAACAATTAATCCAGAAATAGGTCTGGACCTACTTTCAATCAAGACTCCCGACTTCGTTGTAGTTGATCGTTCGAGTCAGTGAATGTCAATAATTGAGTTACTACTCCCCTTGGCATCACTCGATCGGCTACTAGTTTGTTGTTTTACGGATCGAAAACACAACAATCCTACACACAAAAATACACTAGAAAGAGAAACCCATAAACTTTTCGATTACTAAAGACAATGTGCTAGATAAGTCATTTATCAACGGTATTTGTTCAAACAAGTCACCAATACACTACTTCCGGTAGTACTCGAAATGATCGCGGCTAACATTCTCAAGGTGGCCTGTTTTTATGCAAATAACTACCAATCTAAAGAAAAATACTGAATAAATTGTGATAGATAAACTTAAATCATACATAATGGACAATTCTTTCTTACCGAGTTCCTTGCGGAAAATCTCCAGATCCTGCTGTGCGAAGTTTGAGTCGATGCGCTCCATCTTTCATGTTGAATCAACATGTGCCCGGAAGGAATGCGTTTCACAAGACGCATGTTTTGATTGGCTGAATTAACTAGGACAAGCCATGAATACATTAACCTCGTACCTCATTCGAAAGGGTACGGCTTGTACTTTATTCCGACACCATGAAACATGCATTTTAAATCATTTTTTCCGTCCGAAATTCACAAAAATCGGCATGGATGTGACTTTAACTTCATCCTGTGATTTCATTAGACCAGCATTCGATTTTCCCCCAGACCATTAAAATCTACGTTAATTCCCTTTATTTTGATACCAGATACATGTGTGAGTGTTGTCTGTACCATTTAATCTTTGGTAGGGAAGCGCAGTGTGTCAAAACCGACTCGACACAGAATCGCCGCGGGCACTGGACACGGACCGAAAGTGAGCTGAACACACACCTCATTCTCTCTTAGATATTTATTTCTTCACGCATCATTCACACTTAAAACAACACTCGAAAAGAGGAAAGATTGAACTTTATTTTGACATATTTTTCAAAACAAAACATTAAAAATCAAACCCATACGGCTGCATAGAAAATCGGCAAAATCAGTGGAAAAGGCAAGATGATTGCAGCGCTGTGGCTTGGCTGCCGCTACCTACTATAAGTAACATACCCTTCATTGCCTTATTGTCTCTCAGCATCTCCCTCCAGTTGAGGAGCTCACTCTGATAGCATTTGAATGTGTAGAGCTGCCTCCCACTCCCAGAAATCATTTCAAAATGGTAATGAGAACAGGATATTTCTGTAGCACTTTCCCGCATCTCCACATCATTTTCGAAACGGTAATAACACGATATTTCTGTAGCACTTTCCCACATCTCCACATCATTTTCGAAATGGTAATAACACGATACTTCTGTAGCACTTTCCCACACCCGAAATCTCTATGGTAAGATGTTTCAGTAGTAGTTTTCCAACACACTCACATCTTGGCACAATCTCAGAGTGGATACATGCTCCTATAACTGCATTTGGACAAGGACATGTCCTTTGTCTGCATCCACTGTAATTCACTTTTCATGACTGGTTTCCTTAACCTGCATTTTTTGGGGGAGGATAAGAGAGTTGTATTAGTTAGCTGCCGCATGAATGGATCAAACAAATGAAAGTACCAGGCAGACCGTTGAGCTGTTTAACCCTTTCGCTGCTATCATATTTTGCTAAGGCCCATGCCGGACGAAACATAATGAGTGTTGGATCATGACGAACAGCGTTCGTCAACTAAGCATTGCAGACGACATTTCTATGACAAACGCTGTTTGTCAACAGCGCAGTGCAGAGGTAAGAGATGTTTAACTGACAGGTATACAGTATCTGTTAACCAGCTGTGCCTACCACAGTTGATTTCTTTTGGGATTTTTTGTTTGTTTTTTTTTTTTGTTAAGGTTGCTTGCTAGGTCTGTTGAAAACCTTACTTGTTGAAACACTTTGCCTCTGTGTTTTTTTGATTTGTTTCGTTTGTTTACCGGCCCACTAACATGCTGTTTATTGTCTTGCATCAGTTCCTGCCTGATGTCATTGTGCTCTGTCTTCAACCAGCTGACATACTGTGTTTGTCACCATGATTGGCCCTGATGACGTCCTTTTCAGATGGCAAGGCTGTAAACAACAAATGTCTGACAGTGTTCGGTTTAAGCAGATATGCGTCACTGTGCGTTTTCAGATCTTGATCGGGTGGAGGAGGTCAGAACGATGGTACCCCTGAGAAACCAGCGACGATTTGACCTCTACAAAGTCCTTGACCTTACCAGTTCTGCAGAAAATGACGGGAAACAAAATACAAAATAGTCCTCGAGTTTGGGGGGTTTATACACGTTCATGTATGCAGCATAAATAGTCAGAGGTGCCTTGTTTACTGTGCACACGGAGGAAGTCTGACAAAAATCTCAACACCAGTATTTGCTTTCTTGAGGTGCAGGAAAGATGTGAAGGGATGTGTCATCATGCTGTACACTGCTGAGTGGTTGTGCATATGATATCCAGATTGACATACCATACAGTGTGTTAAACAGCGTGCCAGGCAGCATGGTCCTAAGGAATATTTAGTCGCCAGAGGGTGGTTTCTTTGTAGAGTGAAGGTTCAATTATATTTTTGGAGAAAAACTGAATTTTCACCTATTTACCTTCTTTTTGTGCTCTTATGTACTACATTTTTTTTTTTATCTGTCAGGTTTTGTTTTTTGGCTGCATTTTTTGTTTGTCATTTTTACTTGTTTGACGGGACAGTTTTGAATATTTAGTGAGGACTTTCTGTTTCTTTAGATTTCCTTATGAGAGTCAGGGGTTATGTTGGGCAAACATTTTCATTCAACGCCTTTCTTGCACTGAACTCTAAAGCCATCAAAGCTAAGTGAATTTTCACTGTCCTTTTTGTTTGTATCTTGCCTGAAGAAGACCTAAGAGGTTGAAACGCGTCATGTTTTGTTTTGTGACTCGTTTGTCCACGTTTCTCTGGGTGGTTCACTAACATTTCTTTAAGATTTGTTTAAATTTCCACCTGCAGTCGTCTCACTTGACAAAATAGCATTATATCTTCAGGTTTTCATGGAAGGTGGTATCTAGGTATTGGAAAATGGGTTTAAAAACTTGAACCTTTGAGTGATTTTTGTGAAAATTCTAAAAATGAAGGAAAATGAGTCTCACACACACACTGTCATGCGGGTGAAGTCTCGTGATTTATAGTTCCAAGGGAAAAGCCGGGCTGATCATGACGCACACTCAGATCGACCGTAACAAAATACAACAGGAGACAATATCACAAGTACGGTTTTATTTACAATTAACAATCTACATTAGTAGGAGCACAAAGAGAACGCTTGCGATAAAGCGAGTGATTGCGATAGCGCGAGTGCTTGTAAAGAAAGCGCTGCTTGGCATTGAGGTGCACAAAGAGAAAGATTGTACAGCGCGCTCGCAACTGGTAGAGCTAGGTCATTTGGCAGTATGGCAGATTCAAGTGAAGACGAACTTTTGTTGCTGGACAGTGTTCTGCCGAAAATTATCCTAGGAAAACGCAAAAGAGTGGGTGTTCATGAAATTAATCAAAGGAGGCAAATGGAAAGTGAATACCACAAATCGTTTCCTTTGCTTAAAAGGAGCCCTTCTCGTTTTCATTCCTACTCGAGAACGAGCCAAGAGACATTCAAGTACATCCATGTTGGTCAGACTGTCACTGAGAGACTGAGAGAAAATGCGACACACACCGCACTCGCCAGACTCGAGACAACACGCGACGGGGCACCAGGAACACGCTTGCTCGCGAGAAAGAATTAACTTTTGATTCTTGACGCTTTCCAAGTGTCACTTCAAATCGCAGGCGTGATAAAGCGATCGTGCTTTTTGTGCGGCACAAGTAAATTTGGAGCAACATTTCAAGCGCTTGTCCCAACGCGCTCGCTTTTATCGCAAGCAAGCGTTCTCTTTGTGCTCCCCTTTACAAACGACTTTTCTCAAATAAAAAAACTGTTTCCCCAGGTAAGCTCGTTTCTTTTTTTTTAAAAAAAAAAAAAAAAAACAAAAAAAAAAACCTAAGTCCCAATTTGAACAATAAATTCCCCAAAAATTAACCTGGGGAACACAAATGAAGGGAGAGAAGAACGAAATAACCAAGGCAATAGCTGAGTGTCACTCGGGCAGACCAAGTAATAAAATCTGGCCAAGAGAAAACGGACCAACTTTATGTTGTCAAAGGGCCATCACTCTTCCCAAACCTTAACTTAGGAGGCAAAAACAAACACTGTCCGATACAAAAAAAAGAAATTTGTAAATCTTTCCCTAACTTGGGAGGCAAAATGAACACTCTCCGATACAAAAGGAGAAATCTCTACATCTTTCAGTTAATGAAACCAAATGAGTTACATAATCATGAACACAAATAATAAAAAAAAAAAAAACAATCCACAATACTTTCTGCCTTAAATAGTTAAAAAAAAAAAAAAAAAAAAAATTCCCCAACAACAATTTCTTTTCTACTACAATATTAATTCATCACCCTTACCCATGTCTCTCCCAAAAACTGGGAACACACACTGAGAAGAAGAAAAAAACAAAAAAAACCTAGAACGCTCGGGGGGGGGGGGGGGGGGAAGGGAAGAGAGAAAAAAAAAAACCTTTCGTTTTACGAACGAAAAAGAAGGCCTGACCCTATTATTGTCTGACACATCACCCACATTACTCACTGCACCGGACACGGGATCATGAAGAGGTGAGAACAGTCAATCCCACGGTTGAAGAAGGTAGAGCGTGGAGCTGCTCAGGTTCACACCGTTGATCGCAGTCACTCAAGAGCAAAGACGAGTAGATGACGAGGCAGGAAGGATACACGGGCCAACCCACGCGTTCCAGCCCCCTCCTCGGGCAAGCGCAGGCCTTCCCAGACACGGCCACAGGCGAGGTGGTCAGCGGCGACAAGGGAATCCACAGCAGGTCAGACCGGGTAAGTACGGGTCGGGTCAGGTAAAGCAAGCTCAGGAAAGGCGAGATCAGTCCTGTACAACACATCACTTTCACCTCATAAATATTTTGCCTAAAATGTGAGCTGTAGACAATGCACAGACAAAACAGAGATCAGGCCTTATTTAGATACTTTTCTTAATACCGAGCGTAGGCCTTAACTTAAATACTTTTCTTAATACCCAGCGTAGGCCTTACCTTAAACTTTTCTTAATACCCAGCGTAGGCCTTAATTTAAATACTTTTCTTAATACCCAGCGTAGACCTTAATTTAAATACTTTTTTTAATACCCAGCGTAGGCCTTAATTTAAATACTTTTCTTAATACCAAGCGTAGGCCTTAATTGAAATACTTTTATTAATACCGAGCGTTCATACTATATGAAATCAAAAATGGCTATGTATCCATCCATATACATTTTGTATTTTTTCCTTAAAATTATTGTTGCATTTCCTAAATATTTCATAGTTTATCAGCTGGTCTCTATTAACTCTTTCGACATTTGGTTTCCTCAGTCGTCATTCTCTTTAAACATTTTCAACACACACATAAAAGAGGAGTATTCCCTGTCTTTACACATGTAGGCAATCAGCTTCCCACTTCCCATTCATATATATATATTCCACCACAAGGACGAAAAATAATGTCACTCACATATTTTGAAGTAAACATGGGAGAGTAATACAAAAATAAGATTATATGAAATGAAACCATTCGGGAATCAAATCACCCCACATTATGCTACTACAAAATTGAGCTCGATCAGACATCAACGAGCATCAAATTTCATCCATTCCCCAAGCCTTGTGAATGGTGGAGGCAGCATCTAACAGAATGTGCTTGGCAATTATTTAACAATGGAATTATTAATCATTTCAGAATACATCAAAAAAAAGTCAAAGCAACATGAAACAATCCCTCACACATCTCTATACTCTTCCATGAGTTGAATATTAATGAAAACGTTCAGCACTCACTCGTGTAATACAGGAGGCTGCCATTTTCCCTTATCAGAAATAAAGTCTTTTTACCAAACTGGCTCACATTAAACGGCCTTCATTTTGAATTTTAACAATTCAAAAGAAAAACATAACTATTTTACAACAGAATATGACCCTCCTGCTTGGAGAACCATAACATATCCACAATTTTATCCTTTATCATTAAACAGTATTTCTTCTGAAACTGACTTTCGCCCTTTGTGGGAAAAAAAAAAATAACATTTTACACAGTATTCTTTTATACTAGTGTAAATTATTTACAACGTATATCGAATGATTTAACATGAAATTTCAAACACAAATATACTGGGAAACGAGAACAGTGGGTAAACAATGAATTTGGAATAAAACAAAACTTCCACACAACACTACATATTCGGAGTGCCAACACGGATGAGCCCACTTCTTTGCCTACATCCTATGTATGAAGGAAAACAGATCTATAATTTCGAATACAAATTAAATAAGGAGTTTAACCTAATGTGGCAACAAAAAAAAAAAAAGAAGTTATTTTAGCGCTATTTAATTAAATTCCAGGTTTACTCACCAAAAAGACCAATGATATGAAACATTCAGTTGAACACACTGCCAAAGGAAGCCTCACAAAGAAGTCCTTCCGACTCTTGTTTGACAAGACAAAATAGACAAAGGCCCAGGTCTTCCAACGACCGCTAGGAGCAGAAATATAAGTAATTTCCCTCTTGGTTATTCTTTTCAAAATCTTTTTTTTCTTCACACCAATGGAGCCCTAAGGCAAACATTATCATGTAACCTGAGTTCTCAGGAACGAGGTCCCGCTACACAAAAACCCAGTTTTATCCCAAAGAATAAACTAAACTTTTCTATGAACTCGAGAGGGAACGCGCGGTCCCATCACATACAGCAAGCTACCTGCATACGTCTGTCCCCTAACACTGCTCCAAGTCGTCTGCTTCTCTCTCCTATTCACAATAAGGGAAAGAACACTTTACTCACTACAGAGTTGACAGGTAACGGAAAACATGGGACACACGTGCTGCACCTGTGAGACGAAACAAACCTGGATTGAACCGAATGATCATTTTAAAAAAACAACTATGAAACGAGAACATTAAGCCTTGCACACACTTTCACGCTCTAGATTTCACCAAGCAGAGACAGTTGGCAACAAAAAAAAATATCACACCATGACACACACACACTCTCTCTCTCTCCTCCTTAAAATTCTCTCTCTCCCTGTAATACTGTAGTTCATTTTGAGAACGTTCAAATCAGAAGATTTCCTATATTGTCTTAATTTGTGCAGATGTGTTAAAGTGATGGTATATATCAGCGAGAAAAATGGCATGATGGGTTGTGATTTTGTCGCACTGACATTTCTGATATGTGTAGCCTTCAATTTAACATCGGTACACATTTTGTTAAGATCAAGGACGAAAAAGAAATATCAATGTATGTGTGTGCATTTGAAGTTTATATAAGAGTATGTGTGTGCGTGTGAGCGAGTGTGCATGCGTGCGTGCGTGCGTGTGTGTGTGTGCGTGCGTGCGTGCGTGCGTGTGTGTGTGTGTGTGTGTGTGTGTGTGTGCGCACATGCATACCTCTGTGTATTAACTTGTTTTGATACATTGTACTGTGATTCAGGTTATATTTGCTTGCGTGTGCATGTGTGTGTTATAACCATCTTAAGATATAAACGGATGAATAGCACAATGCTGAACATATAGAGAAAAGTAAAGATAAGAATTTCTCACTACATGTGTGGCTGGGATGCAGCCTGTGTCTCAGCTGTGTAAAAAATCACGTCATTCAAACTACCAGGTCTGCTTCCAGTTAGCATAACAGCCAGCTTAATCCTCCTCCATGGTACATATTCATCCAGTTCCACAAATTCAGACAACTGTTGACATCCATTCAGCTGTTTTCTTCTCAAATTGTCGCAGAAGAAAACTTTTTTTTCACACACAAAGCTGTCTTGTTGCAACTGTCATGCTCTCCATGGCACAGATCCAGCAATGCTCTCTGCTGCTGCTGCTGCTCCAATGTGATCCTTGGACAGGCAATCATCCGTTAGACCTTTTTGCACAAATTGCAAAGTGAGGGTCTGCAGGTGAAAATCTAAACAAAGCTGAAAAATTAGCGTTAAGGCTCCACCAAATAACATTGACAAACAAATAACAAGGCAAAACACGGCACATTTTGACCTCTCAGGTCTTCTTCAGACAAGGTACACAACACTTGGGACAATGAAAGTGAACGAGCAATCGCCTATCTTAATCCAATTCCGCACAAGATAGGCATTGAATGATAAACGATTGCTCGTTCATTTTCACTGTCCCGAGTGTTGTGTATCTTGCTTGAAGAAGACCTCAGAGGTCAAAACGCGTCGTGTTTTGTCTTGTTATTCATTTGTCAATGTTTTTCTGCTGAGCTTTATCAATAATTGTTCAGATCTTTTGGCACAACTCTAAGGATGGGTCAGCACACATCTAGGTAAGACAAGTACAACTGCACAAGTGTGTCAGCGGGCTTCACACACATTCTTGCATAACATCCAAGTGACATGGTTTACCCAGGTCAAAACTAAACATATGATCACTGTGGAATTATCATCAGAGCTGGTATATCAGTGTCTTATCTTCCATTCTAATTATCCTAATGAAACAAATCAAAAATATTTTTTTTTTTTTTTTTTTTTTTTTTGCGTTTTGTTCTCACAGAAATCCTTTCATCTGTAAGACTCATTTCTCCAGCTGCAGGACAAAGATTATAAGACCTGTGGGATCCCGCATTTCCTGACTGTTCTGTTTTCCTGCAATGGAATGACAAGTCCAAAGTGTGTGTGCCACGCTGACTTTGGCATAACAAGACAACTGACACCATCTGGAATAAAAGATAATCAAATGTCACCATTTTGTGGATGACTTGTTGACCTTCCTAGAATATTACTTGCATTTGTTTCGGCCTTTGCATGAATGAATGACACATGTCCATCTTGGTGAATCAGGTTTTGGGCAGCAATCGTTGCTGCTGTCTTTTTTGACTACGGCCAACTTCCATGATATATGGTTATTGCGTGGATGGATTCATGTTTTATAGATGAATTAAGGGGGTTTTTTTGGGTGTTTTTTTTTTTTTTTTTTGTATCTGGGTTGTTAATTTTCTTTTGGAAATTATGGTGGATTGAAAAATATTGATTACAATGAAATAAAGCAAATTTGAAAAAAAAATCTTTTTTGTATTGCTGTTGCCATTTGACAGTTGCAAAGTTTTGTGATATATATGTTGCTGCTTCATTTGCCAAGGTTGCAGGCTTTTGGAATTTGAAAGACTATATATCAGCAGGTAAAATAGTCTGTACACTTTATGTGTACTTGCATCTGCCATGCCATGAGCACAACATGTGAACCTGTCTGTTAGAGAAGTAGATCAGATTATAATGTTTTACTGGAACAAGTGACCTCTCTCAGAATCACTTTAGCCCTGCTCAGAAGTGCCAACTGCTATGCTTTTGGTAAAAAAAATAAAACAAAATTATAAAAAAAAAAAAACAACCAACTTCACTGATGTAGTAGTGGTTTAAACAGAACCAAGATAATCTAGAACTTCATTCATCATAAAAAGCGAAGTTCAGTGACCAGAGAGAAAAAATGCGAAAGAAAAATCGCTATAGATGATCATCCCACACTAACATTACTCTCACAGTGATCATTCCACACTAACATTACTCCCACAGTGATCATCCCACACTAACATCACTCTCAGTGATCATTCCACACTAACATTACTCTCAGTGATCATTCCACACTAACATTACTCTCACAGTGATCATTCCACACTAACATTACTAACAGTGATCATTCCACACTAACATTACTAACAGTGATCATTCCACACTAACATTACTCTCACAGTGATCATTCCACACTAACATTACTAACAGTGATCATTCCACACTAACATTACTCTCACAGTGATCATTCCACACTAACATTACTCCCACAGTGATCATTCTAACACAGTGATCATTCCACACTAACATTACTCTCACAGTGATCATTCCACACTAACATTACTCTCACAGTGATCATTCCACACTAACATTACTCCCACAGTGATCATTCCACACTAACATTACTCCCACAGTGATCATTCCACACTAACATTACTCCCACAGTGATCATTCCACACTAACATTACTCTCACACTGCTCATTCCACACTAACATTACTCTTACAGTGATCACAGTGATCACCGAGTCTTGACTTGCTTGAGGTGAAGTGGTGAGAACTTGAGTCTTGCAAACTGAGCAAATTTGATGTACAGTTATGAATCTCTGTGTGTATGCATCACTGAGTGCATGAATGGATTTGTTTTTTTTAAAGTCAATATCATACATGACCAATTCTTGCAACATGAAAAACAAAGAATAGAAAAACCAAAGAATATTTCACCAAAAGATTCCTGAAGTAGTAAGCAATCATGTAAACTTGGACCGGTATTAAAACCCAAGAATCACATGATAGGTACTACAATCAACAGCTCGGAACAATGCCGATGCCCTGAAGAGCAGAAAATTTTTTTTCTTCATAGGTATTGGGTAAATGAACTTGTTGGCATTTCTGACAATGTTGCTGTAGTTTTTTCACTCAACTTTTTATGAGTAAAAGATGCCGCATTATTGTCTCTTGCATACTTTTCATCTGCCTGCAATTATCAATGTTACGATTCTTCAAAGTAAAGTGTATGGATTATTCATATGAACCGTGCAGCGCCATTTTATGCTAATTTGGCCTGGAAGAAACACGTTTTTATCTGCTGTGAGATACATACACTTGCACTACCATGAAACATAAGCAGAGAATGTGAGAGAAGTATGTTTGTTGGTTTTCTTTTTCGTTTTGTTTTCGCTTTCTTATTACCATTATAACCGAGAGAGAAATCAGTTTTGGGTGAATAAAAAGAAAAATTTCGGTACACAGGACTCTTGGCTGGCTATCCATCTTGGTTTAAACAATTTTATTTGTTCAAGAACCATTTTGCAGCAATATTCATCTTGAAAAATCCCAACAAATTTATCAACCTTTTGGAGCCAAATAGGCCATCTATCTGCACATGAATACAGCAGCATTCATGTTATTCAAGATGATGGAAAGGTGCCCTCCCAGTAGGATCATGTTTTGCAATAAAGATATCCACTGGAATGTTTCATGCTCTACGTTCAGTTATGAAAGTTTCGATGTAGGCATCTCGAAGATGGTGTAATCCCATCTAATCTCCAGTAATATACAGACTTCACATTCCCAACAGGATGACTTTCTGCTCGACTTAGTTTTTATTGGATGTCTTTTTTTTTTTTTTTTTGCATGTCATAAAACATAATGACAAAAAAAAAAAATTTTTTTAAATGAATGGATTCATTTTATGACTACGAAAATATCAAGACTATTGTCCTCTATACCACACCAGATGACTTACTACTCTAAACATATCAAAGATTTTTTGCCTGTGTAGATCATCTTGTACATATTCAAGTAATATGCCTGTGATGAAGTCTTATGGCACACATCACATGTAAATGATTTTTTGGCTATAGGGAACATCTTGTGCATCCTCAGGCTACCTGCCCGTACACAATTCTTTTGTCCCACAGCACATGCAGATGATTTCTGACCAGTATGGATCATCTTTCTGTGTCTCTTCAGGTTCCTGGATTCTGTGCAAGTCTTGCAGCACAATTCACATGCAAATAATCCATTGCCCTGTGTGGATCTTCTTGTGTGCTGTTAATTGATGTGATTGTGTAAATGTCTTGGGCACACTTCACATGCAAGTGACTTCTTAACACTATGAATCATATTGTGTCTATATAGGTCTAAAAGTCTTCCAGCACACACCACTAGCAAATGATTTCTCATCAGTATGGATCAGTTTGTGCTTCTTAAGGCCAGCAGACCATGTAAAAGTCTTACAGCACACATCACAAGCAAATGGTTTCTGACCAGTGTGAATACTCTTGTGTACCTTCAGGACATGTGCATTTCTAAAGGTTTTGGAGCATACATGACATGCAAACGATCTCTGATCAGTATGGATCATCTTGTGCATCTTAAGGCTAACAGACTGTGTGAAAGTCTTAAAGCACACATCACAAGCAAACGGTTTCTGACCAGTGTGGGTCATTCTGTGTCTCTTTAGGCTACCTGACTGTGTAAACGTCTTAAAACATGCACATCACATGCAAATGATTTCCGACCAGTATGAATCATACTGTGTCTTTTCAGGCTATTTGGGTCACTAAAAGTCTTAGAACACATATCACATGCAAATTTCTGACCAGTATGGATCATACTGTGTCTCTTCAGGTTACTTGGGTCACTAAAAGTCTTTGAGCACACATCACATTCAAATGATTTCTGACCACCATGAATCATCTTGTGTATTCTTAGGGAATTACGGTGTGCATAAGCCTTATCGCACACATCACATGCAAATGATTTCTGACCAGTATGGATCATACTGTGTCTCTTCATACTGTGTCTCTTGGGTCACTAAAAGTCTTTAGAGCACACATCACATTCAAATGATTTCTGACCATCATGAATCATCTTGTGTTTCTTCAGGATACTTGGCTCACTAAAAGTCTTAGAGCACACATCACAATCAAATGATTTCCGACTGGTGTGGGTAATTTTCGGCATGTTTGGTTTACCACCCCATGCAGAAGTCTGACATCTCACATCGGACGTCAACAGTTTTTGACATGACCCCCGATTGCTGACTGGTGGAAGACGGTGCTTTGCAACATCCCTGTAAATAAAGAAAACAAACACAAAACAGGGTTCGTACAGTCCTTAAAAGTCTTTAAAAGTCCCTCATTTTGGGAGTCCCCTTTTCAAGGCCCTGGAAGTCCTTGAAAATCATACTTTTGCTCATAGGTCCTTAAAAATAGCTTAAATTTTGTCACTGCCAATGATTTTAAATAAAGTATGTGTGAAATCATGAGTCTACTGGAAAATAATCTTTAACTAAATTTTCAAAATAGAAAAAAGTCCTAGTCGAGGTTGGCCAAAATGTCATCTGCTACAGGTCAAAACACTGGAGTTACGGGCCTTCATGAAGCCTGCATATATGATAGAATTATCCATCGTCTTGAAATTGAGAAGCTAACATGCTGGGGAAACATCCAGTTAACATGGTGTGGCTGGAAAAAGAAGAGTACAAAGAATGGTTGAAGGCAAACAGACCCAGGTGGAGACAAAAACAAGGCTTTTTGTCACATACCCAAAAAAGACAATGCAATGGGTGTGTGCGTATTTCACGTTTCTTTTTCTTAAAATTATCGTTGAAGTAAGTCCAAATTTCTTAAAGTGCTTAAAAAGCCCTTGAACTTTTTGTCAGGAAATCTGTATAAACCCTGAAGAAATCCTTCATTATCCTTATCATCATCACTAGAGCCACGTAACTACCAGGTCCTAACATCATCTCCATGGTTACTAATCTGATTAGTGCTACACTGTAATACCAATCTAAAACACGGAGGGGGAGAAAAAAAAAAAAAAGCAAAATACACTTGAATATACGCTGCAAGAATATCAGTTCTGCTGCTCCACAGCTCCAGCGCAAGTCTACTTCGTTTTCTGTTGAATCCAGTCAATACCACCATGGTAAAGCTTTTCCATCCTTAATCCTGGTATGTTTCAGCTGAAAAATGGGGGAGGGTAGGGTGTGTGTGTGGGGGGGGGGGAGTTTAAAAGAAAATGCATGGTCCATACATAGAATTGCCAACACCCACTAACATGATTTGGGCATGCTAGAGGGTCGTGTGTCAACAGATGCTGTGGTAGAGTGGTCAGAAACACTCAGGCAGCGACTGTCCTAATTGTGGTGCACGCAGCACTCGTGCCCGAGGATTCTGCATCTACAGACTCTGTGGCAGATGTGAGATTTTTCTGCCTTGACTGACTCCCATGCAGAGCAGAGTTTGCTACGAGCTCAGCTGGGAAGACTGGGACCACTTCCTCAAGTTTCATCCACTTAGAGGATTCGTCTCTGAGAGTGTTGCTCAGATTTCCTACCAGCACTGCAGGTGTCTTTATCTCTTGGGCCTGGTTGATGCCGGGGATATATCATGAACATAAATGTAGAATACAGCCCTGTCATGCAGCCTCAGACCGGAATGGAAATTCACAGCATCATCTGCACCCTCCTCGTTCTTATCCATCAGCTTAGAAAAAAGTCTCAAATTCGGTGGCCCTTCGTGCCCTGCTCTCATGGTGACCTCAGTTTCGATGTCTTCTCCACGTCTGTGGCCTTTCTTTTGATTCCATTGGGGTCACTGGTATTGGCGCCCTCTAGGACAGCTCACTCATGCCAGCTTCACAACTAATTATTGTCATTAGTAGGTGGTGTCCCGAGTTTGTTGGGTCAGAACAGGTGACACTGAACACCACTGAAGTGACTCGGCAGCAATGCAGTGTCTCCTCCGGTGGGTTGCCCCTTGACAACTTGACAGTGACTGCTTCCTGTGGATTGCCGGTGCCGGGGCCGACCGGCTTGTGGCTGTGGACGGGGTGTCGGAATCAGCCGCATGTGTGCACTGCCACTGAGGTGGCACAGAAGATGGGACAGATATGAAAAAGATACTGTGGTAGAGTGATAAGAAAGACTTGGAGCACACAGGCAGGTACAGTTCTCCTTCTGGTGTACACAGCATTCATGCCTATGGGACCTGTGTCAAGCAGGTACTTATGGCAGAAAGACTGAAACACTCAGACCAGACCAGACAGAGACACTTCTTACTGTGGTGTACACAGTGCTTAACCTTCTGGGTTCTGTGTTGACTGACACTATGGCAAAACGAAAGACGCTCAGAGTGACTGGAAGATTTATAACTAAATCAAACTACCAACAAAAAAAAAATTAAGAGATTTACATACAGAGTGATACACAGACGCCTCAACTACAACAGAACTGTTTACCCCTAAATGCGTATACCTGTAATATCTCAGACAAAAACCTGTAATTTAAAGGAAAAAAAAAAACCCGCAATCTTCATAATCGCAATACTTGCGCAACTTTCGAAGATTTAGAAGAGTTGGCCGTTGGCGTGGAAGACCACTTCGTCGCCATCTTTGACACCTAAAAGACGCAAGACACGCTGGGAAATATCTTCTTACTGCTTTTGACTGAAACGGTAGTAGACGAAACTTCACGTTTAACAATCACCTTTCTGGATTTTTTCCCCGTAATTTTTGCGAGTCCAGCCGTAATTCCTGTAATTTTGATTTTTTTTCCCCGTAAAAATTATGGCAAATCGTAAGGGTAAACAGGTCTGGTACGAACGTTCTTACAGAAGGAAATGGGTAAACTGAACAGGATGGTGTACTTTTTGTAACATGCTGAAAGATATCCTTACACATGCTTTTGGTACTGCCCAGTCATTGAGCACTTTTGGCAAACACTGATAGGGATATATTTAATCACTGGAAAATGTCTGAATACACTTAAACCGTGGATAACTGAACCATTAGCCATAACTGGATTTGATTAAAATCTACATACTGATACTACCCTAATTTAGTTCATTATATTATTCGCTACACAATAGTTATACCAGTGTAGAACAGAAAAAAAAAAATTTCCCCAGCACAAGAGGAATTCTTCAGAAAGCTGAAATATAGATATAAAACTGAAGAATATATGTTTAAAAAAAAAAAAGAAGAAAAAAAAAGTATACATGAAGACTTTGTGTCCAAATGGCAACCATGTAAGATGTTTGCTCACAAAGACTTTTATGAACACGTCCTGAGTTTGCTGCTTTTAATTTATATCATCATTTTGATTTTCATGGTTGTAAAGGTTCCTTCACGATGAAAAACTCTGGCTACATAAAGATTAGAAGCTGTGAAGATTCACAGACCAGAATATGTATTATACACATCCAACGTTAAGTTTTTTGACACACACCCCCCCCCCCCCCTTTCTCTCTCTCTTGATCCCCCCAGTCTAATCATAATTGATGTTGTCTTATTTAACTGTTTCATTTACTATCAAGATTTACTTTTGTTTTTTTTTTTTTTGTTTCATTATTACCATGATTTATTTTTGTTGCTTTTCCTTATACAATCATACCAAAAGAAAAGTTCTGTAGAAAGTAAATCTGATGTTACATTACAACTGAAAAAAAAAAAAAAAAAAAAAAAAAAGTGATTAATAGACACTTAGATCAAGGCAGATACAGACGTTTCTCAGTGATGCGCATTACAGCAGCTACAACCCTGTCAACAATCAGCAACAATGAAAGCAGCTGGGAAGCCCATCAAGTCAATGATTCCAAGGTTCTCCAAGAAAACACCACAGATCAAGATGGGTCAGACTCCCCTGGATACATTTTTTGAAAAGGACTCCACCGACCAACATGGACAAACGATGGGCGTACCCATCTTGCACCGAATTTGACAAAGCTAAGAGATAGCTCGTTCTTCATTTTTGTTGTCCCAAGTGTTGTCTATCTTGCCTGACGAAGACCTAAGAGGTCGAATGCAATCGTGTTTTGTCTTTTGATTCCTTTGCTGCTCGGTGGAGTCATACTTACTTTTTAAAATTTGTTCAGATCTCTGCCTGCCGTCACCTCACTTTGCAGCTTATCTCCCCTGAATATGTTCCAGAGACAAAGGTTAAGTAAGTGAATAAACTAATGCTGTGTATAGCAGCACAGGTTAGTGCTAGTTGTTATGAATCTACTGTAAACGCTACATTCACTCGTTCATTTAAAGACTTTTAAACATAAAACATTCCAGACATATTGCAGTTAAATTACTATCAACATGCCTGCGCTCACAAAAAAAAAAAAAAAAAAAAAAAAAAAAAGTAAAAACAAGATCAAACAAAATAAAATAAAGTAAAACTGAACCTTGGCACAAATCGTTCACTGGGAAATTTGTTCATAGTCACTCCCAGGACCTGTTAGTGTTACAAAGTTCACCCCACTGGCTTTCAGTGAGACAGAGATTACATCAATGTCAACAGCAAAAATCATCCTTTATTAAGAGTATCAATTCATGTATGTGGGCGCCCTATGCTCACAGCTGGTCGTAAGGTAACAGCAATGCACACTCCCTGGTGGGTGTTGCCTACTTCTTTCCATCACCCTGCGCATGGCACCTGTTGTCCATCACAGGGCCAGTGTCAGCTAGCGCTCACTTTCAGCAAAATTCCCATGCACAAAGGCGCTGTTTACCATACATACTTACCGGCATGTAGGCTCTCTCTCTCTCTCTCTCTCTCTCTCACATAAATCCCATCTCAGCATTTTATAATGCATTTGTTTCCTGTGATTCACGGTAACAAACAAACAAAAGAGCATCAAAGTTCGACACAACTCAATGGCTGTAATGGGAGTGAGGAACAGTCTATGACTTGGAAAGCACACATACTGTAACAGACTTGAAGTGACAATTGATCCTGATTAATGTCACTCAGAATGCCCCATTGTTCATATCTTTCTTGTTAATACATCCAATTGCTCGTTCATTCTGTGGTGGCCAGGAGATCCCACACACATACAAGCGCAAGCGCGCATGCACACACACACACACACACATGTATACCCTCTCTTTTGCTCACACACACACACACACACACACACACACACACACACACACACACACACACACAACCGACGCAAAAATGCTGAGGCAGACAATTATATTTCCTGATCTTATTTTTTCTTTTTTTTTCAAGAAATTGTCTGTCACCACTAATATTCCAAATGATAGCTAAAAAATCAACAGTGCAAGCTCCACTTGACAGTTTTTGTCCCAGTACTGGTTCAACATTTTGTTAATGTATAGCCAGTTTAAAGGTTAAAAAAAAAAAACAACCTGATTCCTCTATCTGGGGGAAAGTTTTATTAATACATATATACATAATTCTAACAGTATGGTCTCTTATGTTGTCAAAAGTGTCTTCACCTGAAGCGTATAGTCCACATGGGGATCTGAAGGAGTGTGTGTGTGTGTGTGTGTGTGTGTGTGTGTGGGTGTGCAAGTGTCCTTTATGTCTGTTTCTTTCAGAACTTGAAGACATTCAACTCGAATAAGACCTGGCCTATGAGTTTCCGTAGTTCTCAACGTCGTCGTTCTTACGTTGTCAAACGTGCCTTCCCTGTGAAGATTAAGAGGCAGTATTTGCAAAAATTCTGCATACGATACTTAAAGGTCAATTCGTTTCCATGGTAACGCACAATGGTGCACTGGTCGCTCTTGGACCACTGCCTGCCTATTCACTGAAATTTCACCCACTGAACTAAACAAACGGACAACAAGAAAGGCGTCCTCAACAGTCCTTACACTACTGGTGCGCATGAGAAAAATGCCACATCATTTATATCGTTGTGTAAAGTGGAAACGACACGGCCACTGTACACATGTCTAGATAACGCACGTTGCCGACATTGGTGATATTTTATTAACGATGCCGTCTACTATAAATGGAACTGTCAGCATAAAAGAAATACTGCTAGTTTTCATTCTAAACAACTGATTATCGCATAAGTGAAGCAGTTTGAAGAAACCAGCACAACACACCAGGTAAGTAACGGTGGAAACAAGAGAAAAATAAAAATGCTAGATCTAGTTTCCTTTTGTTTTTAATTTTGTCATATTCCGTGTCTTCCTTCTGACAGGAATTTTAATTGGTGTCTCCTGCTCCAATTTCTCTCCTTTTTTTTTTAATACTAAGAATCATAAAAAACTGCACCATTTGCCTTAAAATCATTTTATTCGATTGGGTAAAACCATTATTTAATGTCTTTGTGACGCACAGGGATCTACTGATCAAGCAATGACAAAATTACTGGCAGTGAAAAAGTTTATTACACTGAAGAAAAGTAGAAAAAAAACATTTAAAAAAAAAACACACATTCCAGTTCAAAACATATCAAAAACCGTCAATGACATTAATACTATCTAGCCAAGAGCGGCACAGACAGCACGATTCCCTGCCGCCGCATGCTCGCGCATAGCTCTCACTCCCTGCCGACGCACATATTTGGCCACTTTTTAATTTATTTTTACGTTTGCTAGACAGCCTTGTGTTAGGTGTCAAGGGAAAGAACAAACACTCAACTAATCAAAAATAGCAAATTTCAAATCATTTACTTTCAATGTGTACACACGACTGTGCGTTGAAAAGCATGTCTGATAAGTAGAAAAAATGCTTTGTTTTCATTCTATTCCGTTCTTTTACAACACCAAATCAGAAGATGAAGGGATGGCTGCATCTTCAAACAATTCACTTTCCTCTTCTCCTTCAAAGTTTTTTCATCTCTCTTTCACTCCCCTCATCACCAGATCCACTTTGTAATATGATCTCAAGCGCTTCATTGAGGGAGAAATCGCTACCACCCCTTTGCCTGACCGACATTTTTACTGGCACAGGAAATACGTGCCGCGCGCCAGTGCCGGTGCCAGTTTCTTTGTTTCAAAGCTCCTGGGGTCAGCCAAGTTCACAACAGGCCACTGAAAGTACGGTCTACAACTTGCTCCAACATCCCCAAGACTAGTTACAGAGCTTATTTTCTTTGGATCATTTTCTGGAAAGTGTAGGATTGTTTGTGTTCCCGTCATGCGATAGTGGACGACACGGCAGAACGTACTGCTGTCTGTCCGTCATCCGACCTGGCATGACACGGCACACGGGAAAAGAAATCCTGTCGCACTCTGTTGGCCGACACGGCTGGTAAAGGTTAAGGAACAATGTTTCGTAGGTAACAACGGAAACCACTAATGGGACAACAATTTAACACGGTGCAATTATAAAATCGCCGAACTACATTTGTCACACACGTAAACAGAAAAACACAAAAATACACACACGCAATAAAACAAAGTCATAAGAACATTTTGGCTTACCTGGCATCAAATGTTGCAGAATCTGGCGTCAAATCTTGTAACTGTCGATGCAACTGACCAAGTCAAGCTTACATGAACGACGGGATTCATTTTGTCACGCCGCGTGGGATGGAAACGAGTGCCTTTCAAGGCCGCTACTATTCCAAAATTTTGGTGTTGCTTACATCTTTTTTGTTGTTTTTTTAAGACAGTGGGCTCTACAAGACAACTGGAGAAAGTCACGTAGGCCATACCCGTGGTATGCAAAACATGTCGATAGCATGCGTCACTGAAGAAACGATCTTGTAGCAGCGAAGAATTTCCTAGCAGATCAAATAATTTAATGAAACTCGTACCGTAACACTCTCTGGAAGGAAAAAGGAGTTAGCTTAGTTGTCATTCGAGGTATCATTGATTCAGCTTACGAAAAATATTGTCATGAATTCCATTATCATCGTAAGGAGTGAAAGTGGAAACTATGGTTACGCACAATGGGCTTTTTTTGTATCTGTGTACAAAGCTTAATTTTGTAAGCTAAATAAAAAACAGTTCCTGGACTTTGGCAACAAACAGCTGGTTCTTTTTGCTAGCTGTGCACGAAAAACAGTTCTGTAGGCAGCTACAGTTACAAGCAGTATCTTGGCGAAGTAGATGATTAAAAGCATGTCCCACTTTTCTGCCCTATTTTCATGATGTCACCAACAGAAAAAAAAAAAATCACACAAAAAAACACACAAACTTCTTTTCTTTGCAAATACTGATTCTTTATTCAATAAATATGTAAAAAGTCATTTCATATACATATGTTCTTTGACAACTGTTTAAAACATTCTGAAATCTAAGAACAGAATCACAAACCCTTTATTTTACCGTACTTTCCCAGTATTGTAGATGTACAGTACTTTGATGGTGTCGTAATTAATGCAAGACTGCACTGTGTATGTGTGTGTGTGTGTGTGTGTGTGTGTGTGTGTGTGTGTGTGTGTAAAAGAGAGAGAATGTGCCTGCAAACACGGGGTGCTTTGTACAAACAATGAAACATCAATATCATTAATGTCAATTTTTAAAAAAAAGGAAAAAAGACAACAGACTTTTGGGTGATGGGATTTCACCTCTGTGCATGATGTTATGCTTGTGTTCACACACACAACCTCGGTTAATAGTCTCATTAGATGGAGTCAGAATCAATGTATACTCCAGTTAGGTACTCCAAACCTTCTTTCTATGACTAGGAGGCAGTGTGTTGTTGGCCCACATTCAACTGTTATTTTCTACAAATATTTATTAATAAATCAAGAAATAAAAGTATGTCTGACAAAACCCCTCATTTATCTCTCATTTCCATGCATTGTCTTTTGTATTTTTTGTGGTGAGTGTGTGTAAACGTATGTTGAAAGTTTGCGCTGTTACGGGAGTAGCCGCAAGTGTCGGCCGCCATGCGCGCATCTTACTTCAATCACTGCCTTTGGTTGTCTGCTATGCACTCGGCGGCGGCACCGTTAGAAGTTCTAAAAATAGTATGCTAAACAGGAAGAAGAGACATCCCCACAACATTTCGAGTGTGAAGTGTAGGCATTCGTTGGAAAAAATCAGAGTAAAAAACCGTTTTAAAAGTTTCCATGTAAAAAATTTCCAGAATAAAACCGAGAGCGACATTCATACTTACACACTTACGTAAATCTTCAAGGTTTAAACTACAACTGAGTAAAAATCTTAAGTTTGTCTGTTCAAATGCTGCGGAGCGCAAAGCTACAAAAAACAGGCTGTGGTACAGCTTCAACGTCAACTTGAAATTGAAATGGCGGAACTACAAGACAGCATGCGACTCATAAATGCTAAACGGAATCTATCGAATATCGACGAGTCTACTTCAAACCACGCAGCTCCAGCTATTTTGAGTGGTAAAATGCAACCTTTTCTGACAGTTTTACATCACGATTTAATTACATTACTGTCATACTTTTTTAAGATTACTTTGTTTTTGTTTGATGACCGAAACATCAAACCAGAGTAATAGTAGTGGGGTCATGCTGATGAGAGGAGTATGTGTTAAGTATTTTACACCAAATCAAAACTCTGCTTTCATTAATGTATATGTTACAGATGTAGTTTGTTTGACATCAAGGTTTGTTTTCCATCGATTTTTTTTTTAAACCACATCTTCCCCGTTCGACTTAAATATCAAATTTTAATAGGTCACATGACCTTGCCCAACAACCCTTTTGAGGCCCTATGTCGAATGAACAGCTGAAACTTGCACAGTTCAGTAGGAAAACGTACAGAATATTAGGTCTAGTCGAAAAGTGAGACGACTGCAGGCGGAAATCTAAACAAATCTTAAATGAATGTTAGTGAATCGCCAAAAAACATGGACAATCACAAGACAAAACGTGTTTTGTCTTGTGATTCATTTGTCCACGTTTTTTTTTGGGGGCGGTTTGCAAACATTTATTTAAGATTTGTACAGAATATTAATTTTGTATTTGTATTTCCTTTATTAAATGAATAAAGGTGTGATTCTAAAACACCTCTCTAACGCCCTCCATTGTCAGTGGCAGTGATGGTGATATGTGTATGGTGTGTGTGTGTGTGTGTGACTGTGTGTGTGTGTGTGTGTGTGTGTGTGTGTGTGTGTGTGTGTGTGTGTGTGTGTGTGTGTGTGTGTGTGTGTGTGTGTGTGTGTGTGTCCGAATGAAATGGATTAGCAATCGTCCTGATTTTTCAATGAATGACAACCCTAACTCAATTTATTTATTACTTTTTTTTTTCAGGTATTCTAAACTGTGCTGATAGCATCTGCTACAACGGCCCTTGTTCTGGTCAACATACACTGTAACAATGGCCAGTTCTACACAAACTTTCTCTCCATGACTAAGAAAGAGGCAGTGGGCTGTTAGCCCACATTCAACCATTACTTTCTCCAAATGTTTGAAAATGAATCAAAAAATGAAAATACACGAGACAAAATCTGTTACTCATCTTTCATTTCTATACACAGTCTTTTGTACTTTTGATGGTGATTGCGTGTCAGCGTGTGTTGAAAGTTGGCGCCGTTTTTACTGAGTAGCTGCGAGCCTTGGCCAACATTTTGAACATCTCACTCCCATCCCTTCCTTTGGTTTTCTACACTGTGCTCGTCAGCATGTTCATCAATTTCTAAAAATGTATGCCAGTTAGAAAGAGGAGTCACTCCCATGTTGTTTCAGTGTCAGTATTGATTGAAAAGTTCAGAGTAAAAAATAAGTCTGAAACGTTTCATGTTTTTTTTTTTTTTTTAATGAACTTTTCATGTGAAATTTCCAAATAGTTAAATACTCGAGCAATTCTTCAGGCTTTCAACTACGATTAAGTAAACCTTTAAGTTTGTCCGTTCAGCTCCTGCTGGTAAGGGAATGTGGGGCCCAGGTAAAAACTAAAAGGATGAGTGTATTTATTTTGTAATGACACTGTTGTATTCAGTATTTCTTGGCAATCATAAATAATAAGTTTCACTAATATATGGAAAGCACAGGCACTGGAGAATTAGGGTGGAGGGGATCAAAAGGGGGTGGGAGAGGAGTGAGGGGGACTGGGGGGGGGGGGGGGGGGGGGTTTTCTTGCTTTTTTCTTTTTTTTTTTTAATCTTCTGAGCATTACTTTGGATACAATTGTCAATCATATCTCTTCATAAGATCATGTCAAGCAGATATATTTAATTTGTGTACGTAACGTTTATATGGCACACAAGAAGTTAGGTAAAAGGGTGGGGGTGGGGGTGGGGTGGAGGTGGGATGGGGTGTACAATTGTGCTGACATGCTTAAATGTCTTCTTGCTGGATAGATCTTGTAATCCTGATCATTTTGATATAAGTTACATGCTTGTATGTCAATTGAAAGCAGAGATGTGTCATTTTATAACTTGTTTTGGTTGCCGATATGGAAAAAAAAGTCGAAATGAAGACTTCCGGCATTTTTAAAAAGTGTGATAGACACTATAAGAGCCTCAGGTCCGAAAAATTTCAGTGTATATTACAAGCAGTTGACATCAATCACCCACAGTTTCAGACATATCACTTGCCAAATGACCGAGTTACAGGCCTCCAAACATGGCCCTCAAATAGAATTCGGACTGACTGTTGTAAGAAATTGAATATTAAAAAATTATAACTCTGCTTCTTAGAGCTACAGCTATAAATTTCATATAATTGTCTTAGTTTTAAGTTGTTCCATAACCTTGACCTATTGAAAACAACAGTCAAAAACACTTTGAAAATCACTTTTGGAGTACCTACTCCAATGAAAAATCCCCCTGTTATCAAAACAGCCCAGTGGAGATTCAACCCCAAACCCCAGGATCACCAAGATTACGAGTCCGGCGCTATACCAACCGAGCTATTTCGGCCCCAATATGACGTGCATTGATTGGTTGGTCACATGGTGCCTCAGAAGGTCAAGGTTATTTTGGGCAAATCACTAGAACCCCATTCAACGTAAAATTGCTAGCACAGACACCATTAACCCTCTTCAGTATGCACTTGCCTGAGCTTAGTTACGCCGAAAACCCTCGGCAAGATAGGTAACTCCATAATTTGAACATGGTTTCCCAATTAAAAAATAATTTAAAAGACAGGAAAGGAAATAATGAAATGAAAATAATTTCAAAAATTCCTAAGAATATATATGTTGCTATATCATAAGTTTGAAGAATGTCACAGGAGCCATTTACTTGGAAAAAAAAAAAAATCTTCTTCAGAGAACTTTCTTCTGAATCATTGTTCATCACATCTCGAATCTCATCCCAGTCCAAATCTAGGTCACTCTACGCTTCATCACCCAGCACTTTCATTAAGTCTTATGCCGTAAATCCTGCCAAATCACAGTATCTCCATCACTAAATCTCATTATAGAACAGCAGAAATCAAGGTTAGCCATGGTGAAAAAAACGGCATTTCAACCACAAAACTTAAAAAATTCATAACTCGAGAACCACAGCACGTATCGACTCGCTGTTTTTTTGCAAACGTAAGTAAATGGCTACAAGAAGAAGGAAGTCGCGCTCTTGCGAGACCTCCTTTTCTACGAGAAACATGGCGGTGCCCACCGTTTTACCGGGCGCTGTGGCTTTTGGCCGTGTGATTTCTGGTCGGGCGCTAGCGGGCGCATGCTTGTCAAGAGAGTTAACATCATCAACGAGTGCTCCACAATGCTCACACAAGGAGTGCTGAGGCTGCAGCGCAACGTGCTGCATTTCGCGGATATGCCCGAGGCGCACATCCAACAGTGAAACACCATTTGAAGTCTTCATCCAACAGTGAAACACCATTTGAAGTCTTCGGCAAATGGTTCAGAGCCCTCCAAACGACTGACAACTGCGATATCAGATTGTGATCTGATACAGGTTGGCAGCACCAATGAGAGCTATATTCAAATTATTATATCCGCAAGTGCTGTCCCGAGTTAGCTCATTTAAACGAACCTCCCATGAAGGACAGTCTGTGACAAAGTCGGGCAGAGACACACAGCATCTTTACCTTCACCAATAACGTTTTCCTAGAGAAAGTCCACTCTTTCCCTTCTGATCTGTTTAAAGGTCTTTTTTTTTATACTGTTCTTTCCTAGCTGCTGCTGCTGCTGGGCCAGAAAAAGACACTGAATTATCACCAACACCAGCCTGCACAGTGGAACCTTTCTGATCTCCTGACGCGATTGTGCCCCTTGACTGCGTAACTTCTGATCACTCTATAAAGTGGCCTTCATTTTGTCTGTGTTGGCTTGATGATCAGGTTTATTTTGTCGTTTTTTCCTTTTCTTCTCGTGCAGTTAGGTTTGTGATTTTGCCTACACTAACCTTAACAACTTAGCCTCGCCTGCTGTGTGAGGTCAACACTAGAGAGTATGTGTATTCGGCCCTGCTTTACCTACAGCTTGATAGAGTCTAGGTTTTGAAAAAGATAGGCTGCTTCTTTTCACACTTTATCTTCACCCTCTAATCTGACTATAAGTTTCCCCTAGCTCACACTGATTTGGTGGATGCTTTTCCAGGGGTGTCTCTTTAGTTCGTTGCGCCTGTACGCTGGACAGTGAGGCCTGAACGCAGACATCTTCACACTGTAGTTCATTTTTTTTTTTTTTTATTGTGAGATGCCGTTTACCTATCGCGCACCTTTCTGTCTTCAACATCACTTGCACAAGACTTGCATGGAACATCTTCACACGGCAGTTTCATTTTTTTTGATTGTGAGACGCTGTATATCTGTCATGCACGTTTCCGTCTTCAACATCACCTGCACAAGACTCATCATCACCCACATATGCTTGAAGGTCATCACAAACATCCATTTCAGAAGACTGGGAAAATAAATTTGACTTAACGCCAAACATACATCATATGGAGACATTTGTATGGAGCTATGATACCCTGAATTATAGTTGAGTTGTATAGGTGGCAGTATTTGTGTCCAATTTTGGTTTCCCCTACTCCGAATGTGAGCTTGCACTTTTTTTCTTCCAAGTGCCGTGTGATCTTCTTATTTTGCCCGGAGATTCTGGGTGGTGTGGTCCACAACGAATCAGTCTTACGTTCATTTTTTGCATAATTTTTCAACTTCTCCCCTAAACTCATTTCCCTGATCACTTTGGAGAACGCGGGGTGGTCCAAAATCATGATATATTTTCTCCAGTTCTCGCGCAACTGTGCATGGACGCTTGTCCGAAATACTACGCAGCCAAGAAATCGACTGAAACAATCTAAAACAGACAAGACGTATCTGCTGTCCCCTGGATGCCATCCTGTGCTTGCTATATCAACTACGTCCACTTGGTGCCTTTCCATTTTCTGTGACGCTGTTGTGGGGTGACGTGGGCGTCTTTGAGAAAACTGCGCGACTGCTCTGAAAATGTGGTTTGGCTTTGCTAAGGTTCTGTTTGATTCTGTTCCAACTAATGCCAAAATAAGACAGCCTGATAAGGTTCCACACTTTCAACGATCCGTCACCCAGAGCTTTTTGGTGGTAAAAAACGGATGCAGCTGTCCACTTCCCTGGGCGGCAGCAGAATGCGTCTGTCCTGCGCTATCAGTCTGTAAAGGTCCTCATTCCGGTAGAGGTCAGCCACTTTAGCACAGTCCAGGTGAAGTCTCTTGGCCTGTCAGTGGAAAACCAAGCCCTGTTCTCTTCACATCCATTTACCTTATACAGTTAAACACAGAGGAAACAAATATCAGTTTCCAACACACACAACACACACACATACATGCACACAAACACATATACACACACAAACGAACACACACACACACACACGCAACACACACGCGCGCACATGCACACACACGCACACACACATACGTACACATATGAACACACACCGACGCGCTCATGCACACAAATATACACCACACAAATGCGCGCACCCACACCACACAAATGTGCCCCCACATACACAGACACACACATGTATGCGCCCCACACACACACATACACGCACACATACATGTACACACACATGCACACACACACACACACTCCCACACAGCCTGACTTCTTATGGAAATACTGTAAGTTTCCATGGAAACAACATCACAAGGGCGTGCCAACTTTGTTGGAAGAATGTAACGGGGCAACTCTTACGTTACACAACTTCACAGTAGGCCTGTATGTTCATGTTAGTATAAAATGGATCGGGGAACATTGCACCTAGCTTGTGTATGGAAGCAAACTGCCATCAGTATGACTCTGATTAAAGTTGTCTCATATTTCCTTTCGGAAATAAGGCAAGTCATGCAGTAAATCAGCACACACACACACACACACCCCCCCCCCCCACCTCCCCCTCCATCTACTGTACCATTCACTGCAGAATGAACGCCTCAGGAAACGTTTGCCTCACTGACTGTTCAGGTTTACGTCTTTCTTGTTGAAGCCATACAGTTTGATTCTCATATATAGCGCAACATAGATTCCCCCCCCACCCCCACCCCCAGCTCCGTTTTCCAAACCCCATCTAGCTCCATTAACAATTATATTTATCACACAGAACTTGCCTTGCGGTACAGCCGATCGTCATTCTCCGTTTTGGCGCGCTCCGACACTGGTTTCAACAGCAGTTCCAGCAGCCGGTCGTATTCCTCGTCAGTCAGTTGAGGTGGCCTTTGTCTTTTCCCCCGTTTGTCCTGAAACAAACACAAATATCATTCACTGTCAAATATTTCTGCAATTATTTGCTAACAATACATGACTTCGCGCTTTCTTTCTTTCTTTGTAGCTCTGAAATCAAATCTGATGGAAGTTGGAATGTTGGTGTTGCGATGTCATACTTCTGATGTGGATCTGTCAATGTTCCTTGACACGAAAAAAAAAAAGGGAATGAAAAAAAAAAACAATGTTCCTTGACGATGAATTTGTCAGTGTTTGTCTTAGAGGAAAAAACAATGTACTACTAAAATGTTCTTGAGGCTATGCTTTGTTAATTTTTTTCGTTATGACCCACATGACCTGTCCGACTTCAGGCAGCGTGTGATGTACAGCCTGCTTCGCATTTACTGCTCTCATTACAGCATTGCTGTTACACACACCAGGAGACACTCATCAGTTACATGCAGTGACTGAATCACAACTGGAAGTAATCTTCCTTAAAGAAATTAACATCTTACATATCAGTCTACAAGACAATTTGAGTGTACTCACCTCAACAGTCTCTTTCCGTTCTCCTCCACGGCAACCCGTGAACAGCAGCACAGAAAAAGCAACAACAACAAAGCGCAGCCCCCATCTTGTGATAATGGACTCAACCAGTGATAGTGCCGACTGAAGCACTGACCCAGTTCTCACTGAATGAGCGAAAATAAAGACGATACTGCGGCATGCATTCATTCATTGGTCAAGGAAGAGTGCACTGCTGTGTTTAATAACAAAAATCGTATTTTCTTTCTAAATATCCTTCCTTTGAGGCGGATTCCATACTCGGTGCATGTTTTGTGCTTCATCGCCAAAAAAGCCGAAAGTAATGCAGAATGCTCTATCTGGGACTTCACCGAGGATAAGGCTCTGCTGTGAGCATAGGGCGCTCACACATGTACATTTCCTGTCATTCCTACAATCCAATGACCTACATCTATTCAACTTCAACGTAAAGCAAACCTCCATACACTGGTAAGTACATGCATGCTGGCAGTAACAAATACAATAGTTTTACCAACCTGTTCATCCGCTGCTGGTCTGTTCCTGCCCTCATTCCTGCATGGGATGGATTCAGGTCTGACAGGGTCACAGGTCACAGTCATCGGGACGTCCAAAGCGGCTGCAGAGTGTACAGCACTGTTGATGTTGGTTGTGATGGGTTCAGTCTTGATGCCATCACTGCTGACATTGGCCACGACTGGTTCGGTCTTCATGACATCATCGCTGATGTTTTTGCTGCGACCGGGTCAGTCTTGATGACATCACTGCTGATGTCGGTTGCCTTTGGCTCCTGTTTTCATGACACCACTGCGGACGTTTTTCACGACTGGTTTAGAGATGGTGACATCAGTGACGATGTTGTCTGTGACCGGTTCAGTCTTGATCACATCCCTGCTGATGTTGGCTGTACACTGTTCGGTCTTGATGACATCACCGCCGATAACTGCCGCGGTTGGTTCGATTTCCACACACCTACTGACCCTTTCAGTTAGAGCCTCACTGTAGGTGGTGTTACGGCACGATGGAGTATACACAGTCAAAGGCTCACGTTTTATCTTTGCTGTGTCATTCACAGTTTTCCCTTCACCGTGTTCAGACCTCACCGCCTTCCAAGAATCCATTGGAGAGCAGGAATCATCCATAGACGTCAAGGGCCTACCGTTCACATCAGTCTTCCCTTCCCAGTCATCTACAGGTTGGAAGTGGCGGAACTTATCACTTAGGCCACTGGGATCCACTGGTTCAGCTTTAACACCATGATCACCATCTGTCTGTCTGTCTGGGTCAGGCTTGATGACAGCAGCTGATGGATTGTGACTGGCTGTCCCTTGAAGGCTGTTGGCTGTGATCTCCTGGTTCATCTCAGACCAGCCATGGATGGATTCTGCAACAGACAGTGTTGACTTTTCAGTTGTCTTCTAGTCAAGCTGATTCACAGGACCCTGTCAGGGTTGTACCACTATGTTAAAAATGTTTACAGATTACAATATTTAGTATTACAGCCCAACTGACCCACAGGGCCCTTTCAGGCTTCACCACAATGTAAAAATGTTTACAGTTTATACTTTTTATTATTACAGCCCAGCTGACCCATGGGGCCCTTTCAGGGTTGTCACCACAAAGTAAAAATGGTTACATTTTATAGTTTTTATCATTACAGCCCAGCTGAGCCATTTGGGTCGTTTTAGGGTTGTCACCATGAAGTAAAAATGGTTACGCTTTATAGTTTTTATCATTACAGCCCAGCTGACCCATGGGCCCTTTCAGGGTTGTCACTACAATGTAAAAATGGTTACAGTTTTGACCATTCTAGCCCAGCTGACCCCAGGATCAGGGTTGATACAACAATGTGCAATTATTGTAATAGCAGGGCAGAGAGGGGCAGAGAGGGGACTGGGGTGGGTGGGGGGGGTTGAGGGGGGGGGGGGGGGGGGGGGGGGGGGGGGGGGGGGGGGCATTTGTGTTTTCTCCTGCAACAACAGCAGAATAATAGGTTTGAGAAAACTGCGTTCTTCATTTCTTGATCTTGCAGACAATACTGTTTAAAAAAAAAAAAAAAAAAAAAATCCAAATTCAACTGCTTTCAAACCCGATTCACTGACATACCCTGGAACAAATTCATGCTCTCTCACCATTTTTATTTCTTAAGTATTCTGGTGCCTGTGGCCCCTGCTACTGTTCCTATGTATCAGGATGAGAAGCAGAAACAGCTAGATGCAATTCTGCATGCTAAGAATTAACAAGAGCTGTCGCTCTTTGGTTACAGTAAACCCCCCCCCCCCCCAAATCAAATAGGCACACCAAGACAAAGTTATGGTTAAACTCAAGTGTGATTACTACTGAAGAACTTCAACTCCAGATGATCATTTTTTTTCTGGCATTTTCTTTTTTTTTTTTTTTTTTTTTTTTTTTAAACTTCATTGTCTAGTGAATTGTTTCCCTGACATTTTGATATATTTTTTCTTCCCTTTCACTTCATTGTATTGTCACCAAATATGACATACAAGATACAGGTCTGTCTCTCACATAATCCTCAAGAAAAACTATAGTTTCTTAAAACAAGGTGTCGCCATGTGCGGACTAGTCTGTATGCAACATGCTACACCACACACTGACACAGAAATGCTGAGCCGCAAGACCACATCATGAAGTGCTTCAACTTGATGACTGAATAAAAAGAATTACTGAAAAGAAAAGACCTGAAAGGTGGATCTCTATGGACAAGACTAAGGTTGTGCTGGACCTGTACATATCAAACCAAAACACCACTCAGACTTTATATGCCTAGCTTACATTGTGTGCACTACTGCTACGTGTGTGTGTGTGTGTGTGTGTGTGTGTGTGTGTGTGTGTGTGTGTGTGTGTGTGTGTGTGTGTGTGTGTACGCATGTATGCGTTTTTAAGCAGACAAAATATGCCAGACTATACTGTAAGTACACTAAAACACAGAAGAGTGTGTGTGTATTGTGTGTGTGTGTCACGGTGTTTGTGTGTGTGTGTGTGTGTATGTGCGTGCGTGCACGCATGTGCATGCAAGCACATGCATGTGATAGACACTGACCTCCCCCCCTGTCCGGTGTGCTCCATGGTGGTTCTGGTTCTTCAGCCACGTCCATTTCAATCTCCACCTCTGACATCACTGGCTGATCAGGGAACGCCATGGGGTCACACTGTCTGAAGACACAGAAAACACACAGTGCCAGTGGACCTTTCATCCACATATAATCCCACCGCCTCCCTCCTTTTCTCTCTCTCTCTCTCTTTCTCTCTCTCAACACACACACACACACACACACACACACACACACTTACACACATACACAGTTTCCTGACATAGTAACGTTTTGCCTTTCTATCTGTCCAAAACCTTGGATAAGAATCTAACTAAGAGCCCAGATATACTAAACCATAAACATGGCATATGAAACATAGGTATGGCATTTAAAACTGGTGAAAAAGGAAGAAAGCAGAGGGAGGAGTTCAGGTGCTTCAGAGCCAGGGGGCAAAGTTTCGCCATTTAGTTGTTGCAATGGAATTGAACCTATCAAAGCCAGAAGACCAGAAAACATCAGCCTGTTTGTACTTTATGAGCTGGCATCATGAATATCCCAAGGTTTAACCACCATCTTCCAGTCATCTGTCACCGCCGGAATCGTGCCATCAGATTGAAACAACGCCAACATTACAATCATGCAAGTCTTATGTTAAAATGAGATTAGTATGACTCGGTTGACTTCTGTCCAGCGTCCCTGACCCTCATACCTTGCACAGTCATGGAGCGTCTCACCACTAGTGTCACCTGTGGCAGGACAGAATACTTTATCATTGAGCAGCAGCAAAGGTTCAGCAGAAGAAAGATACCAGAGATACTGAGAGATACAACTCCTTGAATTCATCAACCACTACTTTGAGAGTACTGAAAAGGGGCAGCGACTGATGTCCTCGTGATGGAATTTGCAAAGGCCTTTGACAAGTCAACCACGATCAGCTCCAGCATAAACTGTTACTTAATGACATCTTTGGCAACACCAACAGATTGACTGCAGATTTTTTCAGGAATGGGAAACAGGCAATGATGGTATATGGAGTCAGCCCCAGATTTACTGATGTCTGTTTAGGAGTATCTCAAGGCTCAGCCCTTAGACTATTTTTGTTGTTGTTGTTGTTGTAATCTATTAAAGTGCTGCCCAAAAATCTGACATCGACACAAGGTTGCAGATGGCACAGCAGTGTGCAAAGTTGTGTCAGTGTCCCAGGGCCATGTTCACCTACAAGAAGACCCTTACACTGTTACTCACCACCAAGTCAGAAAAGAGCTGGGACATGGCATCAATCCTTTACAATAATTTGTGTGAGTCAAAAACTAGAAAAACACAAAAGTATGCTTAAAAACTGCATGGCCAAATACTACAGAGGATGTCCTTAATTACCTTGGAGTAACAATAAGCAAAGACCTATGCTGGAAAATGCATGTTGAGAAGATCTCAGCTCCTAAGCTAAACAAATCCTTGGCTTTGGAAAGAGAAAGTTGCAAATCAGCTCCCAGACCCATCAGGAACTTGGTGTACCACTACCAGTCACTAATGTGTCCTGATCATCTTCAGTGTAGTACTCTCAAATCAACCACAAGACACTGATTGATTGGAAACAGTCCAGAGACATGCCACTAGAATTGTAGTTTGTACTGAGACCCTATCTGTATTCATCAGGAATATCCACAATGACTCAACTCTGTAAACATTTAATAAAACTTCTTTTTAAAAAAGAAACGATTCAACAACTCAGATGGCCCTCTCTACCACAATCACAGCTAGGCTGACAAAACTTCTGCATGAAGAGCTTGGATTAACACGCTGAGATCCCCTCCTCCCCACCCCCCAAATGATGCTCCTACACAGAACAACTTCCAGTATTTTCTACAGGACACAGTACAGGCAAGCAGCATCCCTCATAAGAACCACACACAACCACAATTCATTGCTCTAGAAAACAGTGGATGCCAACAACACCAGCACCTCTGCACCAGGGTCTGCCAGTTGGTAGCATCAGCAAACATTTTTCTTTTTCTCACAGACAGATTAGGTATTGATGGAAGACCGTTACCACACCTGGGCAAATGGTGAAAAATTAATTTCAAAACCCTGTAAACTGAAATAAAACTCACTTTTCGTTCGATTAAATCCCAGATCAGTCAGGTAAAAGCCCCCCACCCCCTTCAGAATTTGCATTTTACCGTACGTTTACTTTCTTTAGTTTAACTCTAAAGCAAACACCCATGTTGCATTATTGGTTTCAAGAAGCCTCTTGAATTACGATTAATTTGCTGATTTGCCTAAAGTCACCACTGTAAATTTGTCTATGGTTTTGCTGAGTGAGCTAGATTGTAACTCCTGTTGTTAAACTGGCTTACTACCAGAAACCATTTCCGGACACCCATCGTATCTACTATTGGTAATGCATGTCAGAAAAGATGGGCATGCACATATATGAGAGTGCATGTGTATCGATGCAAATTCCTACTGCATTAGTGAGACAGCTTTAATCGCCTTTCAGAAAAAAAGTTAGACACACATTACTTATGGTCGTTATATATTTGTGTTTCCAAAACGAAAGGACAACTGACAATTGCCATTTCATGTTATCTTGCATAACAGATTTTTGAACTGCTAAATTTTTGTCCGTCCATTTCATGTTATCATCTTGCAAAAACAGTTTTTTTAATTGTTGTTCGTCCACATAACTCAAAACAAATAAATTGTTATTTAAAGTAAAAGAAATAGGATACAGTAACAATGTGATCAGAAACACTGCTAATTTTGATGTTAAAGTTCACAGGTCTATGTCACTGAATTGGATACAGCCTCAAATAGTCTGGGGTAAGGAAACTAGCTAGGAAAATTCTCTTTTCATCTTGTCTTTGCAGAATTTTATTTTGTTTTATTAGTAGTAGTATTTTTTTTATTTTATTTTTTTTTTTTTACTGCAGATTCATCCAAAAGTTACGAACAGGTTAGCTGGGACTGTGCTCAATGTATTGGGAAGGAACTGTAATCTAACGGGAGTGACAAGACAGAAAATGGCATAGAGAAGTTACCCCCCCCCCCCCCCCCCCCCCTTCCCGCGCGAGCTTTCGGGCATCTTTCACGTTCAAGGCTGTTCCAATTACTTGTTTTCGTTTAAAAGTTCACGTTTATACAGACCTAAGTAAACTGGTGATGCACTGGGTTCGGGTTTGGTACCCTATAAAATTAGACGACTAGTTTTAAAGAATAATGAACAGGGGTAGAGTTGGGTTCGATTTGGTTGCAGATGAACTCAAACCTAAACATTACATTACACACAGAACACTTCCACCCACTACTTCAAGAAAAATGACGCTAATCATTTTCTTATCTCATCAGGAAACTGGTCGTTACCTTTGAAAATGCGCTGAGATACAGACTCGCACAAAGTTGATTTCCAGCAGGTTTTTTTTTTTTTCTCTTCTTTTTACTCTGGCCGGAAGTGGTCGATTTAAAAAAGGGACATAACTAGCCCAAGAGAGCGCGAAATCCTTTTAATAATCATAGCCTATATTCACTAATTTTAAATGTTAGTAATAGCTCACCACCAAAAAACTCTGGACAACGAAAAAATATATAACTTGCCTAACAAGCAGCAGGGCGGTACAAGTCTGAGTCCAGAGCTGCGGTTTAGGCACAAAATTTCACACAATGAAATAACACGACAATAAAACTCATAATACTGTGTACAAAGCTGACAAGAAAATCATTACATATTTCTATTTTGTTGGATCACAGAATCATGACTTCACTTTGTTTTTTTATTGTTGTCGTCGTCTTCAGTCCCCCCCCCCCCCCCCCCCCCCCCCCCCCCCCCCCCCCCCCCCCCCCCCCCCCCCTTAACCCGCTTGTGCAAAGCGGTGAGTATGACATTGCAATGACTGTTTCGTTTTATGTGTGTGTGTCCGCAGTGAACTTCTACATTTGCATTCTCTCACCAATCACAAGGTTAGTGTAACCATCTCAATCATTTCATCATTGTATGTTCAGTAATTGTCTTTGTTACTAGTTACCTCAATTTAGCCATCCTTTCATTCGTTTTCCACTTGATGCAAAGTTCAATACGTTTGTTTGATATATTTAGATACGGCTGAAATTCCTGTATAATATCATTATTACTATGCATGGCATGGTGGACTGCCAGCTTTCGCGGCAAGAAATTGTTGGACTTATCTCCCTTCGTTCGCGGAATGTAAACAACCGAATTGCAGCATGTTTTCAACTGCTTGATTTATTGTAGATTAAATTGATTTATGAATTTAAATGGATAAATTAAATTACGTCATTCTAAATAAACATTAAAAGAAGTCTTTAAACATGAATAGTGAATAAACAAAATCGACGAAATCCTATTCGGTCATAAATTGAACGGACTCTTTTTCGTTGAAACCCTGGCAACGTAACGCTTTTGGAGGAAAGCTGAAACCGTGAAACCGTAGGGCGAGGTGCCACACTGCATGCCGTGCAGCAAAATATTTCCAAAGCAGGTATTACCTTAAGTGTCAACTTTTTAATAGTGTGTGTGGAATTATCGACAGCTGCAGCCCTGAGTGGCTAAATGTGGTCCGTGGGATTGCTAACTTTTATAAGGTGAAGATACAAATTATATTTCTTAGATTGTGTATTGATAGCTGGTCATGTTAACTCTTGAACGGATGTTTTCTTTCTTTCTGTGTACGCAGGCTGATACTCTCTGCGGGCAATGCCTGTATAGACAGGCAGTGGCGTTTTGTGTGTATGACCTTTTTTTTCATCCTGCCATGAATGGCAAGAGTTATGAATTCTAGCCATCACTACTTTAGTCACTATTGTTGTTGTTTTTCATATTAGTAACAATGTTTATAAATAATAACAAGGTTATGAGAGGTCAAATTAATAAGGTCTCACCAAGATGATGTACCTGAGAATGGTTGGAGTGGTGGAATAATTACACAGAAAATTGATGTGTGAGAATTTGATTTCTGTTGTATATTATTTTGGTCAAAAAAAAAATGTACATTGTTCATGGATCATAGTAGAGTGCCTTTGATGATTCCATAAAATTATTTGTTCAAAAGGTGCATAACTTTGATACCGGTATTAATATAAACTAGGAACAGAATGTTCCTAGTGAGACTACCTTTGTCTTAGTGACATGGCGTTGTGTAAAGACCTACTCCCTTATTGATTTACTCATGATAATCTCAAGGAGTTATCATTTTCACAATGGAAGTGAAATTATTATGAAATATAACTGATACCTTTTGTTAAATGTCAAATGATTAACCGGATGTTGTACATTTATGTTTCAGAAATATCTTTCCTTGTTATTTTTGTTTATTTCTGACTGTTTAAAATTTAATAAATTGATATATCTGTCCTTGTTATTTTGGTTTATTTCTGACCGTGTTTAAAATTTAATAAATTGACACAAACATATTTCTCTTTTGGGGGTTTCTGTTGACCGCACCCACGCTGTGAAATCACTCCAAAATATACAATACACACTTAAATAACATATTTGTTACAACACACTGACAACATACAATTACACTTACTAAATACACACATGCTTCATTTACTCTTGCAACCAGTCATGCAACGAAGGAGTGATTACACAAGCATGATCCATCTTGGTATATTGATTGATAGTAACGGCATCTGAAAATATTTCAGCCACCCACTGAATGAACATGTTAATGATTGGCATCAGCTGGGAGCAGAATTCTCTCTAAGAATGATGTTTACTTATTTTGGAAGTGTTATCTTGATTTGGCTTGCAGATTTGCTGGACATGAGCATTGGACGCCAATGGTCTGCTCACACTGCTTTTTAATTTGCCTCCGTTCGAACAATCAGCAGATGAGGAATAATTGTACACATGTTGTGTGCGTGTATGTTTATGAATAGGTCTTTTCAACAAAAAATACCCACCATTCCCCCCCCCCCACTCTGGATTTATCACTCTCGGTGTGATGTGTGCGAGTGTGTGCCTGTATGCATGCAGGAAGAAGTGTGCGGATGTTCACCCATGCCTCCATTCATGAGTGAGTGTGTGTAAATGCTTCACTACAGACTCTTTATGTGTGCTGGGTCACACCAGTAAATGACGTGTGTATATATATATATATATCAATACACTGACCATGTTCTGGCTGTTTCTGTGTATGTCCAAAATGTTCCCAATTCTTCTCTGCGTATACTCAACATGCATGCACACACAAAGAGGCACATAAGACGAAAACACAAATGAACACAAAAAGCAAAGTGTAAAGTAATGCAGGTGTAGTAAACAATACAAAACTGAAAGACAAAAGGATTTTAAACAAAAAAGTCTTCTTCAGCGATTACAAACAACTGCCAAAACAAAAAGCAAAAAACAATGTTTCCTGATGACCATCAGCATGATACTAAAATGCACACACATACACACACTCTAGACACACACACACACACACACACACACACACACACACACACACACACACACAGAGCTTACATGCAGAGAGGTAAGACACAGTTGCCATCCTTTCTTCGTGAAAAAAACAAACACTTCTTGTTCTCATGAAGGGATGGTTTATTAACATCATTAAAATCATTGTGCCACTAAGGCTGGCTAAACCACCCATCAGATTCCACCATCAGTGTGTGGGTGAAAAAAAAAAAAAAAAAGCATGGGGCAATTTTGCCCTTGTAAGTACACCACGCAAAAATTTGAAGTTTTCACTTAATCAAAATTGTTCTGTTTAAAGTAAAGGTGCCTACTTTTTGTAAGCATGTGGAGAAAAAAAATGTTGACAAAAGTCATAAAATCTTGTTGATGTCACTCAATTTTTAAATTAATATTTTGTGTGGGTGTGGATGTGTGTGACTTTGGGTTTTCTCATGAAGTAATTTCCTTAAGGTGTTCTTATTCTTTTTTGCAGAGCTACAAGCATCCTACAGGGAGCTGAGAAGATGGCATGTGAGACTGGTTCTGACATGTACAAAGGTATGCACATTTCCTACCATGAGAAGTTAGCATGTAGAGCTGGTTTTCATAACAGTGCCACAAAGAAAAATTCGAATCTATCTCAGAGGGCAAAAGATTCTCTGTGTCAAATATCAGCTGAAAATCACAGAAGAGCAGTTTCGAACCTCTGTCAAGAGTTTGCTAATAATAATGATAGTAATAATAATAATAATAACTATGATGATAACAATAATGAATAATGATAGTAATAATAATAATATACTATGATGATAATAAAACAATGATTATTCATGGCACGTAATGTTAATAATAACAATGATTATTCATGGCACTAATGTTACATAAGCCCTAAGTGCTTAAAACTACAAAAAAGATTAAAGAAAACATAAATGAAACCAATAAGAAGATAAATATTGCAATAAGTGCCATGCACCTACAAACAAGAGTGCACATTCACACACACACACACACACACACACACACACACACACAGTGACACACACACACACACACACACACTCTCTCTCTCTCTCTCTCACATACATACAGACTGTGTCTGCATACCTTTTGTATGTCCCATGCCTTGATGCAGATTTCTTTACACTGAAAATAGTTTTACAGCGGAATAAAACAAACTGGCAGGTCCAGGCTGTTGTACAGATTTAGACAAAAGCACACTGACAGGAATGACAGCAGAAACAGAGGAGCGGACTTTCACTCACACTCAGGGTGAAAGTCAAACTCCAAAGAGTGAATTTCAAAAACCATCTGGTGGATTACTAGTACGGGTAAATGTGCAGATTCCCCCCCCCCCCCCCCCCCCCCCCCCCCCCCCCACACACACACACACACACACATACCAAGTACAGCTTCAGAATGCAGATGTATAGTTTCTGTACCATCTTCGATGTCAGTCAATTGTCAATTCACATGTATGAACTTTTTGGGCATTGAACACACAAACAGCACATACACTCCTTCTGTTTGTCACTTTGTGTGCATGCATGGGTGCATGCAGTTTTCCCTGAACATGGCCTACATATTTGTAAATGATATGCTCTCTTTTTCTCTCCATTTTGTGTGTGTGTGTGTGTGTGTGGGGGGGGGGGGGGGGGGGGGGGGGGGGCGTGCATGCCTGCGTGTGAGCGTGCGCGTGTGCATGCGTGTATGCATGCATGGCTTTTTACCATGTCAGTTGGATATCTCAGAATGCTGATTTTTATAGACCTTGAAAACATGTCTGCATAAAGACTGCATGACAATTTTTTTTTTTGTCCCAACCTCTGTGCCACCTCAGAGGCAGTGCACCCACACCGCTCTCTGACACCCCGTTGCCACAGCCCTCAGCCCCCGCCACAGCCCCGGCACTGGCAATCCACAGGGAGCAGTCAGTGTCAAGTTGTTAAGAGGCAACCCATTGGAGGAGACACTGCACTGCTGCTGAGTCACTTCGGTGGTGTTCAGTAGCCCTGTTCTGATCTAACATACGCAGGGACACCCCTACTAAGCCCCCTACTGACAACAATAATTGCTTAGTCACGGAGCGGGGGAGTGAGCTCTCCCCAAGAGGGCGCCACCACGTCCATCCAACAACAGCCCCCATGGACTCGCCGATACCGGTGACCCCGACGGAATCAAACCAAGGCCACAGACATGGAGAGGACATCGAAACTGAGGTCATCATGAGAGCAGGGCATGAAGGGCCATGAAACTGAGACATTTTTTAAAAAAATTTTCTTTAATGCTGATCAATGAGAAAGAGGATGATTACGATGATGCTACAGATTTCCATTTCGGTCTGAGACTACATGACAGGGCTGTACTCTACGTTTCCTTTCATAATATATCCCGGTGTCAACCAGGCCCAAAAGATACAGGCACCTGCAGTGTTGGTCAGGAAATTTGAGCAACACTCTCAGAAACACATCCATTAAGTGGATGAAACTCGACTGTGTGGTCCCAGTCTTCCCAACTGATCTGCAGCAAACTCAACTCTGGGTAGGAGCCGGTCAGGACAGAAAAACCCACATGACTTCTGATGGGATTCAACCCCGACCCTCCCAGCTGGGAGTCCGCGATGCTAACCACTTCGCCACGGTGGCTGGTGCATGATAATTTTTTTACAAAACTGTTTGCAAGTTCAGGCTTTCCCCACCCCCCCCCCCCCCCCAGCCCCACTCCCTTCTCCACTCCCCCAATCCCCATTCATCCTCTCATCCCAAGGAATTGAAATGTATCTTCCGACATCACTGCTACAATGTGACCTTCAACACCGTCACAAAACAAAGGGTGCACTAGAAGGTTGGCAGTTCGCTGGGCAGAGGGTTGGGATGGGGGTGGTGGGGGTGGGGATGTGCATGTTGGCAATCCACCATGTTGTGAACTAGCACACTATGCTGCATTACAAGGACACACCAGGAGGGGTGGCACACCCTTTGGGGGATAACAATCCACTATGATGTGACCTAGCGCGCCAGGTCACCATACAAGAATTTTCCAGGACGGTGGCAAGTTCATTACGGTACACACTTTCTCACAATATTGGGATACTGGCAATTCACTACCAGGCAAACTCCTCCACTGTATCACACTACAGGGTTGGTCCAGTTCAACACGACTTTTCTGCTAATGAAAGGTCATACCATTGAGGTCACTTGGGGCTGGAATAGCTCAGTGACAGAGAACCGGATTTGTAATCTTGGTGATACTGGGGCTGCAGGTTTGAATCTCCACTGTACCATTTCAGTACACAGGGATTTTCCCCCTCACTACACAGGGATTTTTCTCTCGCAGTTGACATTGGTTCTGACTCCATTTCCCAAACAGTCCGAATGAGACTACTAAACCGAGATTCCAAGAGTGAACGCATACATAACGTCTTGCACACATGTCAAATCCCATCACTAATTTTAGAAGAGAAGGCCAGTTTGGCTGTTGATATGGAGGACATGTCATGCATAGCATGCACCCTGTGTGAGAAACTGAAAGAATAAATGAAAGTAAGTAAACTGAATAAACAATACTGACTGAATGACATGGGAAACGATTGAATGAAGTGCCGACAGGAAGCTCTTCAGTCTGCACTACCCAAGTAGGCAGCCCAATGTGTACGCGAGAATGTGGATTGTCAGCGCCAAGAACCCTTTGGCAAGGCGCTATATTGTTGTTACTGTTCATGGACCATCTGAAGGGTAGGTAATGCACGGATGAAAACAAATGAAATACAAAACTATTTGATAACTCGAAACTGGGACCTCTTTAGGTGGTCTTTTTCTATACAAACTATTTGATAAACTTTATTGGGACCTCTTTAGGTGCCTTTTCTATATATGAGCTGACCACATACATTTTTCTTTCAAACCACAACCGGTCATTTTGTGTGTTTCAGTTTACCATGAAAATCCTTGATATCTCACATCACATCGTCTGCTTATTGGCCGGTGAAGATGGTTTACTGTGTGTCTGTTGGGATCTTTCAGTGAAAGCTGTGCTGAGCATACGATGAAAATCATCTCTTGGTCTGCGTATGTAAACATCTTACTGACGCACTTCTTATTAATATGTGCTACATGTGTGTGTGCATGTGGACCCTTTTGCACACAAAATTGTCTCTGACCACTATGCATCACTTTGTAGGTTTGTGAACTGTCTTTTTTGCTGAGGTCCTTTGTTCCCAAAACTACCTGCTTGTGTTTGGTTGGACCGCACGTATATCAAACGCAAATGGATTTTCTTAGTGTGGGTCATCTTATGTTTCCTCAGGCTAAACAAATACTTAAAAGTCTTATGGCACACATCACAAGCCAATGATTTCTCACTAATGTGGATCATTTCGTGAGATTTCAAGTTACTTGCCCGATGAAAAGACTTACTGCACACATCACAGACAAACGGTTTCTGACCAGAGTGGATGATCTTGTGTCTCTTCAGTTTACTTGCACATATGAAAGCCTTACTGCACACTTCACACAGAAATGGTTTCTGATCACTATGAGTCATCTTGTGTTTCTTCAACTGACTTGCCACTCTAAAAGTCCTGCTGCACATATCACACGCAAATGGTTTCTGACCAGTGTGGATCAACCTGTGGTTCTTCAGGCCACATGCCTGTCCAAAAGACTGAAAGCACACATCACACGAAAATGGTCTCTGACCAGTGTGGACCACCTTGTGTCTGTTTAGGTTACTTGAATGTGTAAACGTCCGACCGCGCACACATCACATTCAAATGGGGATTCACCTGACAGCTTCACTTGGCACGTGGAAGAGTATGCATTGTCACATTCCTGTTTAAACAGAAATGCAAAGTATTGTCATTATCATTGCATCATTCTTAGCACCGACACAATTACCCAATCCTAACATTACCAGCAACCTGATCAGCATGAAACTGAACAAAAGTGTATGCATATCTCCAAAATGGAAAAGAGAAATAAAAATAGGCTGCAAGGATTACAAAAAAAAAAAAAAGAATTTGCAGGGTAAATTGAATTAGTTCATCTTGGGGAAGATTTGAAATTAGTTCAACCCTGCAAATGCACAGGGGTATACTTTGTTAGTGGGCTCAGTCCAGTTAATACAGTGATGGTAAACCAGGGTACAATGAACATTTTCTCAATTCACTTCAGTTCAGTGGTTTGTTTTATGTCTTTTCATCGCCTGATGACATTTAACACTTGTTTAAAAAACAAAACAAAAACAAACAACAAAAAAAAAAAAAACTTTCACACTCAACTTATCTAGTACTTTCAAACCCAAGTCTGATTTATGTAAGTGAAGTACCCTAATGGTGCACAGAGTTGTTGATCTTTATAAAAATTTTTGCAACCTGTGACTGCAAAATAACCATGGCAATTTCAGCAACATATGAACCATGTTAAGTCAGTACTGACATATCAAAGTATGCCTTTCTGACTTTCTCCTGATACAGCGAGGTCAACACTGAGCATTCAAACAAAAGATGATGCATGGAAGTGTTTTCTCTGCAGACACAAGTACTACCATGGGAATATTTAGTGTTCCAAGTATTCAGCCTTAATTTATGAATCAAGGACATTTTCCTTTATGACCAGCATCTGTTTTTTTTTAAATTTATGAATTAAGGACATTTTCTTTTATGACCAGCATCTGTTTTTTTTTTTTTTTTTTTTTTTTTTTTTTTTTTTTTGCTTGCATTTTCGCATACAATGAAAGTACAAAAATCAAATTACTGCAATGACAGAGCTGGTTTCTCCCTTTTGCTTGCTCTCTAGTGTTTCTCAGACCAACTCTAAAAGAAGAAAATCCACAGTAACAACAACTATCCCACACGAGAAAGAATGACAAGTTCAGCAGCATGTACCGACACAGTTCCAGGAAGTGGAACAAAACTTCCATTCTGGTTGGGAAAGTATTTTCACATAATAAGACACTTTCCATGACAGACTATCACAGCAGAAGACAACACTTACTTACTAGATGAATGAGAAAAGGTTCTATATTCATGTGAAACGTGTCTGGAAAACTTGCCCAATAGGATACAATATATGGAATATTTGCTCTAACACGTCTCTTCAACTTCAAGTTAAAAAAAAGTTCTAAAAACGTATGTAATTAAAACATTCCAGTATGGGAAAAGGGATGGGTGTGGGATGGGGGGAGTGGGTATCCTCATCCAAGCGGAAAGTACCTAGTGCCAAGGTGTGTGTTTTGTGTATCAAAATCGACAGCCTTTTTAAATTTTCATTCTTTACTTGGCAAAGTTTTGGAAAAAATAAGAAAAAGATACCAGACCCACCAGAAGAAATAGTGGTCTTGTTGCTCAAAAAAAAAAAAAAAAAAAACAAAGAGCACTGATTTTAATGCAATTAACTAGGGAGATTTTATCTCCCAGATTACAAACAGGACAGACAAGTTTTAAAATGTGATACAGTCTCTGAAAGCAAACTTGCAAGTGCAACAAATTCTTCTGATAAGGTCTGTGACAAAAGAACAGATGATAAACCCGGCACACTGTCAGACAACCCGCCATGGCATTGATGGAAAACCAGCCAACCTCTCCAAAGGCAAAGAGGCAGTCCTCGAGATGACAGCAATTCTTTTGACAGAGTGCACAGAAATCAAAAGACAGTATATATATATATATATATGTATGTTGCGGCCCGAATAGCTCAGTGGTAGAGCGCCAGACTCATGAACCTTAGTGATCCTGGGGTTGTGGATTTGAATCTCTACCAGGTCGTTTCGGTACAGGGGGATTTTTCTGCGGAGGTTAACGATGGTTCTGACTCCCATTTTCCAAACAGTCCTTCGAAGACCATACACCCGAGGTTCCATGTTTGAACCCGTGCATAACATCTTGCACACACATAAAATCCCATTCACTACCTTTCTGCAGAGAAGGCCAGTTTGGTACGGATGACACGTTACACCATAGCATGCACCTTGCCTGAGAAATCGAAAGAATGATGAAGTAAGTAGGAAACAGAGGGAATGATAGTGACCGGACAATATGGGAAATGGTAGGCAGCCCATTGTGTAGCATAAGTGTGGATTGTCAGCACCTAGAACCTTTGGCAAGACGCTTAACAAATGCTCTGTTATCATTACTATTACATTTGATCTTGATCAGATTTGGAGATCACTGAAGCTAAAGGCCCCCAGCCTCTGACACACTTGATTACAGAGAGAGTTACCAGAACACCAAAGGAAACACTTAATGTCAGAGAGGTTAACAACCACAGAGAAATAAACACGCATCAAATGATTTCCAGGTGGGGAGGTATGCCAGTTTTTGTAAAAGGGGTCAACAATCGAAGACTTGCTTACCATAAAATTGCAACTGGTGTACTTTCCCTACAGCAATGTGTGTTTTCTGTAAAAGGATATGATAAGACCTACCAAATTATTTGTCAAAAGTATGGGGCAGGGTGGGGGTAGGGTAGATTTCCAAATTTTCATTAAAAAAGGGACAGGGATCAATAATGTTGACATCATGGGATTTTGAGTTTGTTGCTGCTGTGCACAGTTGGTGACTATTCTCTTTTTCCCATGTGTATGACCATCCAAAAGTCTTGGTTTACCGGACTTTTACCAGTCCAGAGCAGTCAAAACTACATACATTTCAGCTGTTCTTTCTTCAGTGGCATGGTTTGTTGTTGTCGCTGCTGTTGTTGTACCCTGGGCTAAAAGACTCCAGGGATCATCAGAACAGCCGAAGCACTTGAACACTATGGTACAAATGCATCAGCTAGCCCGGTAAGAACATTACCTGTGTGACCGTTTTTGATTACCCAAATTATAACTATGCAGAGCATAACATATTTTGATATAACCTTGGTGTTCTAGCCTGTGTCAGTTGGTCCGACACAGTACTAAGCCAAGGCTTAGTGGCATGGTTTGAAATACACCATCAGAGTTAGTTTCCTTGTGTGTAATTCTGACAATTCTATAGTAAACACTGAGAATGAGTTTCAGTTTCAGTTTGATCAAGGGAGGCGTCACTGCGTGAGGACTAGTCCATAGACGCTATACCACATCCGCTAAGTTTTGAGACCACACTGCGCATGATTTCAAGCTGGTGGATAAATGAATTAACAACTAAGATAAGAGACCTGAAGAAGAGGGTCTCGTGGCCACAACTTAGCACATGTCTGACCTACGCATTAGCCTGACGCCCTGGTCAGACCTGAGTCACTGAGAATGAGATAGATACAGCCTACACAGACCCACTGAGAATGAGATATATACTGTGTACATATGCTATGAAAGAACTTCATCTTTGTTAGTCTACAAAAGCTGATAATTGGATACTGCTTGATAACAACAATGACAGCCGTTTCCGACATGGCAAAAGATTAACATGAGGTGCCAATTCAATTTAAAATGTTTCCATCATTTTTAAGAGCAGTGGGTCCCAGAGTCTGAAGATTTGACGCTCAAACGAATTCCTGTACAAGAAATGGTCAGTCTACATGCGTGCCTGAGAAGGGGAAATACAGGGAGTATATCTGTCATTTCCGCACTGATGATTAGCAATTCATACATACCACCTGTTTCTTAAATTCAGAGCATGCACTGACCCGAGTCAGTCAGACAGCACTCTGCTGAGGTTCTGTTCTGTGAACAACTGAGGAAAAGAGTTGCAGGGTGTGCACGCATGTGTGTGTGTGTGTGTGTGTGTGTGTGTGTGTGTTACAATTAGATTTATGATTGAGAAAAGGGAAATGGAAATGTGATCAGTCTGCACTGAAGCCGACTGCTCGGTCACCCCTTCACTGACACTCTGAAATTGGTTGCCCAGTGGACAAAGGTAAAGAGCATTTTCACTTATCCCTCCCACGAAAGGTTTTGGCTTTCTGGGCAATAGAATGGTGTGGATATTTCTAGCCCTGCTTGCATGCTGCTGGTGGTAAGTTAACAGAGAGAGTAGTTTCACCAACCTGTTCATCAGCTGCCGGTCTGTCCTTGTCCTCGTCCCTGTGTGTGGTGGATTCTGGTCTGACAGGGTCACAGGGCACCGGCGGTGGACTGTTAACTGCGACACTGTCAGATCTGAAAATGTGGCAAAGTTTCATCAGAAAGTTGGTTGCTGATGCAGGCTGGACTGCAGCGCTGATGTTGGCTGTGACTGCTTCAGCCTCCTTGACATTATCCATAGTGGGTGTGACTGGTTCAGTCTTGATGACCTCATTGCTGATGTCAGCTGCCTCTGGCTCAGTCTTGATGACATCACTGCTGATGTCAGCTGAATCTGGTTCAGTCTTGATGACATCACTGCTGATGTCAGCTGCCTCTGGTTCAGTCTTGATGACATCACTGCTGATGTCGGCTGCCTCTGGTTCAGTCTTGATGACATCACTGCTGATGCTATCTAATGTTGGTTCAGTTTCAACATCACCCTCAACCAGTTCAAGTTTACTTCACAATTTGGGATATCGCTGCATGATTCTGTATGCATACTCACAGGCCCACCTGTCGCCTTAGCTGCATCATTCCAAGTTTTTGCATAGCGGTGTTCAGAACATCTTTCATCCCAGGAAAGCAATGGCGCAAAGGAAATATCCTTATTGACGCGGGGGACTGACCTGTAACATCAGCCTTCCCTTCCTATTGTCTACAGACTCGAACTGGTGGAATGTATCACACGGGCCACTGGGATCCACTGGTTCAGCTTTAACACCATGACCACCATCTGTCTGTCTGTCTGGGTCAGGCTTGATGATGGCAGCTGATGGATTGTGACTGGCTGTCCCTTGAAGGCTGTTGGCTGTGATCTCCTGGTTCATCCCAGACCAGCCATGGATGGATTCTGCAACAGACAGTGTTGGGTTTCTGTTATCTTCTAGCAAACTGATTCATAGGGCCCTGTCAGGGTTATTGCCACAATGTGAAAAATGTTTACAGTTTATAGTTATTACCATTACTACCCAGCTGACCAAAGGGGGTCCTTTCAATGTTGTCACCACAATGTGAAAAATGTTTATAGCTTATACTTTTTAATATTACAGCTCAGCTGATCTACAGGGCCCTGTCAGGGGTGTCACCACAATGTGAAAATGTTTATTGTTTACAATGTCTCTTGTTACAGCCAAGTTGACCCAAAAGGCCCTGTCGGGGTTATCACCACAATGGTAAAAAAATTTTTTTTTCTACAGTTTACAGCTTTTAATATATGCTACAGCCTGACTGACTCATGGGCCCTTTCAGGATTGCCACGACAATGTAAAAAAGCATCATGTCATGAAAATAGAAAGAAACAATGAAGACTAACAGCTACACTATTTACACAATGGCTGACATAACAGTTCGTACATGGGACGGATCAGTCAGTAATATCTTACTTGGCTGCCGTGACTGATTCCCAATAAATCTGAAAACCAAACTCTGAAAACCTACCTCAAAAAGTCACAGAAATCAAACAAACGTTAAATCTAAACTGAAATCCACTCGCCTTCTTTTTAGCAAGGGCATTCATGGCAGTGTTTTCACAATTATTCGTGATTCTTTTTTTTTTTTTTTTTTGGTCAACTCGGCCAGTGGTTTGAACTCCACAAAATCATTGCCGAGTAAAGACAAATAATTACATTCAAGACATCTACCTGATCTGCTTTCCTAGATTGGAGGTCTTGTTACCTGTCTCCTGACTAACAATGGACACAGTTAGGTACGGTAATGTTGTTTATAGCCCGGTCAACCGCAGACCATATCAGGGCTGTCACCACATTGAAGTAAAAAACTCACAAGTCGTTTTTTTTTAAAAAAAAAAAAAGGGCCTTCACAGGCTCCCTTCACAGGCACACCTTACAAACACACTGGAAATTTTGTTTTTAAAAAAGTCTCTCTTTTGTAAATTCTTAAGATCAGATGAAAAATGTTGATCTCTTTCAGAAATTTGAAGATCACGTCAGGTGGGACATCTCTGAACAAAGTTTTCATCGAGTCACCAGCCGCCGTGGCGAAGTGGTTAGCGTCGCGGACTCCTGGCTGGGAGTGTCGTGGGGTTCGAATCGAATCCCATCAGAGTCATGTGGGTTTTTCTGCCCCGACCGGCTCCTACCCAGAGCTGAGTTTGCTACGGACTCCGTTGGGAAGACTGGGACCACACAGTCAAGTTTCATCCACTTGATGAATGCGTTTCTGAGAGTGTTGCTCAAATTTCCTGACCAACACTGCAGGGGCCTGTATCTCTCGGGCCTGTTTGATGCTGGGATATATTATGAAAGGAAGCGTAGAGTACAGCCCTGTCATGTAGTCTCAGACCGAAATGGAAATCGTAGCATCATCTTAATCATCCTAATTCTCATTGATCAGCATAAAAAAAAATGTCTCAAGTTCTATGGCCCTTCATGCCCTGTTCTCATGGTGACCTCAGTTTCAATGTCTTCTTCACATCTGTGGCCTCAGTTTAGGTTTTGTCGGAGTCACTGGTATCAGTGAGTCCACGGGGGCTGTCGTTGGATGGACGTGGTGGCGCCCTCTTGGGGACAGCTCAGTCACGCCATCTCCGTGACTAAGCAGTTATTGTCAGTAGAGGGCTTAGTAGGTGGTGTCCTGCATATGTTAGATCAGAACAGGCACCACTGAACATCACTGAAGTGACTGACTGGACAGCAGTGCAGAGTCTCCTCTGGTGGGTTGCCTCTTGACGACTTGACATTGACTGCTCCCTGTGGATTGCCGGTGCCAGGGCTGCGGTAGGGCCGACTGGGATGTGGCTGTAGACAGGGTGTTCGGAATGAGCGGCGTGGGTGCACTGCCTCCGAGGTGGTGCAGTGGTTGAAAAAAAAAAAAAAAAAAGTTTCATTGAGTCTACTGTAAAATGCTTATACCTCACATTATGCAAGTCCCAACACTCTAAAAAGAATACATTTCAGTTTTCACTGTGAGCGGTACTTGACATGGAATGCTCTACAGAGCTTCTTCCCTTTTCAAAAGATAAGAAAGGGTGCAAAAGGAGTGGCCTGTATGAGTGGCCTGTATGCAAATGGCACAAGACTGTTTCTTCTTTATGGCGTGTTCACATGATAAAAACTCTCTGAGGTTTGGATGGATTTTGAACATTTGTTATCCATCCGCAAGTTCCATTCCTCTTGCCAGAGGTCTTTGACATAAACCTGGGTTTCAGGTTGCAGATCAGTGTGAGGGATAGACAATCTGCTCAACCCTTTCTTTGTGGCCCTCTTAGCAAGTTGATCAACCAACTTGTTGTCTCGAAAGCCCATAAGGCCTGAAACCCAAGCACAAACCATGTTATATCCATCTAATTTCAGAGAAGTACATAGATCTAATTTGAGGATCATGATATATCTCATTCAGAAAGTTGAAAAATGTGTGCACCTATCCGTCTGAGCTTGGAGTAAGAATTTCTGAGCTTTTTCAATAAAAAAAAAATGATTTATTGCATTTACTGGCAACTCTTATGCAGTACAAAACATTCCTCAGCAGAAAAGGGCAACTGCCAAAACAGGACAATGTCATTTTCACCCGCCATTTCAACTTTCAAGGCAACGTTGCTGCTTTTATTTTGATTGAATAGCTGAACTATTTTCATGATTTCAATGAAATTTAGTTCTCTCTAATGCCCATCATGTATGGTATAGAATCACAGAAATATTCAGCAGGACTTAGGGGAAAAAAAAACCCTACTTCAGACAAAAATGGGTTAATGCCTCTACCAAACTCTGATGACAGACAAAACAGACATCCAGCATGTAACAGTGGACATAGTTATTACTACACCACCACACACTGAAGACTGACAAAGTAAACATCTAACATACATTACGATATACAACGTACTATCAAGGACACAGTCTCTAGAACTATGAAAACAGACGAGATAGACATCCAACATACAATGCACAATCAAGGACACAATTATTACAACACTGCCAAATACTGAAGACTGACAAAACAACTATATAAACAGACAAGGTAGACATCCAACACAGAATGCACGATCAAGGACACAGTTACAACACTACCAAATACTGAAGACTGACAAAGTAAACATCCAACATACAAATGTACAATCCAGGGGACAGTTTCTAACATCACCACCTAACTGGTGACAGGCAATGTAGACATCCAACAATACAATGTACAATCCAGGGGACAGTTTCTAACATCACCACCTAACTGGTGACAGGCAATGTAGACATCCAACATACAATGTGACAGGGGACAGTTTCTAACATCACCACCTAACTGTGACGGGCAATGTAGACATCCAGCATACAATGTACAATCAAGAACACAGTTACTACAATTATAAAACTACAACACCACCAAACTCTGAAGACAGACACAGCAGACATCCAACATCCCTGAGACATCCAATACAGGCAAAAAAACCCATGGTAAATCCAATATACAATGAAAACTCCAACAGATATCCAATATACAATGAAAATTCCAACAGACATCCAATGAAAACTCCAACAGACATCCAATATACAATGAAAACTCCAACAGACATCCAATATACAATGAAAACTCCAACAGACATCCAATATACAATGAAAAATCCAACAGACATCCAATGAAAACTCCAACAGACATCCAAACATACAATGAAAAATCCAACACATCCAATATACAATGAAAAATCCAACAGACATCCAATAATGAAAAAGCCAACAGACATCCAAACATACAATGAAAAATCCACCAGACATCCAATATACAATGAAAAATCCAACAGACATCCAATATACAATGAAAAATCCAACAGACATCCAATATACAATGAAAAATCCAACAGACATCCAAACATACAATGAAAAATCCAACAGACATCCAACATACAATGAAAAATCCAACAGACATCCAATATACAATGAAAAATCCAACAGACATCCAAACATACAATGAAAAATCCAACAGACATCCAAACATACATGAAAAAAACAGACATCCAATATACAATGAAAAATCCAACAGACATCCAAACATACAATGAAAAATCCACCAGACATCCAATATACAATGAAAAATCCAACAGACATCCAATATACAATGAAAAATCCAACAGACATCCAATATTCAATGCAAAATCCAACAGACATCCAAACATACAATACACAATCCAGGAGACAGTACACCGTCACCAGACAATAGACGAGGCGGTGGTCCTGGAGGAAGCAGACTTCAGCTGACTGTATCATCTCCAGTACACAGAACAGGAGCAACAGCTCATTTCTAAATAAATCTTCATACTTGCTAGCAGCAGCGTCAGACAAAAGCAAAGATTCTTGTCAAACAACTTTTCAGAATGGGTCGCTAGTACGGTACATGTAGCAAGATGAGTGGCGAAGGATCATAATGAGATTTTAGGTAAATGTAGGGATGGGACTCAACAAGGTTGTGTAAATTGTCCGCTACTTTTCTTGGAGGGGGGGGGGGGGGGGGGGGGGGGGGGGGGGGGGGGGGGAGGCTGTAACTAGTGTAAGGGGGCATTAAAAATAGGTAGGGTGGAGTAGGCTGAGAGACTGAGTTCTAAGTTTTTATCATGGCATTGATGTACATATTGTAAAGCACACTAAATCTCCCACAAAGTGTGTGTTCTGATATATGGGCACAAGTTAATATTACAGCTTCAGTTTCATCTAGGAGGCGTCGCTGTGTGTGGACTAGTCTATATATGCTACACCACATCTGCTAAGTTTTAAGATGACACTGTGCATGATTTAAAGCTGATGGATAAATGAATTAATGACTAAGATGAGAGGATCTAAGAAGAGGGTCTTGTGGCTACAACTTAACAGATGTCTGACCTACGCATTAGCCCAATACGCTGGTCAGACCTTGAGTACCTAACTAACACTGGTTTTGCCATTTTCATCATTGTATGTGCACATGTGTAGTGAGTGTGCATGTGCGAGTATGGGCACAGGCCTGTGTGTGTGTATGCGTGAGAATGTGTGTGTGCATTATGTGCACGCATGCATATGCATGAGTGTGCGTGTGTGAGCATGCATTTGTGCGAGTTTTTGTATGTGTATGTGTGCGTACATATGCGCATGTACGTGTACATGTGCGGAAGTGCATGTGTATGTGTGTGTGTGCAATTTGTGGGCTTGTGTGAGCATACGCACAATCTAAAAACCCTCGCACAAAGTGTGTTTCCATCTAATGTCAACAATTCATGATGCACTTACACAACGGAATCGCTCGCACTGTTGTGAGGAAGACAACAGAGACAATGACCTGCCCCCTGGTCCTGTGTGCTCCATGGTGGTTCTGGTTCTTCAGCCACATCCATTTCAATCTCCACCTTTGACGTCAACAGCTGATCAGAGAATGCCATGGGGTCACACTGTCTGAAGACACAGAAAACATACGGTTCTCAGTGGACCTTTCACCCACACACACACACATTACATCCATGCTGCCTCTCCCTTCCTCTCTCAGTCCCTTCACATACACGCACGCACGCACCAATGCACACACACACACAAATACATTTCCTATCTTACATTTTTCTCCACAAACACCTTGGATCAAAGAGTCTAACAACGTCTACAATGAGCGTGTTTGATTACAAACAAAATACCTGTGCTTTCAAGTTTACACCATGATTAAAATTTGATATCAACACACATAAATGAATTAAATCTACTTGAATTAGTTGAAACTATTGCTGTCAAGACAATTTCACTGAAGTTCGTTGTGACAACCTGTTGCTCCAGAATTTCTGTTTGTTTGCTGTCAGTCTTTTTTCTGACACTAGGTCTGGCAGTATGCTATACGCACCTGATTACACGGCCCTAAATTTATCAATCAACTGCTTACGCTCACTTCCAATTCAGCTGGCTTGGAATGTTACGAAAATGTAGAATGGAAGTAGCCATACTCTTTAACATTGTGAATTGGAGCTGGAGAAGTTTACAAAAAGAAACAAAAAAAAAAAAAAACCCCCCCCCCCCACCCCCACCACCACCACCACCACCAAACAGGTGAGAAGCCCTGCTTCAAATAAAACATAAGAGATGGAGCATTTGTTGTTTGGAGCTTTGCATCCATCGTAATAGTGTAAATAAAGTGACGCCTAAAAAACTGAAACAGGCCCTTATGCTGGCATGCTTGCACATGCGCGCACACACAGACACAGACACACAGAAACACACACACACACACACATACACAGACACACAGAAACACACACACATCTTTACATGTAACACAGATAACAATTGATTCCCATTCCCTAAATACTGCCCCCCCCCCTCCCCCTTCCAAAGAAAAGTCCATATCTCCACTGTGAACATGAGTCTTGGGGTTACTTATCAACCAGTAGTACAATTCAATGTTATACTGTAGATGGCTTCTTCACCATGTCAGTATTTCTTATTGTTATTTTGTTACAAGATGTAACTTTGCTAAAAATGACAGTCATGTATAACACCACTGGTAAATTAGTATGTAAATGCTGGAGGATAACGTGCCAACAAAATATAATGTAAATGTGTGTGCATACGTGCGAGTCTGTACGATAAGTATGTTGGTGTGTACGCATGTGTTTTGTGTATATACATTTTCATGTGAAACAGCTGTTCAGAACACGACATAGCAGTTATTGTTCGACAATAATAATAATGATGATAATGATATTTCAACTGTGGTGAAAATAATTACAGTCATGAAATAAAACTGTTACTAAACATAAACGTGCAAGAAACTGTTCAAGATAATAACAATGATGACAATGGAAAACAAGTCAATGAATATAAAACAATAGTAAAATGAAAACAAAATTTATAGTAATATGTAATACAGAAGGAACTTTAGACAAACAGTACAGCCATTCAATGCATGCACAGACATGCCACAACTCTCATCCTTATCCTTCCACCGCAGCACATGGCTCACATTCACAAGACTTGTACACTACACAGTCATGCATCCCCTCTACCACCACCACTACCCCACACGAACCCAAGTGTCTGTGTACCCTTTTTTCTCTCCATCCATCCTGACATGCAAGCCAAAGCCAAGCATCAAAGGCTCTCCATTACCCAACTGGGGTCCTCCCATTTCTATTATATATACTCCAATAGGCACTTTTTCACAGCCTACCACTGACAGAACATAAATACATACAAGATAAATAAACAAACATGTATACAAACATGTGTGCACACCAAAATAAATGCACACATGCAACCATGCTTGCTCACATTTGCGCTCACACACACACACAGACACAGACTGCCTCACATCTGTAGTCACACTCTATGCATTTGCATCATCACTAAAGAGCACATTCAACAGTACACACTGTTTGCAAAAAAATAAAAATTGGGAACCTGTGAGATTCAAAGCCTCTTAATAAAAAGTCTTACTTTAATGTACATGTGTGTTAATCATTCAAATCTACCTAGTCAAATAGCATTAACTGCAGACTACCAGATGAAAAACCAACTGGGCAAGTACATCAAAACAAATGACTGTCAAGTTACACAGAGCTAAGAGATGCAACATTACCCAATCTTTTTTCTCTGCAAACTATTGTGAATCACCTGGACAATAGCAGAGTGCACACAAGTAAATGTACACACTGAAGAAATGGGTAAGTAAGTTTATGAAGCAATTACTACATGCTTTTTTTTAGTACTACTTTACGAACTTGCCCTCACTGAAAAAAGGAATTGTGTTCAAAATCCCATCACGCAAATTGATAGTTGTAGGCATCTGTTAGCGCAAATTTTGTAAACATCTTGATGTTATCAACTATAAAAAGTAGAGAAAAGTTGGGGAAGAAAAGAGGGTAAGTTGGAGTGGGGTGGACAGTTGGCTTCGGTATTTTTTGTTTATTCCATGAGAAAATATAATAATGGGAGGGATGAAAACTACTTACAAGACTTTCGATTAGGGTTATCACAACAGGAGACTGATAAAAATGGAAGGAAAAACGAACAAAAAAAAAAACCCACACGCCTGTTGATGGCATAATGTCAAAACGATACGCTGAACAGTAATGTGACTATGGCAAGTACACCTGATATTTTGGCAATATGTGATCCATACTGAACTGCATATTTATAAACAAAAGTCTACAAGTCTGGCTTGGTCTGCAGACCGAATGTATTAAAAGACAATCCTGCGTTACTACGTGCAAACTATTACAAGTCAACACTTCAAATACACACCGACCATTCTCATTTTCTTAGACCCACACTTAGCAGGAAAATAACATGCGCTATTTCAAAGTTTAGTTTGATACGGTAATTACTTTTTTTTTTAAGCACAGAGATACACAGACGTAGTAAATCTCCGAAAAGTGTCCGCCAAGCAGCTATGTTTTTACTGACGGAAGTGGTAGAAGTTACGTAAAAGGGGCATAACTCCCAGCCTGACAACAAAGGTTTTAACCCACAGTTGCAGATTAGGCACAAATTTCTTATGATTATTTTGGAAACAAACTTGCACGATGCCCATCTTGCGCCGAAATCAGTGATATAAGTGATTGCTCGTTCTTCATTTTTGTTGTCCTGAGAATTGTTTATCTTGCCTGAAGAAGCACCCTAAGAGGTCGAAACGCGTCTTGTTTTTGTCTTGTGATTCGTTTTTGTTCGTATTTGGCGGACATCTATGGGAGCATGCGGGACAGGAACCAGTGGCCAAGCAGATACTGCGAAGGAAGTGGGGCTGGACACATCCTCAGGAAGCTAGCGTCAAGCACTACACGCCAAGCCCTGACATGGAACCCGCAGGGAAAGAGAAAGAGAGGCCGACCTCGCAACAGCTGGAAGCGAGACACTGCGGCGGAGCTGAAGCAACTAGGGACCAACTGGACTGGAATGACCAGAACAGAACAGAGTGCGATGGCAATGGGTCGTCGATGACCTATGCTCCACTGGGAGCGATGGGCATAATGAATGAATGAATGATATTTGGCGGATACAGTACTTAAACCTTTTTTTTAAAAAAACTTACACGAAGAATATGCTCTTTGCTGCAGCATGCTATTGAGCAGACGAGCAGTTTCTCAAATATTGTTTATTCTACTTCTGCTCACACATGCCCGTTTTCAATGGAATGCCTTTAATTCTTGTTGTTGTTTATTGGGTAGTTTGGCTCACTGGGTGAAATAACGGAATTTGGCATCATCCTTGGTGAAATACTGTAGTAGAAGTCATGCTGGGCTTCTTTCATTTCAGCCATGCTGAGGTATGGGACGATATATGACACAGCTTTAGATTGATATTTGACTTGATTGGTCTACATAATTATTTAAATGCATGGCGCATGCCTTAATCACTCACCGTTTTCTGAAGAATTGCTTTCGACTTGACTGACAGGTCTTTCGTCTTAAAAGAGTCAAGGGATTTTGGATTTTTTTTTTTTTTTTTTTTTTTTTTGATGACTTGTGAGTTGACTTCAACGTGGTGACAGCCCTGATATGGCCCTTTGCGGTCGGCTGGGCTGTAAGCAACATTACCTACCTGACTGCATGAATGACTGAAACCCAGTTAAAAGTCCTAAGACACAGAAGCATTCAAACACTCCAAAAGTCAATTCCAGCTGTGATTACTGCTCTTGGAATGTTAATAATTTTTTTTTTCAATGAAATAACGGTTTGGGGTAAAAGGGACATAACTAAGGCTAAACATGGTACAAGAAACGAAGCCAACGCCACAAAAAAACAAACAAACAAACAAAATAACCAAAAAATTATAAAAAAAAAAAAAAAAAAAAAAAAAAAAAAACTAGCACAAGCAGCCTGTAGCTGATGGCACGATGGTTTGAACCAAGGGTCTTACGGGCCCATCTGCCATTGTTGATTTTTACCACACCCCCACCCTCTCTCTCTCTCTTCTTCTTCTTCTTCTTCTATCTGGTTGTCCGTCTGTCTGTTTATTTTCTTGTTGTTCTTGTCTTGTTCAATAGTTTAATTCCTTGGGTAGAATCAAGGAATGCAAAACCATCTTTGGTGAAGAATTACCTAAGAAGTTGTGACAGGCTTCCTCATATCAGACACTCTGTGTTATGAACATGCAGAATCTACGGATATCTAAATGTTAAGAGTATGGTTCTTTGTTGATTCATCTAACGGTAAAATGATTATCGGAGATACTCTGAATCATTCACGAAAACAAATAAAACGAAAATTCGAGATCTGGGTCAAGAGTGTATTAACTCCCCTAGAAAGAACATCTCTTTTAAAATTTGTGATCTCAACCAAGATGCTGTACCTATGCACACAGCAGCGACCTAACGCACCAGCCGCTTTTTCAAACGCTTAGCAGAGGTTATGTTTAAAAATCTATGTGCATAAACTAAGAGGATTGAAGCGATGTAAGATCGCACGATAAAGAGTAGAGGAATGAGGTACAGCATTATTATTAGAAGGAACCTCTTTCATCCCATGGAAAAACAAAGTCAGTTATAACTGGCAGCGTCTATATTCACATCTTGAGACACATGATGTGGGCCCTTTTTTTCTTTTCTTTTCTTTTCTTTTTCAAGAAAGAAGTAGTCTCCAGAAGAGAAATTTCAGCCACAGCAAATATTTTTGAAAAAAAAAAAAGACACCTAATCCAATGGAAGCTTTGGCAGAGTTGTTGTTTTTGCATAGTGAAATCAGTGTTAACGGACGACAGAATGAATACTTACTTACTTACTTACTTAGGCCCATAGCTCAAGGGTGAGCATAGGCCACCGACAACACTCCACCATCGCACTCGGTTCTGGGCTGCTCGCTGAATGCCTGTCCAGTTGGCCCCCTGCCTCTTCATCTCTGCCTCAGAGTCTTGCCTCCAGCTGCTGCGAGTTGGCCTCTCTTCCTTCTCCCCTGCGGGTTTTCCTGGGGGTCAGAAGGGGGGTCAGTCTCGCAGCTTCCTCTCGGCTTGCACTGCCTGACGTCATGAATCCCCAGGATGGAGACTCTTCCTCTGCCAGGTGAAAGTCTTGGTTTGATGTTGTCGATACTTCTGTAACTTGGTTTTTTTTTTTCTAGGAAGGGGTGATAGCCCTACGCAAACCCGTTTTAACCTCCGTGAGAGTTGGTCTACATTAGTCTGACCTCTACTCTTCGATCTGCCCAGCTTTGGGCCACACCCGTTCATGACTCCGGATGTCCCTCTGCTGCCCCTTTTTTCCCCCCATCTTGGGACGAGCCATGGCTGGGATTCGAACCCATGCCCCTCTGGACATGCTCATTTTCCACTTAATGACTCGCGCACTAACCACTGAGCCACTGGGACACTGATATTTGTAGGAAAGTTAAGCCTTATGAAGTTCACTTTTGTTCCTCCTTGACCAGATCCAACTTGAACACCTCTCTGCCGCTTCTGCCATTGCTTTCAGGGCTCTGGTTTTTTCCCTCCCTGCAACTGAGAGCTGTTTCATGAGGCTGTATGCAGACGTTCCTACAAACCCCCTAGCTCCAATTTCTGCAGTGAGGACTTTGACCTGATAGCCTTCTCTCCTCAGGCTGTTTGCCAGATCAGCATACTTTTCAGTCTTGTAGATTTGAGCTGCCTCCATTCTGTTCTCATATGGCACCGTGAGCTCGATCATGATCAGCTGCTTGGTTGACTGAGAGTGGACTACTATGTCTGGTCTCATGCCACTCTTGCTGATGATCTCTGGGTGACTATTCCATTCTGGGAGGTCTGGGTGGTCTCCTCAGTCATCTGCCCCGTCCAGCAGACTCTGCCTGCATGTTCCGAGTGGCACTGTTGTTCTTGGCCATGATTCGCTGCCTCCTGCCGTGAAGAATGTTGCGGGTGCTTTTGGAGTCCTGATTTTCCCTTTTGTGGTGTTGGTACTAGCCCAGACTACTTGTACAATCTCTTTGAGCACTTGGTTGTGCCTCCATGTGTACCTTCCTTGAGCCAGGGCTACTTTACATGAGCTTAGGACATGCTCCACTGTTTGTTTTTCATGGCAGAGGGGGCATGAAGGATCGTCTGTTTTTCCCCACTTCACCAGGTTTGCATTTGAGGGCAGGTCATATGCAGATCTGAGAATGAAGCTGATCCTGAGAGGGGCCATGTGCCAAATGTCATTCCAAGTGAGACTTCTTTGGAGTGCATTCTCTCACGTTGTCCATTGCCCTTGCTGGCTCTGCTGGACTGCTTTTTGGAGTCTTTTTTGGTCTTCTTCTTTTCTCATCTCCTGAATCATCATGTCTCTTTTGGCTTTTCCTTTGGCCTTTGACCACCATTCAGTTTTGGTCACCCCCAGTCCTTGTCTGTTGGTCTGTGTGTGTCCTGTTATTTCTCTGATCTTGAGACTTTCTTTTGCAGAATCCATCGCCTCTTGAACTTTCCATTTTCTGCCTGTCTTCAGCTGGGGCTTGATTGCTTCAACCACCTTGTCTCCTGAGTCCTCCAGCATGCTTTGAAGTCTGATCTTCCCTGCTTTATATTCCTCCAGGATGGATTTCAGTGGTAGTTTCAGCTTTGCTTGGCGACAGTACAGCGCTATGTCAGTCAGACAGGGCGGGACACCAAGCCATTTCCTTGTGAACTTGTTGATTTTGGATTCGTGAATCGTCACATCGTCTGCATCCTGGCACAGTGTTTTGTGGTAGGGTTGCCAGACATAATGTCCGTACTCTAGTACTGGTCGTACAAGAGACTTGTACAGTTGTAAGAAAATGTCTTCAGTGAGGAAGTCAAAGGAGTGCTTGTTGTCGGCACGTTTGTTGATTATTAAGAAATGGAATCCACTGCAAAGAAAGGAGATATAAAAAGAAAATACGATTTCTGTAAAGAAACACAGTAATGCACCCTCCCCCGCCTGATGAATGAATACGTTCCATAGTATTGTCTGCTTTGTGCGCATTCAGTGAGAACCGGTGTAACAGCCCATTCTTACCCCCCCCCCCCCCCCCTCTGGAACTTACCCGGGGTAAGTCTGGGCTAGGCTGTTTTTACCCCGGGGGTCGTTCTAGGACTAGCTGGAACTTACCCCCCTGGAACTTACCCCCCCACAGTAGGAACTTACCCCCCGGCGGTAAGTTTGGGTTAGCCATGGATTTAACCCCCCCCCCCCCCCCCCCCCCCCACCCAAAGGGTCTGTCTAGGACTATTTGGAATCTTCCTTCACCCCACCCTTCAAACAAAGAGGGTTATTTAGGGTTTTTCCTCTGCCTTTTCCCAACACGCACACCTGCCTTAAAAAAAATGTGTCAGCCTGCATATTTACACCCCCTCTCCCATTTCCTATATACAGTCAGTTGGGTTTAGACAAAGTGTAGTTGTAGACTCTTCTCAATAGATGGATCTCCTCCTTCCCTTCCCCCCCCCCCCCCCCCCCCCACCCCCACACACACACACACACACACACACACACCCTGGTTCACACAAACAGATACGTATTAACATTTCTCGCGCTAGCTTTACACGCGTGAGTCAATATTCGGGTGTGTGAGTACGCCCGTGCATGCATGGTTGTGACCACGTGTCATTGTGACCAAGTACCGTTGTTGCTTCATCCCGGTTTGCCTCTTTTAACTATTTTACAGCTGTTTAGAGTCTCTTGAGTACCTGTGTACCTTAGTTTGTACAACGCAGATGACTAGTGGTCAATGCCACTGACCACTGGTCATTATGACGTAAATCGGAGATTTTAACTATTTAACAGCTAATTAGTTTTGTGTTTCCCGAGTGCTTGTGTACCTCGCTGTATGCTGTCAGATGTTCAGTCATGAGTCTTTTATTCATTATTTCCTTAAGTATGTATTTATAAGGCCTCTTTCACCAGGGACCTCTGTTTGCATTCAAGCACACACCCGTCTCTCTCTCTCCCTCTTTGAAGTTACATGCTTCTCCCTGATATTTGGTTTCAACGTCATGACGTAGTTTTCTGAAATAAATTGACTGGCTCATTCTTTGACATTTATTTTGTAAAGTCCGGTTCCGTGAAAATGGGGTTTGCAAGCTTATTTCGTTAACTATCTGTCCGTCTGTCCATCTGTCTCTGGTGTAAGCCTGTTAGTGTGGGCTAAAGCACGGAAAGTGGTTCAGCTATTCAAAGGGTCACAGCCCCTAAAAATTGTTGTTTGAAGAACTTCCCTGGAAATCATTATTCCCAGGCAGCCAGCAAAGTACTTCCTTTAAAATTCCCTCTCTTATTGGCCTGAGCTGTCAGTCTTCTCTCAGGCAGCCAGCAAAGTACTTCCTTTCCATTCCCTCTCTTCTTGGCCTGAGCTGTCAGTCTTTCCCAGGCAGCCGGCAAAGTACTTCCTTTCCATTCCCTCTCTTATTGGCCTGAGCTGTCAGTCTTCTCTCAGGCAGCCAGCAAAGTACTTCCTTTCCATTTCCCTCTCTTCTTGGCCTGAGCTGTCAGTCTTCTCTCAGGCAGCCAGCAAAGTACTTCCTTTCCATTCCCTCTCTTATTGGCCTGAGCTGTCAGTCTTCTCTCAGGCAGCCAGCAAAGTACTTCCTTTCCATTCCCTCTCTTCTTGGCCTGAGCTGTCAGTCTTCTCTCAGGCAGCCAGCAAAGTACTTCCTTTCCATTCCCTCTCTTCTTGGCCTGAGCTGTCAGTCTTCTCTCAGGCAGCCGGCAAAGTACTTCCTTTCCATTCCCTCTCTTCTTGGCCTGAGCTGTCAGTCTTCTCTCAGGCAGCCGGCAAAGTCTTCCTTTCCATTCCCTCTCTTCTTGGCCTGAGCTGTCAGTCTTCTCTCAGGCAGCCAGCAAAGTACTTCCTTTCCATTCCCTCTCTTCTTGGCCTGAGCTGTCAGTCTTCTCTCAGGCAGCCAGCAAAGTACTTCCTTTCCATTCCTCTCTCTTGGCCTGAGCTGTCAGTCTTCTCTCAGGCAGCCGGCAAAGTACTTCCTTTCCATTTCCCTCTCTTGTTGGCCTGAGCTGTCAGTCTTCTCTCAGGCAGCCAGCAAAGTACTTCCTTTCCATTCCCTCTCTTCTTGGCCTGAGCTGTCAGTCTTCTCTCAGGCAGCCGGCAAAGTACTTCCTTTCCATTCCCTCTCTTGTTGGCCTGAGCTGTCAGTCTTCTCTCAGGCAGCTGGCAAAGTACTTCCTTTCCATTCTCTCTCTTATTGGCCTGAGCTGTCAGTCTTCTCTTTAGAGGTCAAGAGTGAAAAACACAGTCAAGTTTTAATTACTTCCATAGAGATTTCACTGAGGTTGTTTCTGAAAGTTCATGACCAGTGCTGCAGGTGTAACTCTCGGGCCTGGCTGACACATGGCTATCTAATGAAAGGAAGTGCAGAGTACAAACCGTCATGAAGTCTCAGATTAAAAAAAAAAGATGTCCCGATCCGTATCACTGCATCATGTTTATTACCTTCATTGACCTTTTCTGTCATTGTTTAGCGTTCTCTCTCAAACTTATCTTTTTATCACTCTTCAGCCGTTCTCTTTAATAACTTCTCTGGTCCATATTTCTTCTCCATCTCAATGACTGGATTGTGGCAAGTTCCTGTCCAAGTCGTGGATGTTGGCGAGTTGGTTGTCTTCATCTGTCCGTGGGCAGGGGTGGTGGGTCTGTGGGGGTGTGCTCGGCAGCTGGAGGGTGGTGTCTTTTGACGGTGGGCTCTGCAGTCATGAAATACAGGCTGGTACACCCATGGGGATACTTTTTAAGGCTGTTATGAGTTGCATCCTCTAGTCTGATTTACCTCTGTTCGGGAGCAGTTATGTCCCTTGATATCTTAATGGAGTGTCCTGCGCGTGCCTGTACCCATCGTCACACACAACGCAGGCCTCCAAGGGGTGGTACAGGACTGCTCAGCAGGCGGGTGAAGACAGTGCTTCTCTGGGTCCTCCCCAGCACCTTCGGGTGTTTCTTTTTTCTTCTTTTTCTTTTATCTTCAGCCGTTCTCTTTTAACTTCTCTGGACCACATACTTCTTCTCCATCTCAATGGCTGGACTGAGGCAAGTTCCTGTCGAAGTCGTTGATGTTGGCAAGATCATGGGAATTGTCGGCAGACGGACATGAGGCGCCTTCTGGAAGGGACACACACCCATTCCTTTCATCAGACAAGCTTAGCAGGTGGTTGGCAGGGGATGGTGGATCTGAACGACCACCATTCAACACCACTGAAGTGACTTAGCACGAGTATGGGCTTCTCTCTGGCGGGTTGCCTCGTGATGGCTGGGGCTACCTGTTACTTGTACACATCCTCACATACAGTTAGTACGTCATGCCGTGTATTCCCTACAGTGAGATGGAGGTGTGTACGGCTGCTTTTGACGACCTTAAAACTTCGTCTGTAGGGTGTAATCTGATGACGTTGACACACCCAGAGATCATCCACTGCATTTCCCTCCAGAGAGGTCAGCATTTAGGGCTGATTGCCATTACCTTGCCATAAAGGCAGCCACACTCTGTTTTCAGAGGCCAGACGACAGTGAGCGGTTAGGCCCAGACAGGAGCGACTTCACTTCGTGATAGCACCGCCTTTGTGATTCTGTAACCGGTATAACACGTCATACTGTAACGCTTCATACTAAAAACACATCATCCTATAACACGTCATACCGAAACGCGTCACACTAAAACACGTCATACTGAAACGGCCAGAACACGTCATAAACATGCCACTGAGGGAAGTTATCTACTGGGGTTTTGAATGGGAGACTTGTACCGAGCACCCCACTAGATCATTTCCCTAGAAAGGATAACTTCTTTCTGTCAAATATCAAGGCTGTGTTCGTTTCAACATTAAACATGACAAAGCGTACATATCTGGCATTTACAGATCATTGAAAAAAAAAATGAGAAAGGGATATCAAAGCTTCAACGCAAGTGACCGGTGGTTCTAGTGTATTATACCGGCAGCTTCAAGAAGAATGTATCTGGGCGTTCATACCATGGCATTTTTTTGGCTCACATCACTATTATCCCCATCACTTTAAAAAAAAAAAATTTTTATTTGTTTTTCTTGTTGCTCAAAAGCCAACAAGAAAAGAAATCAAATAGCAACAGTCATGACTAGAAGTTAGGTATAAAGAAAAAAAACAAAACAAGCCAAAACCACACACACACGAGAGAGAGAGAGAGAGAGAGAGAGAGAGAGAGAGAGAGAGAGTTTCACCATAGTACCATCTATGTATAAAAGATATGGTTACTTGTTGACAACATAAGACAATGGTTTAAGAAATATACATAAACCAGTACACATCATATTATTCTAAAACTGCTACCCCAGAGAGATGTATGCGTTTGACGAAAAAAAAAAATGTGTGTGTGTGTGTGTGTGTGTGTGTGTGTGTGTGTGTGTGTGTGTGTGTGTGTGTGTGTGTGAAGATAAATCAACATGCGTATACAAATAATACAGGAAAGACAGACGGATAGACATTCAGACAGACGAACACAAGAGCAAAGAAACAAGAGGACAGAATGGGTTGGGTCACAGCAAGTGAACATAATACTTACCATAAGGTACATTATCACTTGAGTACCAATATACAGAAATATTTTGGCAGCATACAAGGGCCACACAGGATATCCTCAGCAAAAGATCAAAACAAAACAAACAAAACAAACAAATGACATTAATTAGTCTAGTAATTGTTCTTGTATCATGCACCATGTGCATTTATATATTAAAGCAGAAAAGACATGTTCCAGAGACGGTAGCTAAAGCAACTAAGTATTAGAAATCAAAGATTCACATGCAAGCCATCTGGCATGAAAATCCATGTGGTTCATGGTTAAGTACGAGTTATATTGATTTCCATAGTTCAAAATTTTTCAAAAACTGCTACTTGTGGAAGACTGACGTCTATAAGTCATGTTTTGCTAGAAGAATAATGAAGTAAAAAACGTAATCAATTGCGATTGTTATGTCGAAACCTAAAAATATGAGAGACTCTGTTAGGCATTTATTTTGTGCGTGAGTGCATTTCTCTTTTACTAAACCAATAAACATACAAAAAAAAAAAAAAAAAAAAAATTTGACATGAGCACATTTCTAAAACATACGGTCAGTAGAATCTTTAAATGATCCGCAAAAACTGCATTTATCATTATCAGTAATTCCAATTTCTTTCACAATAACTTTTGTACCTAAGCACCTGTAAATTATTCTCATCTTAAACCACTTTGGTTTTACATCTGTAATCTTATGTGTATTGAAAAAAAAAAAACATGAATGTGAGGGTTCGGATGGGTTCAAGATCATTTGCCAGATTGGGGACGAATTTCGCCGGGTACTGGATCATTTCACAGAGTCTACGAACCCCGTGCTCATCAGTGGGAGGTGGCATGTTCAGGATTGCTGCTATCTTCGCTTCATCCGGCTTCACGCCTGCCGCAGAAATCTTGTGTCCCATGAACGTAACTTCTTCTTGCTTCATCACTGCTTTCTTCTCGTTCAGCTTCATGTTAATTGTGTTCTCTGCATCGCTCTTGAAGGTGGTCCAGAAGGTGGGCGGCGGAAATAGCAACCAAACCTTCCTGCCTGGCTGTACCTACATGGGAGCTGAACAATCTGAAGCTTGACATAGATAGCGCAGTCCTTTCCAAAAATGATTCACCTAATATCTATAGAAGTTCCGTCTGCTCCTATATTGATAATAAAATATTCTGAACATTTAAAGATGTACACTGATGGGTCCCTACCTGGAAACAGAGAAGTAGGAACTGCCTTCGTTATATCAGCTTTAAAAGTAGAGAAACGGTTTCACATATGTGAAAATGTTTCTATTTTTACTGCTGAATTAGTTGCCATATTGAAGGCCCTGAATTACATTTTTGATTTTCCGAAAAACATTTCAGATTTTATTATGCGTT
>JADBJO010001728.1:220000-260000 GCA_016801955.1 Conus betulinus
ACAACTTAACATGTTATCAAACTGATGAGGAGAACTGCTGATTACAAGAATATTTTCCTCGCACTTGTGTCTTTGGAACCCCCATTCTTCACCTAACAATTTTCAGATTCCCCGTGAAGCAGCCAGAACTTCTGCAGAAATGGCTCCAGAACATGAGGCGAGACAAATACACCCCTTCAAAGAGAGCTGTCCTGCGCTCAGTACATTTTGAGGCACACCTGTTTCACAAAGGGGAGCGGAGCAGGCTTTTACATGATGCAGTGCCAATCATTTTTAATTTCCCAAAGCGTTTGCAGAGGGTAAAGAAAAACGTTTTGATTAGACTTCCTTGAGCAAAAATACTGAAGTAGGTAGATGTACAACCGTTCATTTTTAGGGGGGGGGGGGTGGGGTGGGGGGGCCTCGTAGGGAGGATGGGGTGTTAAAATTCAGTCCTATTGTTGCATTTTCTCCCCCCCCCCCCCCTTTTTTTTTTTTTTTATTATTATATATACCCCCCCCCCCCCCCCAGTTCAAATAGGCTATAAGGAACATGGGATACTGGCCTACGGAGACTGTAGAGTTTGTTCCCAATCCAGTTCTGCCCTACCCTTTCCACCCCGGCCCATCAAACTGACCAACAGTATTAAATTTGCAGAGAAACACAAAAGCTTGGTCAGGGAAGTTTTTTTTTTTTTTTGTTGTTTTTAAGATGACCTAAATGCTATTTGCAGTTCATTTTGTTGGTTTGTTTGTTTGTTTTTTCTCTTACTTAATAAAACCCTAGCATTTTTTTTTTTTTTTTTTTTACTGAATAAAGCCTTCCTTCCATATCTCTCTCTCTCTCTCTCTCTCCCCCCCCCCCCCTCTCTCTCTCTTTTCTTTTCTCTCTCTGTCTCTCTCCTCCGCCTCTCTCACGCTCTTTCTCTCTGTCTCTCTCCTCTGTCTCCCCCCCCCTCTCTCTCTTCTCTCTCTCTCGCTCTCTCTCTCTCCTCCCCCCCCCCCTCTCTCTCACTAGCTCTCTGTGTACCTGTCTCTCTCTCTTTATTTGTGTGCGTGCATGAGTGTGTGAGTGAGTGTGTGTGTGTGTGTGTGTGTGTGTGTGTGTGTGTGTGTGTGTGTGTGTGTGTGTGTGTGTGTGTGTGTGTGTGTGTGTGTGAGTGTGAGAGAGAGAGAGAGAGAGAGAGAGAGAGAGAGAGAGAGAGAGAGAGCAAGAGAGAAGAGAGAGAGAGAGAGAGATTGATCATGATGGTACTGAGTACAGAGTCATGCAAAGGAACTCCGCCTCTGTTTTCTTAGGATTCCAAACCAACCAGGAGACCTCCAAAGCCAAGGACAGTGGATGCCCGTGACCATGGACTCTGCTGAAGAAGGAAGCTTGTCCACAGACCATTTTGAGGAGGCAGGACCTCCCGGAGAAAACCTTGCTGGACTGTCGACAGCTACAGACCACACATATCATGTGTTCTCTATGTCATCATGTGTTCTCTATGTCATCATGTGTTACCTATGTCATCTCCCCGGAAGCTGAAAAGGCGCTTCGAAGAGTCGATTGACAGGAACTCTACCTTGCAGAAAAAACCCTCTCAAAATCAGTCATTAAAAAGTACGTCATCTCCAAAGCAAGATAACGACAATCCATGATATGATAACAACGTTGGAAGAGCGAGGTCTTCTTTCAAGATAACGACAGTCCATGATGATATAATAACAACGTTGGAAGAGCGAGGTCTTCTTTCAAGATAACGACAATCCATGATATGATAACAACGTTGGAAGAGCGAGGTCTTCTGTCAAGATAACGACAATCCATGATATGATAACAACGTTGAAAGAGCGAGGTCTTCTTTCAAGAGGCTGTGAGGACGTTTGGAAAGATTCTGGGGCACCAAGACCAGCTTTTGGAAAGGGCTTTGAATGAGAAGCCTGGAAAGAATGCCACATACCCTGATAAGCTGAAATCCTTTGCCATAACGCTTCAGTTCTCTTCAACAAAGCATACAACTTCGTGCGTGAAACATTCAAACTGGCGCTACCACATCCCTCAGTGATACGACGTTGGTACAGCTCTGTTCCAGGCTCACCAGGGTTCACGCAGTCTGCATTCTCAGCACTAAAGCACAGAGTGGACGAGGCAGAGAGAGAGGGCAGAAAGGTGATGATTGCCCTTATGTTGGATGAGATGTCGATCGGAACACACGTACAGCGCGATGGCAAACAGTTCCATGGAAATGTAGCTGTTGGCAACGACGATTTTTGATGACTCGGCACCCTTGGCGAAAGATGCTCTTGTCATTAAGGCGGTTGCCTTGAATGACAGTTAGAACATCCCTTGTGGATACTTCCTGATCAATGACTTAACAGGGGATGAAAGGGCCAGCTTAATTCAGTCATCCAAAATACAACCCAGGAGACACATACCATTTGCTGGGACGACGGGAACAGGTCAAGATCTTCCGCCTGAGGACTGGACACAATCGCCTGCTCCACCATATGCACACAAAATTTGGCATTGGACAGAGTGGAGAGTGCCCTTGTGGTGAGGGACCAATGACAACTGACCACATCCTTCAAGTCTGTACGACGTATGCAGCATCCAGGGAAAAGTACTGGCCAACACCGACAGCAGTGGAAGCCAAGCTGTAAGGCACCATGGCACACATCCAGTGCCACAAACAGAAGAAGAAAGTCAGCATGGCGGCTCAAACCCTGAGCAATTCCGTTGCAGATGCAATAGAGTTTGCAAAGACTTTAGGCTCTGAAGAGGACAGCAGGCCTTTCCTGGCATCTGAGGGAACAGTCAAGTTCATATGAATTTTTGACAAACTGTTCGACACCCTCAACTCAAGGCACCCACTCTCGCGAAAGGATTCAAGGCACCACTGAGGCTAGGAAACATTGAGCAGTGGGGACCGTACCTGACAGAGGCAGAAGAATACATCTCTGGCCTTCAAGATCAGACAGGCACGCCGCTTGTTCAGTCCAGACGAAAGACAGCTTTTGTCGGCTTTTTCGCATGCATTCAAAGTATCAGAGGTCTGTTTGAAACTTCTGTGGCTTGCAAAGGTGCACTCTTGAAGTATCTGCTCACCTATAAAATGAGTCAGGACCATCTTGAGCTTTTCTTCTGCTCAATTCGTGCTTCGGGCAGAGCCAACAACAACCCAATAGCTCAGCAGTTTTCAGCAGCCTATAAGCGCCTCTTAATGCACCACAACATAAAGGCCAGTGGGGGGAAATTGCAAGCAACTGGACTCTACTCGTATACTGGAAGCACAACCTTAGGCAGGTACTGACGACAGTGGTGTTACAGTTTCCGACGTCACCCTCGCCAGGAAATACGATCTAACTGTTCAGTGTGCCGCGATGGCATCGAGGATCTCTCAGAGTCAGAGATTCAGCAAGCAGCACAAATCATCACAAGCTCCAGTGAGTTCAAGTTTGATGTGGCGTCGTACACCGCTGGATTTGTGTGCAGGATGGTAAAACGACAGATTTCCTGCCAAAAGATGTTGCGGAGCTCTGTGTACCGGAGACAGCCAGACCCACCTATTCATCAGACTGAAAGATAAAGGCGGTCTTTTGAAGCCTTCCTCTGACGTTGTTGCTGTCTGTGCAGAAACTGATCACAACGTCAGGAAGATTCTGCATGCCACGAACAACAGACTGCCCCAAGGTCCAGGAATTCCATCAGCAATTGCAACAACAGTTCTTTCACAGCTTCACGACAAAGTGTTTTTCACCCTGAGCGGACCACGCCTTGGACACCTCCACGGAGGAAAATCATATCTTCAAGCTCATTACGACAATTTCATTCAGCTACACAAAAATCATCTTCCACCATATGGCAAAAGCAGAAACTGATGTGCAGACAGGGATCAAAATCCGAAAACAAGTTTCAAAACTGATACTGCTCAAGCACCAATGAACTCATGACAGTTAGACTCTTAGACTCTCTCCTCGTGTATGCTTTCTGATATATGTCAGTATCCGCCTACACAGTGAACACAAGCACACACAGAGAGAGAGAGAGAGAGAGAGAGAGAGAGAGAGAGAGAGAGAGAGAGAGAGAGAGAGAGAGAGAGAGAGAGAGAGAGAGAGAGGGGGGGGGGGGTATGCTTATTGTCCGCTGAAGACTGTTCAAGACTTTACCAGTGAACAGGCAACTGAGTGGTGGCAGGACACACACACACACACACACATGCACACACATGTACACTCACATGCACGCACGCCCACACACACACGCCCCCCCCCCCCCCCCCCCCAACACACACACACACACACAGATGAATGCATGCACACACACACACACACACACACACACACACACACACACACACAACAACAACTGCCTTGGGTTCTGTCGAAAATAATGAGGTCTTTTTGTGAAACTCAGCTGTATCAAATATGTACGAATTCTTTTCACACACACACACACACACACTTACACACACACACACACACACACACACACACACACACACACACACACACACACACCGCGCGGGCAGAATCCAGGTCCAGGCACCGTAGAACCGTGTTCTCTTGCTACAGTCAGCAACTGAGCATACGGCAGAACTATACCGAGGGGTTACTAAGCAGGGGACCTAACTCTTGGTCTGCAGCTTCAAAGGTTGTGTCTCTCTTGAGCAGTCTCTCTTTTTCTATGTCTGTGGTCCAGAGGACCGAAGTCGCAACAAAACCTTGCGCAAAGAAAAAAGCAGCGCACTTCAGGACTTCACTGCCAACAGAATATCATAAAAAAAAACTGACTGCAGAAATCTCATGCAAGTTTAACTTATGCATCATTCTGGCAAAAGCTGCAGGAGCATTCTACAGTCCAAAAGGCATACGTACAAAGTGAAATAGACCAGATGGGGTTTGAAATGCAGTCTTGATTTTATCTTCTTCTGCCATAGGAATCTGCCAGCAACCTTTTAATATGGTCATTTTCACAAAATATTTCGCTTGTGACAACTGGCAAAACAAATCTTCAACATCAGGTATCAGTTTAGAATCAAAAACTGTGACTTTGTTCAGCGCTCTATAATCGACACAAAATGTCCCTGAACCATCTGGTTTGGATACTTAGACAACTAGAGCAGAGTATGGGAAAAGTAGATTTCTCAATTACACCCAGATCAAGCATCACCTGCACTTCTCTTTTAATCACCTGCTTCTTATCAAAGGTTAAAGGGTATGACCTGACATGCATCGGAATAACCGTGGTCAACTGAATTTTATGAGGTTCCACTCCCACAGTATCTCCAGGTTTATCCGTGACAACATCCTTGAAATCATGTAACAATTCTCTCAACTGCGTTATCTGAGTTGCTGTCAGATTATCATCGATCTTCACATCCTCATGTGTTTCTCCCTGCGCAGATAAAGTAGGTAACGAAATACCGTCCTCACCACCATCTTGCACGACACCCATTGAGGCTATCTGCTCAATAGGTCCATCACGAGCCACACGTCTCAATCTTTTGAAATGCACATTAGAATTGGAAGAAGTAATCACACATTCCACTGGTAACATGTCAGCAATGTCATAGCTCAGAGCAGATACACGCATACCACCATCAGAGTCATTTTTTCTCGCTTGTTTTGTCGATTGCAATATTTGACCTGTCAAAATATAGTTTCAACATATTGATGTGGAATACCTGTGATACCCCACTCATGTCAATGTTGTAGTTAACATCAGAACATTTTCCCAAGAATGACATATGGGCCCTTCCACATAACACGCATTTTGCTTTTATCACCTTTTAGCACCAAAACACGGTCACCCACAGAAAATGAGCGCATCTTAGAATCACGGTCAGCATAATGTTTATGAGTTGTGGCACTTTTGTATGCATTCTCATGAGCGATGTGACATGTATCACTAATGCAGTTTTGTAAGGAGAAAACATAATCAAACACATTCTTTAACTCTTGGGTAACATGGATCCAGACCATGACTTAGCAAGAACGCTAATAGGACCTCTAGGTGGATGTCCAAAAAATAGTTCAAATGGTGAAAAGAAAAGCCTGTACTTTCATTTGGTAATCCCTGTAGGCAAAAAGGAAAGCTGGAATATACCTGTCCCAATCAGATGGCCTCTCCATACTCACTTTTTTTCAACATGGTTTTCAACATTCCATTAAATCTCTCAACGAGACCACTGATTGAGGGGATAGGGAGTTGTGATATATGATGAAAAAAAAGTAACCGGAAGATTTCCTTCATGAGATCTGACACAAACTGTGATCCACAATCTGACAAAATTTCGTCAGGAAGACCCATCCTTAAAAAGATTGAGAGTAATGCTTCTGCCACAGAAATGGTATCTATCTTCTTCAGGGGTACCGCTTCAGGGTACCAAGCGGCAACATCTACGACTGTAAATACATGCTGACACCCTGAATGTGACACTCAAAACGATCCTACTAGATCAATGGCAACACGACTGAATGGTTCAGTAATGACTGGCATGCGCTGTAAAGGGGCACATGGTACATGACCTTTTGGGATCGTCTTCTGACAGACATCAAATGACTGACAGTATTTAGAAGCAGGTACACTGACACCAGGCCAAAAGAATGAGGACAACACACGTTGAAGAATACGTTTCACCCCCACAGTGTCCTGAAAACATAGAACCATGTGCAGCCTGCAACACTGTGTCATGCAAAGGCATGGGAACAACAATTTGTTCCACAACAGACCATCTTTAGGGTACAAAACAATACAACACATCATTCATGGCACAAAAGACCCACCTTGACCACTACAAGATGTTGAAACACCAGCGAGATTGCCTAAAATAAGATCAGTGTCTGGTTCATCAATAACACAAGCAGTCAACTCACATGCCAAAGGGAAAGACTCTATCTTGCCCACAAAAGAACAACATGTCTTGTGCTCACCTGTGTACTGGTTGTCCTTGACATCACTGTCAGAAACCAATGCATGCTGGGTATCTTGACCGGGCGTTTTTATGGTGTATGTACGCTCACATTTGCTTGTTTCATGAGTTGCTGTTTAACATATGGACACTCATCACATTTATGAAATTTGCACCCACAGTGCCAGCAATGAATATCCGCAACATCTAATGCATCACCATGACCGATAACTTGTCCACGACCACGACCTGGTCCGAATGACCGATGTGGATGCCGTTGAGAAGTTCCTCGTGGAAAAGAGTAAGGAACTGCACAATTAACTGGGTTTGGTCCTGCAACCCTCTCTGAGAAAAGTTAGAATATCCTCTGGATAGTAATAACACTAAGAAAGAGGACATAATTTCACACAGGGATCATTTCACTAGATAGTCACGACGCGAAGCTACTAACTTTTGAAACGTTACTAGTACTACCATCTTCTGAAAACACTACTATAATTTTCATAAGATAGTAGTAATACTACTAACTTATGAAAATTATAGTAGCGTTTTCAGAAGATTGTAGTACTAGTAACATTTCAGAAGTTAGCTGCTTGACAATGATGTGCCCATGTAACTGAAAGTCATACAAGGACAACACATGTGTATGATTTCTGACCTCTATGGATCATCCTGCATGTCTTTAGTGACATGCAGTCACTGCAAATGATTTCTGACACTATGGATCATTTTGTGTCTCTTCAGTTGATATGACCGTCTAAAAGTTTTACTGCACACAGCACATGCAAAATGGTTTCAGACCAGTGTGGATCATCTTGTGCATCTTCAGATCACCTGACTGTCTAAAAGTTTTATTGCACAAATCACATGCAAATGGTTTTTGGCCAGTATGGATCATCTTGTGCACCTTCAAGCTGCCTGCCTTTGTGAAAGTCTCATTGCAGACATCACATACAAACAATTTCTGACCTGTGTGGATCATCTTGTGTCGATTCAAGCTACGTACCCCTCTAAAAGTCTTACAGCACACATCACATGCATGGGGCTTCTGACCAGTATGGATCAAATTGTGTCTTTTTTAGGCTAACTGCATGGCTAAAAGTCTTACCACACACATCACATGTCGGTTTCTGACCTGTATGGATTGTCTTGTGCATCTTCAGGCTAGTTAAATGTGAAAAAGTGTCACTGCACACATCACATGCATATGGTTTCTGACCAGTGTGGATCAAATTGTGTGACTTTAGGCCATGTGCGTGGATAAAAGTCTTACCGCACACATCACATGCATAGGGCTTCTGACCAGTATGGATCAACTTGTGTGTCTTAAGGACACACGCCTGTCTAAAGGTCTTACTGCACACATCACAGGCAAATGGTTTCTGACCAGTGTGGATCATTTTGTGTCCCTTCAGTTGATCTCTGGCCGTCTAAAAGTCTGACAGCAAACATTACATGCATGGGGCTTCTGACCAGTATGGATTAAATTGTGTGACTTTAGGCTTCGTGCCTGGTTAAAAGTCTTACCGCACACACCACATGCATAGGGCTTCTGACCAGTATGGTTCAACTTGTGTGTCTTAAGGTTATCTGCCCGTATAAAGGTCTTGCTGCACAGATCACATGCAAATTTTTGACCTGTATGGATTGTCTTGTGCACCTTCAGATTACATAAGTGTGTAAAAGTCTTACAGCACACATCACATGCAAACATTTTCTGGCCAGTGTGGATCATCTTGTGTCTTTTCAGTTGAGATGACTGGATAAATGTCTTACAGCACACATCACATGCAAATGATTTCCATCCAGTATGAATCATCTTGTGTTTCTTCAAGTTACCAGCATTTGCAAAAGTCTTATTGCACACATCACATGCAAATGATTTGTGACCACTATGTCTCATCTTATGTCTCCTCAGGTAAGTACTGTATGCAAAAGTTTTATTGCAAACATCACATACAAATGATTTCTGATCAGTATGAATCATCTTGTGTTTCCTCAGATATCTGGAATGTGCAAAAGTCTTACCGCACACATCACATGCAAATGGTTTTTCACCTGATCCTGATTCTTTACAGGCAGGAGATGGTGCTTTGTCACATATCTGTAACACACACACACACACACACACACACACATACAAATCTATGTTCATTGTGTCACTGCCAATGTGCTGGCAGCACAAAACCACCAGATCAGAACATCATCTCACTGTGCTAAACAATCTGATTTGTGTTATACTGAAAAAAAATTATACTGAAAAAAAAAGTGATACATTTCTATAACATGGAAAAACAAAACAAAGAAAGCAAAATGCATTTCCCAATGAATCACCTGAACAAATGTATGCTTCAAGAATATATCGACAGTTGATTAGATGAGTCCAGCTCCCGCATATGCACCTTGGTGTACTTGGTCATTCACTGGGTCCAGTCCAGCAAAGGTTCTGAATTCTTGCCCGACATGACTGCAGCATTTACATCAAGGGACAGAAGGAAACTTGTGCACATTAAACTCAAGTGGAGTATGCACACTGAAGCCTCTCTCCGGGAAAAAAAAAGAACGCAGCTCCTCACAGCAAACATGTACCATGTAACAACACACTCTAGAGTTTTTGGGGGCATTACACAAGAAGGCTTCTTGTTTTGAGGGGCCAGTGTGTATTAGGTTTGTGTCTATAAACAAAAAGAGCTCAGAACAGCTCAGAAGGATTTCCACAACACAGAAGGTAACCACAGGCACTTATCATTAATACCAGATTCACAACAATCTCAAAAGAAAAAAAAAATCATCCACTTACTCTATTCAAATCACATCCTCAAACCTTTTCCTCTCCTTCACAGCAACAAAGAATGGCTACTCAAAGCTGTCAAACAACCGCATCTTGTACCATAAGCAAACAGTGGCTTTATGTCAACTTCCCATCTGAAAATGGAACACATCTTAAATAAATGTTAGCAAACTGCAAGAGAGAAATGTGGACAAATGCGTCACAAGACAAAACACGACACGTTTCGACCTCTTACGTCTTCTTCAGGCAAGACACAAACAAATAATACAACGAAAATGAGCGAATTTGGTACTCGGCTTCAATCTCTTCACTCTTCAGCGCAAGGTTGGCAGGTGTTGAATGAAAATGAGGCTGTTACTGTTAGAAGGGAGATAATGTGTGAGTCAAGGTAGTAATGATGATAATGATATTACTGATAAGAATACTAATAAAGGTCAAAATATTGAAATAATAAATTAAGACTGGATTACCACAACTACTACTGCTACTACTACTAATGAATACTTATTACTACTACTACTACTACTTTTGGTGATAATAAGGCAATAGCAGTTGTAGTATGGGAGAAAGGAGAGTGGGGTTAGAGAGTTCTTAAGCACCATGGTTGCCGTGGCAACAGTCTTCGTGACGATGGCGATGGGGATGTCAATATTAACAACAATATTACTGATGATACTGCTAACAGCTATTGTGAAGGTAAAGGTCATAAAAGATGACAGAAATATATTTTAGAAAATATATTTTTTATAATGATCATAATAAATAAATTCAAGAAAAAAAAGAAACACAATTGTTAAAAAAAAAAAAAAAGTAATAAAACAAATAAAAATAAAAAAACAAAAAATACAATATAAGAAAATATGATAATAATAATAAATAGATAAATAAATAATTAAAAAATAATAAGATAGTAGTATAAATGAAAAAAAAAAAATAATAAAAAAGTCAACAATTTTAATAATAGTAAAAGGTATTAATACTAATACTAAGGGGATTACACACACACACACACACACACACACACACACACACACACACACACACACACACACACACACACACCACCACCACAACAACAAACAACAATGACAGCAACAACAACAACAACAACAACAAAGAAAACAACAACAACAAAATCCCAAGGGGAGGAGGGAGAGGAGAGGACAGGAAGAACAGAAAGGAGATAGAAGGTATAAATTATGGAAAGGATGGACTCTCTAACAGGTATATTCATAATTATATACATGAATATTAATAGCTTTCTTATGAATTGTGATTGTAACTACTATACAGTAATGATAGTGATGCTATAGGAGGCTGGAAAAGTGGTAAACTTGAATGTCAGAAATATTGTAAACAATAATAAGAATATTATGATAGTAGTACATATAAACATTAGTAATAGTTATGAAGTTGTAACAAAAGGTGTACTGATAAATAAATAAATAAAATGAAATAGAAAAAATACAAATAAGTGTGTGTGTGTGTGTGTGTGTGTGTGTGTGTGTGTGTGTGTGTGTGTGTGTGTGTGTGTGTGTGTGTATGTGTGTGTGTGTGTGTGTGTGTGTGTGTTTTCGACATAGTTAAACCTACTACATAACATATGCACAGGAAAGAGTGAAGATGGAACAGAAGCTCTTGTAGAGGAAATAGTATGCGAATTTCATTTTAAAAAAAAAAAAGAAGAAAATGGAGTGGACAAGTATCCGAATAAACAAGAGATTGATGTGAGAAACAGAGGGGGTGTAGTGAGAAGGGAAAGGAAGGTAGCTGTAAGCTATGCGTGAGGTAAATAGTGGGAGACAGCTCATCCATATACACAACCAACTCATTCACAATCACTGCAACAGAGATCAAGCAGACAAGTTATGGAAATTACAAAACAAATACCAGGCAGACCTCCCAGACCAGTCGAATCCCCCCACACACAACACTGATCCCCCTATCACCCATGAGCAACACCGCCACCTTGTTCACTGCATCCCTGACAATCTTACTCTCACCAATGAGGTCAGTCTTGGCAAAAAGTCTAAAATTTATTCCCATTCAGCCAAACACTAATAAATATCAAAACCACTTTGATGTTGAAAAAAATTCTTTAGAAAATTTAGATGGACAGCTGCACTTGACAATGTACCTAAGCCCCCACTACCAGAAAGCTCAGACATTTTTACCGTTTTTTTCAAACTCCAGCACTTCGCCAGCCACCTCTTGACAAATCCACTGAAGTTGAACTCTACATCAAAAAATGTAGAAAAAAAATTGCTAAAGTGAAATCCAAACCTGTCCGCCATTCCAACCTCTCACGGGATGAACAAAAAACCCCTTGAATCACTGAGACAACGACGAGACATTGTCATCACACCAGCTGACAAGGGTGGTGCAGTGGTGGTCTGGGACAAACAGTTGTACATAAAAAAGAACACAGACAACTGTCAGACACAAATTTCTATACACCACTCACAGTATCAACCCTCCCTCAACACCAGAAGCTCATCTCAACCACAGTAAAAACAGAAATCAAACATAACAACTTACCGAAGACAGCCAAACTCCTCATAATGGCAGACACCAAACAACCCACCTTCTACCTGCTCCAGTAAAATACACAAAACCAATACACCTGGCAGACCCATTGTATCTGCATGCAGCTGCCCTACACAGAACACATTTCACAGTACTTAGACTCTCTCCTCCACCCATAGTACAAGGCCTCCCTACATACCTCAAAGACACAACCCACACACTCAACATGATTAATTCATACAACACAGATCCCACTTTTCAACCCAGCCTCCTCTTTACACTTGATGTCGTCTCTCTCTGCACTCCATCCCTCATGCTGTTGGACTGAAGGCCCTCGCATTCTCTCTCAACAAACGGCCCCTAGCCAACACAACACGCTCCCACAGCTACACTGGTCCGACTTGCAGAATTAGTTTCTCACCCTCAACACCTTTGAATTTAACAACCTTACATTCTCTCAAATCAGTGGTGTTGCTATGGGAACCAAAATGGGACCATCCTATGCCTGCCTTTCATGGGACACCTAGAACACTGCCTATTAACCTCTTACACAGGCCCAACACCAGAACTCTACAAAAGATCCATAGATGATGGACTGGGAGCCACATCCATGCCAGAACATGACCTCGGCATTTCCTCAACTTTGCTCAGACCTTCCATCGTCCATAAAATTGACCTACACCATTTCACAGTCAGTTAACTTCCTGGACATCACTATTTCCTCAAAGATGGACTGCTTAAAACCTCAGTCTTCTTACAAATCCACTGATGCGCACTCCTACCTGGACTACACATCTTCCCACCACCAGTCCACTAAAGACAGCATTCCATATTCTAAATTCCTTGCCTACGCAGCCTCTGCACCAGTGAGAAGATTTCACTGTGCAAGCAGCCAAAATGTCTGATTTTTTCACCAACCGTGGATACCCCAGTGCCATCATCAATGATGCTCTCAGCAGCCACGCAGCTAATTCCAGAACATCTGCTCTGGAAACCAAGCCTCCCAAAGAGACAGACAGACCCATCGCCTGCCTTCTCTTCCAGCCTCACACTCTGCCCATCTGCAGGATCCTGAAGTCTAATGGCACATAGTAAAAATCATAAACCTGCCTTTGAGACCAAACCAATGATCACTTTCAAACGTGACAAAAACCTCAAAGACCTACTGGTGCGCTCTAAGCTGAACAAAATCTCCACAACTAAGCCACCAGGTACTTTCCCCTGCTCCAAACCCAACTGCAAAATCTGCTCTCTCAAACCAAACGTGGCCCCAATGGACACCATCCTCCTGCCAGAGCCACCCAATGTGTATGCCATCCACTGCCCAGCTGTGTGGTAAGATCTATGTAGGTGAGACATCTCGCACACTTGAGACACGCATCTCTGAACACTTGGCGGACATCCGCCACCATCGGCCCAAACCAGTTGCTGTACACTTCAAACACGCCCAGCACACACATCAACCATGTCAAAGTCCTGGCACTTTGGCAATCAAAGAGTGACAACTTGGTATGCCTTATGCAGTAATCTCATCTTATTGCCAAACTGGGCACCCTCCATCCTCATGGCATCAACACTCAAAAGTTGTATGTACCATTCCACCTCTTCAGCTCCAGCCTGCAATATCCTCCACCTACACACATCCATGCTACCATAACTCCCACTGTTTACCTCAGACATAAGTTACAGCTATATCATCCCTTCCCTTTTCCTACACTCGCTGAGTCTCTCCACTTACTACATCAATCTCCCCCCCCCCCCCCCCCCCCCCCCCCCCACCTGTCATCATGATGGGTGTAGTGGTGATGGTGGTGGCTGCTGGGGGTGAGGGGGGGGTGGAAAAAGGGGGGGGGGGGGGGGGGGGCAGTGAGCTAGGCTGACATTACACATGGAACACACACACACACACACACACACACACACACACACACACACACACACACACACACACAAACACACATGATAAACAGAATGCTAGCTCCTTTATCGTTGGTCGTTACCATCCCTTTCCAAGAGTGCCGCTGTTTTTCGTATGTGTTACTACTATCATTATTATCATCATTCAACAGTAATGTCTGCTGTTGTTCATTGAGCTTTTCAGCTCCTTTCCACCTAATATTATCCTCACCAATACTACTTGAAACCATTATTACTGTATCACTATCATCATATTATTATTACCATTACTGTTATCATCATCACCATCATTACAACAATACTGATGTCATTGTTATTATTACCGTCAGTATCATTTTTACCATAAAACTCATTATCACTATGTCCTATTTTTATTTATCCCCTTGCCAGCATTATTTGTAGAATTAAAATAGTAGTAATACTCAGATACAATAACTTATTTATCAGAGAGAGAGAGAGAGAGAGAGAGAGAGAGAGAGAGAGAGAGAGAGAGAGAGAGAGATTGTGTGTTGGTGTGAATATGTTGCCCCTCCCCACCCCCGGTTAGTATATATGTAAACCCATCCCCTTCTTTCCCTCCACCCCATAGTATCAACACCATGATAAAGTAACATGTACCTATCCACCACTGCAATTTCAGCCCAATATCCTCCAACAACCACATACTACCATATCTCCCACTATTTTACCCACCCCCACACATAATTTACAGCTACCTCCCTTTCCCTTCTCACTACACTCTCTCTATTTCTCACATCAATCTCTTGTGTATTCAGATACTTGTCCACTCCATTTTCTTCATTAAAAAAAAAAAAAAATTCACATACTATTTCCTCTACAAGAGCTTCTGTTCCATCTTCTCTCTTTCCTGTGCATATGTCATGTAGATGTTTATAACTATGTTTTCATCTGATTTAAGATTTTACCGAAGAAAGATTTTTAACGAAGTTTCTGGTGCGTTTCTAGAAGATATCATTCAAAGAGATGTGTGAAAGTTTTTTTTTTTTTTTTTTTTTTTTTTTTAAGGACTGGTGAGTTGATTTTAACGTGGTGACAGCCCTGATGTGGCCCTTTGTGGTCGGCTGGGCTCTAAGCAACATTATCCTATCCTATCCTTATAACTATGTGGAAACACACACACACACACACACATACTTATTTGTATTTTTCTATTTCATTTTCTTTCTTTATTTAATCAGTACACCTTTTTTGTTAAAACTTCATAACTATTACTAATGTTTATATGTACTACTATCGTTAATATACTTTTTATTCTTTACAATATTTTTCTGACATTCACGTTTACCACTTTTTCCAGCCTCTTATAGCATCACTGTCATTACTGTATAGTTATAATCACAATTAATAACAAAAACTATTATTATTAATACACATATAAACATTAATATACCTATTAGATTCCATCTTTCCCATAATTTATACCTTCTATCTCCTTTCTGTTCTTCCTGTCCTCCCCTCTCCCTCCTCCACTTAGGGTTTTTTTTTTCTTTTGTTGTTGTTGTTGTTGTTGTGGTGGTGGTGATGGTGGTGGCGGCGGAGGCATCGTGTGTGTGTGTGTGTGTGTGTGTGTGTGTGTGTGTGTGTGTGTGTATGTTTTAATCCCCTTAGTATTAGTATTAATACCTTTAGTATCATTACTCTTATTAAAATTGTTGACTTAAAAAAAATTTTTTTTCTATTTATTTATACTACTATCTTATTATTTTTCAGTTAGTAATTTATCTATTCATTATTATTATATTTTCTCATTTTGTGTTTTTCTGTTTTTTTTTTTTATTGTTTATTATTTTTTTTCAATTTTTATTTTTTAACAATTATGTTTCATTTTTTTTCCCTTTGAATGTATTTATTATGAATATTATAAAAATGTATTTTCTAAATATATTTCTGTATCATGCTTTTATGACCTTTACCTTCACAATAGCTGTTAGCAGTATCATCAGTAATATTGTTGTTATATTGATATCCCCATCGCCATCGTCACGAAGACTGTTGCCACGGCAACCATGGTGCTTAAGAACCCTCTACCCACTCTCCTTTCTCCCATACTACACCTGCTATTGCCTTATTGTCACCAAAAGTAGTAGTAATCCTGTCTTAATTTATTATTTCAATATTTTGACCTATTTTAGTATTCTTATCAGTAATATCATTATCATCATTACTACCTTGACTCACACATTATCTCCCTTCTAACAGTAACAGCCTCGTTTTCATTCAACGCCTGCCAACCTTGCGCTGAAGAGAGTGAAGAGATTGAAGCTGAGTACCAAAGTCGTTCATTTTCGTTGTATTATTTGTTTGTGTTTTGCCTGAAGAAGAAGACCTAAGAGGTTGAAACGTGTCGTGTTTTGTCTTGTGACTCGTTTGTCCATGTTTCTCTTGGTGGATTGCTAACATATATTTACGATTTGTTTAGATTTCCGCCTGCAGTCGTCTCACTCTGGAACTAGACCTGAAAATGGAACATTTTGCGTGACCAGAGTACCCAAGTGCACATTAAAAAAACAAAACAACTTACAGGGAGAAGCAAAAATCCGTTGTCAGTAACCAAGATTCCCTAAGTTGCCTGTCTCAAAGGTTACTATGGCAGACTGATGAAACACACAACACCAGGGAAAGCATAGACACTTCTCACTGTGCTGTACACAGTATTGAACCCTTATCCCATCTCAGCTCACTGACCCAAAATCCCCAGCGTTTATTTATTCCCGCCACAGTCTGCTGCTTTGATATCCAGGTCTGTTACTGATTTCCATCACACCTGAAGATCTGGCTTGTACATATGGCCCCTGTGAATGAAACTTCCAATGTAAACTGGAAGTTAGACCAGTGAAAGAATGGTGCAAGTTTGGTATGACATGTCTATGGCACTGCGTGTGCCTAAAAAGTGCAAGAAATGTTTAAGACTAAGAAGAGTTGCTCTCAGCAACATTTTCAAATGCTAGAGGGGCTTCAGGAGCCTTGTCAACTGACACAGACATACAGCACTTATGTCTGCGAGGCCTGTGTGAACAGATATTGTGACCAAGGGATTACAATCACTTAGACCATACAGGCGCAGACACTTCTGATTGTGGTGTATACAGCGGGGCCTGTGTGAACAGATATTGTGACCAAGGGATTAAAATCACTTAGACCATACAGGCGCAGACACTTCTGATTGTGGTGTATACAGCGGGGCCTGTGTCAACAGATACTGTGACTGAGGGATTAAAATCACTTAGGTGGCGGCCATAGTAAACCCGTGCATGGGATGGATGTGCTTTGCATGGCCCGGTTAAAATCCTGCCCCGCTCAACTCCACTGTGACGTCATCAATTACGGCTCCAGACAGTCATATAGCGGAGCCGGGCCGACCTCACATTCTCAACCTGTCGTTCCGCTGTTGGTGAAAACCACTCGTTTCACCATTTTCCAGTAAGGGAAAGAACTGTGCTCTTGACTTTTTTGCTAAGGTATTCTCTCTTGGCAACATGGACGGCGAGAAACTCATCACTGCTATTAGGACCAGAAACATTTATTTACACAAAAAGTGATTTAGATGATTCCAACAGAGATGCTGTGTCAGCTGCTTGGGACAGTATAGCAAACAAGGTTGGAGGAATTGGTAAGTGCAAGCAGACTGCTCTCCTTTTGAAATGAATTGCTCTTTCCCTCTCTCTCTTACACACACACACACACACACACACACACACACACACACACACACACACACGCTGAAGGGATGGCTATAAGCTACAGCCCTGATTATCTATAGCCACTTTCAGGGTTTCCGTTCTGCTGGACAGGACACGGCCATCAAAACCACAGCCCAGTAAGGCCAGAGCCTTAGACCACAGAGGCACAGACACTCCTCATTGTGGCCATTAACCTGAGGGCCTGTGTCAACAGGTAGTGTGGTTGAGTGATTAGAAACACTCAGACCGCACAGAGACTTTTCTCATTGTTGTGCACACAGCACTTAAGCCTTAGGGGCCCCCGAGTCAGCAGATACTTGGCAGAAAGATTAAAAACACTCTGACTACAGCAGGCAGAGACACTTCTCGCTGTGGTGAAGGACAGCACCTGCAGCCTCTATCAACAATCAGCAACAACAAAAACAGCTGAGTGGCCCACAGAATCAGTGGTTCCCAGGTTCTACAGAAAAAAACACACCGCAGATCAACATGAATCTGATTTCCCTAAATACCTTCCTGAGACAAAGGGTTTAATATATAATTTTTTTATTCTATACCAGCATGAATTATTCTCTAATTGTTTCTTGCCTGTAAAACATGTTAGACCTGCCACGTTAAATACACATGAACATACCAGAACTTACAAAGTATACTGAAGCTTGCTCCTGATTTCTCTGGGATAGGACCTGAAATGTTTATGTTAGGTCACACCAAACCTGTTACAATGTCCACCCCACCCATTTAGGACAGAGGTTACATCAATAGAGAAAAAAGGCACGCTCAAAGGTGCAGGTGGGACCTAGATAAGTCCTATTCCCAACTGCCGAACAAATCAGCTAGGAGCAATCCTGCACCACCCTTAGCTAGCTTACATCAATCAGAGCCTTTGAAAATGTCAAGATGTGTACATTTACTGAACTGAGTATTCCACTGAATGACATGTATGCACCTTCGATGTTCAGCAAGCTTCTATACCTTGATGGGTACATGCGTGCTGGTAGTGAGTAACAGAGACAGCAGTTTCACCAACCTGTTCATCAGGTGCTGGTCTGTCCCTGTCCTCGTCCCTGTGTGCGATGGATTCTGGTCTGACAGAGTCACAGGTCTGTCCAGCCCTACTGATGCTGGCTGCAACTGGCTCCATCTTGATGACATCATTGATGACACTCGCTGTGACTGGTTCAGTGTTGATGACATCATTGATGACACTCGCTGTGACTGGTTCAGTGTTGATGACATCACTGATGACACTCGCTGTGACTGGTTCAGTGTTGATGACATCATTGATGACTCTCGCTGTGACTGGTTCAGTCTTCATGACAGCATTGATGACACTTGCTGTGTCTGGTATGGCCTTGATGACATCATTATTGACACTCACTGTGACTGGTTCAGTCTTGATGACATCATCGATGGCACTTGCTATGACTGGTTCAGTCTTGATGACATCAGTGGTGACTCTCGCTGTGACTGGTTCACTCTTGATGACTTCACTAATGGTTCTTGCTGTAACTGGCTCAGGTTTGATGACACCACACCTGCAGCTTGCTGTGCTTGGCTCAGAGTCCACACCTCTGTTTGCCAATCCAGTTTTCACCTTGCTGTCGATCATGTTACAGCTTGAGAGAGTATTAACAATGATGGGCTCACCTGTCCCCTTTATGGATGTGTCCTTCCTGGTCGTCATTTCACTGTGTTCAGTCCTCCTCTAAATTCCAAGCATCTGTCGTGTAAAATCCACACAGAGATGCAAGAAGGTTTAACATCAGCCTTCCCCATCCTGCCATCAACAGGTTGGAACTGGTGGAATGTATCACGCAGGCCACTGGGATCCACTGGGTCAGCTTTAGCACCATGACCACCATCTGTCTGTCTGTCTGGGTCAGGCTTCATGACGGCAGCTGATGGATTGTGACTGGCTGTCCCTTGAAGGCTGTTGGCTGTGATCTCCTGGTTCATCTCAGACCAGCCATGGATGGATTCTGCAACAGACAGTGTTGACTTTCAGTTGTCTTCTGGCCAAGCTGATTCACAGGGCCCTGCCAGGGTTGTACCACAATGTAGAAACATTTGTAGTTTATAGTTTTTATTGTTACAGCCCAACTAACCCACAGGGCCCTGTCCGGGTTGTCACCACAATGTAGAAACATTTGTAGTTTATAGTTTTTATTGTTAAAGCCCAGCTGACCCACTGGGTCATTTCAGGGGTGTCGCCACAATGTAAGGTACGTTAAGGTATTGTTGCTTATAGCCCAGCCGATCGCAAAGGGCCACATCAGGGCTGTCACCATGTTAAAATCAACTCATAGTAAAAAAAAAAAATTTTGTTTTTAAATTAAAAAAAACAAACAAAAAAACTTTCACACATCTCTTTAATTGACGTCTTCTAGAAACGCAGCAGCAAAAACTTCGTAAAAATCTTTCTTCCGTAAAATCTTAAATCAGATGAAAAATGTTAATCTCTCTCAAAAACCCAAAGATCATGTCAGGTGGGACATCTCTGAACAGGATTTTCTCTAGTTATTTTATAAGCTGAGGATGAAAGTTTAAGGGAGATGTCAGGCTCCCGTAGCACAACTAGTTTTATCTCGACTATGGAGACTGATGGTGAAGCCGTCATGTCCATCATTGTGTAAATCATATTGTGGAGAGCTGTGCTGGTTGATCATTTGTTTTTCAGCACTTGATGTTTTTCACATTGTGGTTTACAGCAGAGTCATTCAAATCCAGTCATGGCTCGTCCCAAGATGGAAAAGAAAAGGGGCAGCAGAGGGACATCTGAAGTCATGAACTGGGTGTGGCCCAACCCCCCTAGAGTGTCAGGAGTTAAGGGCCGAAACACTTGCTTGAAGGGGGGTTTCTCTTCTGAGGGCTCTCTGCTGCCCACGCTCTCCACGAGTTTCTTTCTACTAATTTACTCTTCTGTATCAATTAAAAAAAAAAGAATATCCTTAGAAGCCAAAATATATGTTTTATAAATGTAACTTGAGAAATCTGCCCATGGCATGCCCTGTGTGGCAACTTTGCTTCTTTTGATTCCGCACCAATGTTCCTACCATGCACTTGAAATGCTGTAACAGCTGCAGCTTGCTGTGCTTGGTTCAGAGTCCACACCTCTATTTGCTAATCCAGTTTTCACCTTGCTGTCGATCATGTTACAGCTTGAGAGAGTATTAACAATGATGGCTCACCTGTCCCCTTTAGTGATGTGTCCTTCCTGGTCGTCATTTCACTGTGTTCAGTCCTCCACGCCTTCCAAGGATCTGTTGGTGTAAAGGAAAAACCCACACAGATGCAAGAAGGTTTAACATCAGCCTTCCCTATCCTGCCATCAACAGGTTGGAACTGGTGGAATGTATCACACTGGCCACTGGGATCCACTGGGTCAGCTTTAGCACCATGACCACCATCTGTCTGTCTGTCTGGGTCAGGCTTGATGACAGCAGCTGATGGATTGTGACTGGCTGTCCCTTGAAGGCTGTTGGCTGTGATCTCCGGTTCATCTCAGACCAGCCATGGATGGATTCTGCAACAGACAGTGTTGACTTTCAGTTGTCTTCTGGCCAAGCTGATTCACAGGGCCCTGCCAGGGTTGTACCACAATGTAGAAACATTTGTAGTTTTATAGTTTTTATTGTTACAGCCCAACTAACCCACAGGGCCCTGTCCGGGTTGTCACCACAATGTAGAAACATTTGTAGTTTATAGTTTTTATTATTAAAGCCCAGCTGACCCACTGGGTCATTTCAGGGGTGTCGTCACCATGTGGAAAACACCAAGTGCTGAAAAAACAAATGATCAACCAGCACAGCTCTCCACAATATAGTTTACACAATGAGGGCCATGACGGCTTCACCATCAGTCTCCTTAGTTGAGATCAAACAAACTTAGCTGTGCTACGGGAGCCTGACATCTCCCTTAAATTTTCATCCTCAGCTTATAAAGATAACTAGATTATAAATCAAATCAATGACATATTAAACATAATGATGCCAAAAAACTATAAAATGGGCACATGGGTAGACAGACACTGCAGAAGAGACAGCTGCCATCTACACTGAATACTGTATATATAGTCTCACTGCCTAGTTGCCAGGTAACAAAGAAACAAAGAAAAATAAGGTAATATTTACTATTCTGTATCGATTAAAAAAAAAAAAATCCTCAGAAGCCAAAATATGTTTTATATATGTAACTTGAGAAATCTACTCATGGCATGCCTGTGTGCAACTTTGCTCCTTTTGATGCCATACCAATGTTCCTACCATGCAGTCGAAATGCTGCGACATAAGCACTCCCTCCCCTGCCCCCTCCTGTTCATCAAAGAGTGATGATGAACTATTTTGAGCAAGTATTCAAACTTGACCAATTAACAAAAACTTCTTTGTTTTGTTGTCTTGTGGGTAGGCATAGTTTCTGGCACCATTCTATGCAAAAAGACATTTTTTCTTTAACACACAAAACAAGCCAATAAAATGTACACAGTAACATGCTCCAAGCTTTTTTTTTCCCCTTCCATTTATGACACACGTTGATAAAATATAACTAATGCTGTCTTATGAACAGTGTGTATTCTACAGAAGAGACATTTATAATGCACAACACATCATAACAAAATGTAAAGAAAGCTATTTTGTGAACAGTGACAAAGTTCTATGCAAAAGATATTTTTATGCAGGACACATGCTCATATAATGTAAACAGTGACAAATGTTCTTGTCAAAGGCATTTTTTTTTTTTTTTACTCAGGACAGATGCTAATAAAATGTGAAAGGTGAGAATGTGTGTGAATAGTCTTCTCTTCTTCTTCTTCTTGTCTTTCGATGGGAGATATGATGATAAAATGTAAACAGGTTTCTTTTGACAGGAGAGATGATAAAATGTAAACAGTTTCTTTTGACAGGAGATACGATAATAAAATGTAATCAGAGACAATGTCATACATAAAAGACCTTTTTCCCCAAAGGCAGGACACATCTGATTAAATGTAATCAGTGACAAAGTTCTATGTAAAAGACATTTTCATGTGTCGCTCACATCCTGATAAAATGCATGCATGCCAACTTCCTGAAGATAAAAAAGAGAAAAAATAACGACTGCAGTAGGGAAGATTGGATGGCGTAATAAGTGGCAAGAAAAAAAAAAAAACGACTATCAGCGCTCTAGAGCATCTATTTTACATTGCAAAAGAAAGAGATTAGCAGCTCCCAAATATATTTTCAACATATTTTCACTCATATTTCGTATCATTTGTGGAAAAAAATCTGGGAGTTGGGGTGACATTCATTCGAAGAGATTTTTCATCTGCAAAAAAAGGGCAAATAACTGATACGAGGATGACTGGCATACCCAGAAATATATACAGAGACAACGCTCTATGTTAAAGACATTTTTCATACATGAAATATACTGATAAATTGTAAACAGAGATGTAGGATATCACAGAGATGTCACTTGTAAGACAGGAATCTTCCAATGTGTGTTCTGATGTTCTGGCATCAATAAATGGTACTTACATACATGACACACAGCGAGTCTTCTGATATGGCCTTATAAAGGTTCATAGTACATACATTATGGAATCTCTCTCACTCAGTGTGTGTTCTGACATACTGGCATAATAAATAGAGTGTATACTGCAGACTCTCTCACACAGTGTGTGCTCTGAGATACTGGCGTCAGTTAATCGTACTATGAAATTTCTCACTCAGAGTGTGTTCCGACATACTGCCATCAAACAAACAAGTAGGGTAACTCTTGCTCCTCTGGGCAAAAACACAAGCCCATAACTCCAAATGACTGTTGCCTACGAAACCAAATTGCTAGCACAAGTAGCAGACAAAACATTGCATTCCCTTCTCTGAAGGTACCTGTATTTTACAACCGATTTCTTTGTCGTATGTTCAGATATACTGACATCAGTTAAACCACAGCCAAGGAGTTGCTGCCGTTTGGTATTCTCGTATGCCAGGCTGATGTCTCCTTGCTTGTTCTGTGTGTTCCGTGTTGTCATTTCTGCTAGATGATTCGGTTTCGTTGGCAGCATTTGTTTGGAGTTATGGGAGTGTATTCATTTCACCATGGGAACAGGAGTTATGGGAGTGTATTCATTTCACCATGGGAGCAAGAGTTACCCTACTTGGTTGTTGATTATTTTTCCCTGACTCAGTTAAGATCTATCATACTTGCATCAGTGAACTTTTTCACAGCACCATGCAAGAATGACTGCAGCGCCTGACTTACCACTCAGCGACGTGGGGTTAAAATGCTCGCGGCAAGCGGTACGTCACTCAGGACACGTTGCAAGAATGACAGCCATTGTTTTCTAAAAATAAATATGCCCGTATTCCTGGAGAATTTTGAACCAGTGGTGTCAGCGTACAGACACTGTCCTTCCTACGTCGTATCATAACAGTTAGCAAGCTACTAACCGTCGATTTCATTGGTTAATTTGAAGAGGAAGCAACCCAACCCATGGATGTCTTCAGTTCAAGCACTGAATCAGTGCTCCTTGTTTGAAATATGTCATTTTCAACTCATCAAACAACAACAAAATAATCATTTTGACTTTTAAAACATTACCATCAAGAACATGAAAAATAGCTCTATTTCACTATACAAAAATAAAATGACTGCCGCATTAAGATTTTTACAGAAAATTAATTAAAGATGGTCAAAATCAGGTGTCCTGAGGGTATTTCAGTGCTGTGACTGCAGTTTTAACTGGGCACATAGCGCAGAACAAGGGTCTGTGTTGATCGTGTTAATCATTCTTTGGAATCTCACACAGTGTGTGTTCTGATGTAGTGGTGTCAGTTAATCACATTATGAACTCTCTCACACACAGTGTGTGTTCTGACATAAAGGTGTCAGTTACTCACACTACAGATTCTCTAGCACAGTGTATGTTCTATTGTACTAACGTCAGTTAATCATACTATGGAAACTACATGGCGCATGTTCTAATATACTGGCGTCAGTTAATCATAGTGCGGATTCTCTATCACAGCATGTGTTGTGATCTACTGCCATTAGTTATTCACACTATGGTATCTCTCAGTAACAGTGTGTGTGTTCTGATACACTGGTGTCAGTTAATCATACTATGTAATTTCTCATACAGCATGTATTCTGATGTAATAGTGTCAGTAAATTATACAATGAAGTTTCTCATACAGCATGTATTCTGATATAATGGTGTCAGTTAATCTCTGGAATCTCAGTTAATCAGTTGGAATCTCTCATACAGTGTGTGTTCTGATACACTGGCATCAGTAATGGTACTTCTACCATGGACTCTCTCACACCGTTGTGAGGAAGACAACAAAGACACTGACCTGCCCCCTGGTCCTGTGTGCTCCATGGTGGTTCTGGTTCTTCAGCCACATCCACTTCAGTCTCCACCTTTGACGTCAACAGCTGATCAGGGAATGCCATGGGGTCACACAGTCTGAAGACACAGAAAACACACAGTTCTATGTGGACCTTTCAATGAGTTTCACACACACACACATACCTCTTCCCCACCTCTCTCTCTCATACACACATACACAAATTCCTTCACTAACAGTGTCCTAATGCAGCCACTTAAACCTAAATCTCCCCTCACAAGCTCCCTGGTTTAAGAGTCTAGCAATGTTTACAAAGTGCTACTTTGATCTCAGTCATGTGGTCATCAGTATATCAACCATGATAAAGGAACCATGTCAAATATATTCCAAAACACACACACACACACACACACACACACACACACACACACACACGCACACATACACACACACGCACACACAAGTGCACACACACACACACACACACACACACACACACACACACACTAACAAATAGTGATCTAATGCAGCCACTTCAGCCTACATCTCCCTCACAAGCTCCCTGGATTTAAGAATCTAGCTAAGTTTACAACGTGCTACTTTGATCTCCAGTCATGTGGTCATCAGTCTCTCAACCATTCAACCATGTCAAATATATTTAAGGTAAGAGAATCCTGTCACTGCGAAGGTGGTAGAACTTCAACTGTTTGTCAAGAATAGATGCTGTAACCAAAATAAATAATTTTTTCGGTGGAAAGATATTCTGACTTTAGATGTGACTGGCACATTCCTTGAAAACCTGATTTTATCTAGTGTTTACTCTCACTTCCGTTCAACTGGCTTGGACCATCCATATACAGACATTTGGAATGGATATATATCCTGAATTTTCAAGATTGGATAATGGAACCAGTGAAGTTGAAAAAACAAACAAATAGGCGATGGGCTCTACTCTAAATAAAATTCCTCAAAAACAAGTGGATTGTTCACACCACTGATCCGTCAACACGCAGGCAAAAACACACTACTCTGCAGACTCACTTGTGTGAACATATCTTGGTTGTGCCACCACTGCTGATCTGCCCCCACCCAACCCCTCATCTCCTCCATCCATAAGCCACCCCAAGCCTTCATCTCCTCCACCCTTAAGCCACCCCAACCCTTCATCTCCTCCATCCTTAAGCCAGCCCCAACCCTTCACCTCCTCCACCCTTAAGCCACCCCAACCCTTCACCTCCACCCCTCCACCCTTAAGCCACCCCAATCCTTCATCTCCTCCATCCTTAAGCCACCCCAAGCCTTCATCTCCTCCACCCTTAAGCCACCCCAACCCTTCATCTCCTCCATCCTTAAGCCACCCCAACCCTTCAACTCCTCCATCCTTAAGCCACCCCAACCCTTCAACTCCTCCATCCTTAAGCCACACCGTCTTTCATCACAGAGGAAGAACATGACTCGGCAACACACGCCTGAGACACCACTCCCCCCTCCTCCCCCAGCCACCTTGTCTCCACCCCTGTTCCCAACCCATACTGTCCCCCACACTAAACACACATGGTTACACTAATTCACACATAATAATCATATAATATTTCCTGGCAGTAAACACATCAACACACACGACACAAAGACAAACAATTATGCACACAATGTGCAGTATGAAGAGATCAATGTGACTGTTTGCCTTGACACGTACATGGTAAGGATGATCTTAAAACCACAGAGAATCCATTTCATATTAAAATTTCTGAGTGTTTTGACAATTTAAGTGTAGATGACAGTCTCTAAAACATGGCTTGATAAAATATATCTAGGTGGAAAAACAATTCATAATGTAATGGAATACAGACAAAACAACATGAACACAGACACATGGCTACTGTCTGACAGTGACTATGAACTAGTCACTGAGCACAATCACACCTGTCACTGTGAATGTGATTAACAATCAACAAATGGTGAACTGCAGTTTATCATTTGTTAGTTTGACAAAAGTTCAACGATGTGTAGCTATAAGTGCTTTCCTAATATTTGTGCATATGGCAAAACCACACTGGAACAGCTGCAGTCTTACTCTTGTTTGTTTTCTGTCAATGAAAATTTTTTTTTTCTCCATGTCAGAATTTTTCTTTTAAAGCTTTTCTCCATCAATTGATTAAAATTTTCATCTTATTCTGTCCCTTCCCATACAAAGTGACAATACAAAGGTTGAATTGACAGAAAGAAGCTCATTTAATTGCTTTCAACCTTCTCTCCATCAGAAGATTACAACATTACTCTCAATCTCTTCACTCCCATGCCAAGTTACAGGGTTAAATCATGTTACTACAGCCCCCTTTTTTTTTTTTTTTTTACAAACAAATGTCTACAATCTTAAATGGGGAAATCAAGATGATTACATCAACACTTGACCTGAACAACATTGCAAACCGTACTTGTGCCTGTTCCTTGTTCTCACAAAAACACTACAGACTTGGCGGCATGCATGGCACGCAAAATCTATCTAGTTATGTAATGTACCTTGCATACTGCTGAGTAAATTTGGCAAATCCCTTTAGTGATGATCAATCTAGATATCTTGGTGGCATTAACTGTGGGCACTGCTAGCATTACAATCACAATATCAAAGTGGCTCTACAAAACAGCTAAACAGACAAAACATAAACAAATCTGCATAAGCTTTTTGCCACTTCTCTTCACTTCGGTTGCGATCATCAAAGGTGTATGGCTTCAATCATCTCGTCCATCGATCTGAGGGTTCTCCACTTGTACGCATTGCTACCGTCCCCCTCCCCCCCCCCCCCCCCCCCCCCTCCCCCCCCCCCGCCCTCCCCCCCCCCCCTCAGTACAAACAAGCAAAAACATACAAGAAGGTGGAAACCCCTCTAGAATCTGGCATATGATTGTTAAACCATCTATTAGAACCTTGCTGAGCGACACACACGGAAAGGATAAGTGTGGTACTGCAACATTCATATGGAATGTGACTGGGCGACACGCGCACACTGTCACAGTGACGGCACTGTGCGGTCTTCTTCTTCCTGTTAGGCGTCCACGTCACACGCTATTCTCACACTGTCTGTGACAGTGGCCCTTTCGATGGGGCTACTATCCAGATCCTGATCTCCCTACCCCAAACTTTAAAGAAATGTGACACAGAACATTTCAAAATTTAGTCTGGTGGATCGAAAATTACTTTTAAAAAAGTGCAGCTTGAACGCAGAGCTCTCACATGCAATTTCCGGCGTTTTAAACACGCCCACCGGAAGTGCCTGACCAGTGTCAACTGAAAGAGGCTAGATTCCACAGTTACCACATTCCCCAAAACGCAGTGTTCTCTACTAGCTTCTTGACATGGCCTCGCCCTGTCCATAACCCTCCTCACTGCATCCCTCTTCCCCTCCTTCCGTTTCGTTCAATATTAACAACTCAGTTCAGTTCCAAAGGGGAAAAGAATCCTTCGGATGAGACTGTAAACAGGGGTTCCATGTGTGTGAACTTATTAAAAAAAAAAAAATACAAAGAACGATTAGGGGTTAGTTACCGCCAAGCACATAGACAAACAAGGTACAGGGCAAGACACAATGCATTTCGACCTCTTGGATCTTCTTCAGGAAAAAAAACAAGTAACAAAAACAGAAAGCGAGAAACCAATTATCTGGTCATGTTGGAGCAAACCGGTAAAATGGCCACTGGACGCTAATAAAACTGTATATATGTTAAAACAACAACAACAACAACAACAACAATAACAACAACAACAACAACAACAACAACAACAACAACAAAATTGCTTGCGTAATGAAGGTCTGCTCTCGAGATCGGCAATGGTTTGTTGATAACAGATGTGCACATGGTGTAACCACAGGATGGAGTCCCTTTCGAGAAAAACTCTGCTTTGTAAACGTCATGAATGGGGGGAAAAAAGGATTTTGCTTGTCTGTTCAAGTTCTGTGGACAGAAAATTGCGATATCACATATGCACCTCCATGCATTGTTCTAATGTTTACAAAGTCAAAGAAATTATCATCGCCGTCCATTGTATCACCGGGCATAATCCTGTCACCAATGGTTTCTACAGAGTAAAGTTATACATATAGCACTAGCTTTTTTGTCCGGAATTGTCAAGAATACGTTGTGGTGTTTAAAGGGAAAAAATGAAATAAAGGGGGGGAGAGGACACAAAGAATGATATATGAAACACAGAATGTAGAATATTCGTCTAACTGAACTTCTACAGGGATGACTACAACAGAGAACATCTTTGTCTTCACCAAATCTCGTCGACTCAGTTCAAAGTTTTCAGGTATTACGAAGTGTACCTAAATTCACTGCGAGGTCGGACGGGAAAGTAACATCGGATGGAATGATCTGACTCACATCAAGCAGCAAAATCATTCGATCAATGCAACTGACGTTGTATTTCAAAGACGTTGAGCGTGTCAAGAGTTAACTAACCACTTCCTTTATTCTTGATTACAGGTGAAAATGCCTACTTTGGTTGTTAAATGTGACTTGTTTGGAAACGATTTAAGTGTTATTTTTCTTTAACACTTGACACATTTCATCAAGGTGACAAAGTAATGCCAGTCTAGAGAGTAGACCTTTAATTCCATTCCACCTTTTGGAAGGGTGTGCCATTGTGTGGGAAACGAATGACAACATTAAGATATACACACATGCACAACGCAGCAGCAAACTCTTCAATGTTATGAAACTGGCTACCCTTACAAGAAGAAGAAGAAGAAGAAGAAGAAGAAGAAGAAGAAAAAAAGAAGAGGAGGAGGAGGAGGAGAAGGAGGAGGAGGAGGAAGAAGAAGAAGAAGCCTGAAGAACTTGAGCCGGGCAACATTTGGGCTATGACTCCAAGATGCTTTTTTTACTGCCAGAATGTTATTCCGGGCGCTGCGGGGATTCGAACTCTCCAGGCATGCCTTTTTATACGGGGTGTTTGAATCACATCGCCACTAGACACCTGTTCCTGGCTGGTGATGTGTACTGATAACATTAACTATGTTTGTACGCGCACACACACACACACACACACACACACACACACACACACACACACACACACACACACAAGCCCTAATGTACACAATGACTGACTGGTAACCTATATTTGAAGTTGAAGAATTAAGACAGGCAAATCGTTGACTACTGTCAAGAAATGATCTTATCATGTTGTGATCTATAACGTCAAAACCCTCAGAAAATCAACAAAACTCTACCTCAAAATCATCTTCATTAACATTAGAATTGCCAGTGATCTATTAAGTTTGTTAGAGCAGTATGACATGAATGATTTTTTTTTTTTCTGGAACCAGACTGACTTTCACTTTGTGGCCGTATGTGTTTCAAGCATTTACGTCCTTTTCTGAGAGTTTCGATGATGTTGGCAAGATAGCTATTTGGACTTTATTTGTTTGGTTACGAATTTTCATCAGGATAGAAGATCAGACATCTTTAAACTGTATTGGAAAGTGATTTTTTAAAGTACAAGCTATAAACATTATGCAAGTGTTTCAGATATGACAAGCGCCGCAAGTTTTAGAAATTTTACCTTCAGTTTCATCGAGCCCACAACTTTCTGTTTCCCTCGAACGACATAATGAATGGTAGACATCAGATACAGACAGTAATGGCACCATCAGATGTGAATGAATACTCGCTAAATAACTAAATATTGGTAAACAGTAAACAAGTGGGGTAACTTTTGCTCCCATAAGAAAACCTAACACAGAGTAACTTTTATTCAAGACTGGCACAGCCTTTTAAACTGGAATAAAGTCAGACAAATACAAAGACGAACAAACTAATAGTGGGGGAAAAAAACAAGCGCAGGCCAAAACTCAACTGTCTTCATAGTAATGACTTGAGGTTGAAGATGGAGAAACTGGGAACGCAGAATTAAGAAAATATATTACAGATATGAAAACTCTTCACTAGCTGCATAAGGGAACCATCGTAATCCCTTTTGAAGGCAGATATATCTGTATTGCCTGCTCCGAGACCTTTCGTCCGCTGGATCGCAACTCATCAGGGAGACACGGCTGGTTGTGTCTGCGATCCTGGCATCAAATGAGACACACCAGTCCATAATACCATGGTGTTCTCACCACCAAGGGCGCAAAAAGAATCCAATAGCACCCCCAAAAGCAGCCAGTGAAGGGTAGTAAATGAAACCAAATGAAAGTGTGGGGAGGAAAAAGTTGCTGAAAAACTAAAGACATTATGCAATCAGTATAAAATGTAGGAGACAATCTTTGAGCCTACGCTTGAGGATCCACCCAAGGATGCAAGGGAGATCAAAAGACAAACACAAAGACGGAAAGAAACAAATACAAATAACCTCGATTTAATCGAAACGAAATTGGAAATGAAATGAGGCAGGGAACAGTAAATAATAAACAGTAAACAAGTGGGGTAACTTTTGCTCCCATAAGAAAACCTAACACAGAGTAACTTTTATTCAAGACTGGCACAGCCTTTTAAACTGGAATAAAGTCAGACAAATACAACCTTTTTAGACGTACAATAGTGGGGGACAAAACAAGCACAGGCCAACAACTCAACTGTCTTCATAGTAATGACTTGACAAAAGATTTGGAATGAAGGAGGGGGGAGGGTTGAAGATGGAGAAACTGGGAACATGAAATCATGAAATTAAGAAAATATATTACAGATATGAAAACTCTTCACTAACTGCATAAGGGAACCATCGTAATTCCTTTTGAAGGCAGATATATTTGTATTGCCTGCTCCGAGGCCTTTCGTCCGCTGGATCGGAACTCATCAGGGAGACACGGCTGGTTGGTTCCCTTTTGCAGCTAGTGAAGAGTTTTCATATCTGTAATATATTTTCTTAATTTCATGTTCCCAGTTTTCTCCATCTTCAATCCCCCCCCCCCCCCCCCAATCCCCACCCCCCCCCCCAATTTAATATTAAACCTTAAAATGGAAATAATGATAAAACGAAACACGAGACAAAAAATCGAACATGACCCTCATCAGTTTATGACAAACGCCTCGCTCTTGACTGTCACCGACGCATGAATTGTAACAAACGCGTCGCCCTAGACTGTCACCGACGCATGAATTGTAACAAACGCGTCGCCCTAGACTGTCACCGACGCATGAATTGTAACAAACGCGTCAGCCCTAGACTGTCACCGACGCATGAATTGTAACAAACGCGTCAGCCCTAGACTGTCACCAGTGCATGAATTGTAAACAAACGCGTCGCCCTACACAGTCACGGTGCCTGTAAGTATGAATCTCTGATCTGATGTACGTCTCCACCACGTCTGTTGCCGCTGTCTGCTCCATGTCTAAGTCAGTACATTATCTAAATATTTCTGCGCTTAAACCCCTCACTCTGCGCATTCCTTAACCCCTCACTCTGCGCATTCCTTCTCCCTCCCAGTCCCGTGCAAACACACACACACACACACACACACATGCACACACGCACGCACGCACACACACACTCTCTCTCTTACACACACACACACGCGCGCGCGCGCGTGCGTGCGCGCATACGCACTCACACACACACACACACACACACACACACACACACACACACACACACACACATACACACGCACGCGCGTGCACACACACACACACGCTCAGAGAGAGAGAGAGAGAGAGAGAGAGAGAGAGAGAGAGAGAGAGAGAGAGAGAGAGAGAGACAAAGAGAGAGAGAAAGAGACGGAGACAGATCGAGACCCGAGACAGAGGTTGAGAAATGGAAAATGAAAAAATGTTTTATTCAGCATCAGCCACAGCCCTTCTGAAAGGAGGAAATCCAAATACATTTATCACATTGACAGTGAGCATGCGAAACACATCAAAACATTGAGAATAGAGTTCTAACATCTGTAACGAAAGAATATCATAGGCACATGCTTCGACATTAGCACTGAGATTCTTTAAATGCATCAGCACGCCTTTTAGAGACCGAAATTCTAACGTCTGTAACGAAAGAATATCTTAGGCACATGCTTCGACGTTAGCATTCAGATTCTTGAACTGCATCAGCACGCCTTTTAAAGGCTTTGTACACTAACACGCTTAAATTCTCCAGTATGTTGCTGTTACTATTTGTCATCAGTAATGCCAAATGGAATAAACATGGGTTTGCATAAAACTTTCGTGGAATGTAAGCTTACTGTGCCTAAGATCGCAGAGTCTAGAACAGCAAAACAGAATACGTACTTCGTTTTCTTTTATGCATTTGTACATAGGGCATATCAAAGAATTGCTTGAAGCTTTATAATATACATGTCACGATGAGTAACCATGTCTGTTAATCCGAATACAAATTTTGATGTCGATAACAAAATACTTTATACAGCTCCTGTTTAACCTAAAAGTTATATACAAGAATATCAGTCACTGTCTTGAATATGTGCATTCCAGTTCTGCAATCTGCAGTATATAAGTACTTGACGAACTTCATGCAAAAACACATTTTGAGAGAGAGAGAGAGAAGAGAGAGAGAGAGAGAGAGAGAGAGAGAGAGAGAGAGAGAGAGAGAGAGAGAGAGAGAGAGAGAGAGAGAATTTCTAGTAGATGATGATGTAAACAGCTTAAGCTAACATAGAGTTTCGCCGTTTAAAACCTCTGTACAAATAAACAGCTTTTTATAACTGTTTCACTATTTTATCATTTGTCGATGCCCATTAACAAGATTAATTTAAACAAAGTTGGATGTCTCAAAGTATTTAGGAGGGATATACTGTTGTCTTAGATCACTTAATTCTGGACATGAAAGAACAAAATGAACTTCGTTTTCCTGTGATTCATGACACAATGGACCAAAAAAAAAAAAAAAAAAAAAAAAAAAAACAACATACGATCACTTACAACTCTATATCGTTGAGAATGTGTATAAATATCTGAAATATACCAAGAGAGAGAGAGAGAGAGAGAGAGAGAGAGAGAGAGAGAGAGAGAGAGAGAGAGAGAGAGAGCAAAGCACAGAAACGTTTACCACAATTTAATATTACACCTCAAAATTGAAATTAAGAAAGAAAAAAAAACAAGAGCATCAGACAAAAACTGAACAGGACCCACTTTGTAACTGCAACACACACACACACACACACACACACACACACACACACACACACACACACGCATGCACACACATACGCACCACACATATACAAGAAAAGAATCAGCTTCCAGACATGATAAAAATGATCAAAGCAATCCATTTCCACCAGTCTATGATTACTCGAATCCTTAAGCAAGGCACTGGCTCATTAATTTTTTTATGTGCGGCCTGCTTCCAGCCAGCAGTGAGGAGTGTTGGGGTTGGAGGTGAAGGGGTTAAAGGATGGCGACCACCCTTCCACCCAGGGTGGTGCACTGCAACCAGTCAGTGTAATGGTTGGAGGTGAAGGGGTGAACCGGTGGCGGCCACCCTTCCATCCAGGGTGGTGTACTGCAACCAGTCAGTGTTATGGTTGGAGGTGAAGGGATTAACGGGTGGTGCACTGCATCCTGTCAGTGTTGTGTTTGGAGTTGAAGGGGTTAACGGGTGGCGGCCACGCGTTCCACCCTGGGTGGTGCACTGCAGTCAGTCAGTGTTGTGGGTTGGAGGTGAAGGGGTTAACGGGTGGTGCACTGCAGCCTGTCAGTGTTGTGGTTGGAGTTGAAAGGGTTAACGGGTGGCGGCCACGCATTCCACCCTGGGTGGTGCACTGCAGTCAGTCAGTGTTGTGGTTGGAGGTGAAGGGGTTAATGGGTGGTGCACTGCAGTCAGTCAGTGTTGTGGTTGGAGGTGAAGGGGTTAATGGGTGGTGCACTGCAGCCAGTCAGTGTTGTGGTTGGAGGTGAAGGGGTTAATGGGTGGCGGCTCCCCTTCCGCCCAGGGTGGTGCACTGCAGCCAGTCGGTGATTTCGTTGGAGGTGAAAGGGTTAACGGGTGGTGGTCACCCTTCCACCCAGGGTGGTGCACTGCAGCCAGCCGGTGATTTCGTTGGAGGTGAAGGGGTTAACGGGTGGTGCACTGCAGCCTGTCAGTGTTGTGCTTGGAGATGAAGGGGTTAACGGGTGGTGGCCAGTGTTCCACCCTGGATGGTGTGCACACTACAGCCTGTCAGTGTTGTGGTTGGAGATGAAGAGTTTTAACGGGTGGTGGCCACCCTTCCTTCCACCCTGGGTGGTGCACTGAAGCCATTCAGTGTTGTGGTTGGAGGTGAAGGGTTAACGGGTGGCGGCCACCATTCCACCCCTGGGTAGTGGAGGTGAAGGGGTTAACGGGTGGCGGCCACTGTTCCACCCTGGGTGGTGCACTGCAGCCAGTCAGGCCAGAACGTGTCCTTCATGCGTTCACAGTAAGCCACCAGCAGGGGAAACTCCTCTGTGGGACACACACACACACACACACACACACACACACACACACGCACACACACACACATATATACACACATAACACACATACACACACACACACACATACACACAGATATACACACATAACACACACACACACACACACACACACACACACACACACACACACACACACACACACACGCACACACACACACACACACACACACACACACACACACACACACACACACACACACACGCACGGACGTATGCACGCGCGCGCGCGTTTACCTGTAGTCACCAACAAACCTGCCACATAATTTCTGCTCCTGCGTTGAGACAATGACACGTCTATAGCACCAAACAAATGCTACTCACGGCTCCCATTCGTCTAGCACAAATACAGGCTCAGGACCTGCTAAACAAACAGAGAAACATCTTCTAAAGAGGATGATTCAAGCTTGCCCGAATACTTCTGTACCTTGCGCCTAGCGTATGCATACAAAGACGACTGAAGTCATTTAGAAACAGAAATGAACAATATTATTCAGAGCTGGCACATCGTTCCATCTCGAGTTTCAGTTTCATTAAGGAGTTGTCACTGCGTGCGGACTGGCCCACTTAACAGTGCAGCTCATCTGCTACGTTTTGAGACCAAACACAGCATGGTTTAAAGCTGGTGGATAAATGAATTGATGACCAAGATGAGAGAATTTAAGACGAGGGTCTCGTGGCTACGACTTAGCATCCATCTTAAACATTGTCCGTTTCGGTTTCAGTTTCAGTTTCATCAAGGAGGCGTCACTTCATGCGGACTAGTCCATATGCGCTGCACCACATCCGCTAAGGTTTGAGACCACACTACGCATGATTTGAAGCTGATGGATAAATGAATTAACAACTAAGAGGAGCGAATTGAAGAAGAGGGTCTCGTGGCTACGATTTAGCGAATGTCTGACCTACGCATTAGCCCACTGCGCTGGTCAGACCTTGAGTGCCTACCTAACATTGGGTTGTCTCATTTTTTTTTTTTTTTTTTTTTGTCAAACCGAACAGAGAGCAGAACTAAAAACAAACGCAGGTAATCTCAGCTTCATTGAAATGAAACGACATATGAAATATGGCAGGGGATTCTTGGGGGAAGGGGCGGGGAGGGGGGGGGGGGGGGGGGGGGGGGGTGGGCGGGAATAGCTCAGTGGTAGAGCACCGGACTCGTAATCTTGGTGGTTCTGGGGACGGGTTCGAATCTCCGCGGGGCCGTTTCGGTACAGGGGAATTTTGCCCTCGGAGTTAACATTGGTTCTGACTCCATTTCCCGTACAGTCCTTCGAATGAGACTATAAACTGAGGTTCCGTGTGTGAACGCGCGCATAACATCTTGCACACTCGTAAAATCCGATCACCAACTTTCGGAAGAGAAGGCCAGTTTGGCCGTTGGTATGGATGACACGTTACACATAGCATGCACCTTCCCCGAAGCTGGAGTATGGCTGCCTTAATGGGTAAATATAAAAACGGTAATACACACACAACTCCAATCCTTTTGTGGGTAGATAGGATTAATCCCTGCCTGTCTATACAGGGAGTGTCCGCAGAAGTATTAGCCTGCGTACGCAGAAAAAAAATAAAAATTTCAAACATGCAACATGATTTCTTCTCCCACGATGAGAAAATTGCACGATCGCACTCCAAATTTATCCTGCCGACGGCTCTCATTCGCCTAGCGCAAAGTCAGACACGAGTCAGACACAAGCAAGGAAACATCCCAAAAGGACAAATGTGTCAAACGTGCCTACATACCACGTGCGCGTGCGCACACACACACACACACACACACACACACACACACACACACACACACACACACACACACGCAAAGACAGACAGACAGACAGACAGACCTTTCAACATGGCGGAGACGGAGCCAGGCAGATGCCAGTAGAGCTGAGCCAGCTGACCAAACACAGCACAGTCCTCCTCACAGGGCTGGTCCCCCATCAGAAACTTCTTCCTGCCTGACACACACACACACACACATAAAACACACACACACACACACACACACACACACACACACACACACACCACACACACACACACATAACACACACACACACACATAAAACACACACACACACAGAGTCACACAGACACACACAGACACAGAGTCACACACACACACACAACACACACACACACACACACACACACACACACACACACACACACACACACACACGCGCGCGCGCGCGCGCGCGCACGCACGCACTCAGAGGGCTTTTACACCATCAGAAACTTCTTCCTGCCTCTCACACACACACACACACACACACACACACACACACACACACACACACACACACACACACACACACAACACACACACACACACACACACACACCACTCTATTCCCTCTCATTTTCGGGAAAGGCTATGAAAAGAAAAAAATACAAAAAAATAAAACTCTGAACTATTCAAAACATGTATGATAAAAAGAGCCTTCGTTTTAAAAAAATGGTCTGCAACGTTCAGTGTTATTTCTGAAAAACATGTGCTGATAACAAGAGCCTTCAATGTTAAAAAGAATTGTCCTGAACAACGTTCAGTGTTATTTCTGAAAGGAAGCTGTCCACCCTCACCCAGGTGCTGAGGGGCAGTGAGGCCTGCCTGCAATGTGAAACACACTCACCCAGATATTGAGGGCAATGAGGTCTGCTGAACACTGAACACACTCACCCAGATAGTTGCTGAGGGCAGTGAGGTCTGCAATGTGAAGTATTGTCCTGAACACACTCACCCAGATAGTTTGCTGAGGCATGAGGTCTGCAACGTGAAGTATTGTCCTGAACACACTCACCCAGATAGTTGCTGAGGGCAATGAGGTCTGCAACGTGAAGTATTGTCCTGAACACACTCACCCAGATAGTTGCTGAGATGAGTGAGGTCTGCAACGTGAAGTATTGTCCTGAACACACTCACCCAGATAGGTGCTGAGGATGAATGAGGTCTGCAACACGAAGTATTGTCCTGAACACACTCACCCAGATAGTTGCTGAGATGAATGAGATCTGCAACGTGAAGTATTGTCCTGAACACACTCACCCACACGAAGCATTGTTCTGAGCACAATCAACCAGATAGTTGCTGAGATGAATGAGGTCTGCAACGTGAAGTATTGTCCTGAAACACACCCACCCAGATAGGTGCTGAGGGCGGCGAGGTCTGGGAACACGAAGCATTGTTCTGAGCACACAATCAACCAGATAGTTGCTGAGATGAATGTCTTTAACGTGAAGCATTGTCCTGAACACACTCACCCAGATAGGTGCTGAGGGCGGTGAGGTCTTTGCGGGCGATCTCTGTGACCTCCTGGTGACTGTGTCGGCCCATGCCCTGGGACCAGGCCGCGTTCCGGATGTAGGGCACCAACGCCATCTTGATGTACAGACCGGACAAGCGACCGCCCAGAATCTTCTGCAGGAACTCGGGATGAGCCTCGTTCACCCAGCGAGTCACCACCAGCACACCTTTGAGCATCACACACACACACCACACACACACACACACACACACCACACACACACACATTCACACAACACCACACACATGAAAATATTTACCACGTGTCACTGTATTCTGATGGTGTTTAAGAATTCCAAGAAAAGTAAGGAAATAACTCTTTTGTTTTTCTTTTCAATTGCAAAAACTTTCTCTCTCTCTCTCTCTCTCTCTATCTCTCTCTCTCTTCTCCTCTCTCTCTCTCTCTCTCTCTCTCTCTCTTTTTTTTTTAAGTCGTTCCATCGTTTCAAGTAGCAACTAGATCGATGAGACGGGCTTCAAGTCAGAGACGGCAAGAAGAAAGTGGTTCATGTCACCGGAACTGAGAGCAGTTTAACCATTAGGAGGGGGGAAGGGGACGGGGGAGAGGAATATACAAGCAATGACGTTCTTACGAGAGTCTCTGATCTGTTTGAATGACTGAAAGCGTATACCTACTGAGGAGCACAAATGTACCATCTTTTAACCATACATGTCTGTCGTTTCAGCGGAAACAGCAGCTTCTGTTTTCCCCCAGCACTGCTAAATGATCAGTTACATGAATGGAAACCATACTCATGTGTGTATGACTGTAATCCGCTGTCTCCTCCTCGGCTCTCGGGGGCTGTTATCCTCATGCTCTCTGAGGGCCTGCGTCCTTTTGCGTGGGGGAAGTCTTCCATAAAAAAAACGTAGGCAACTAATCGATAGACTGACTTCAGAGCAGAGATTGATGAGGAGAGTGGGGAGATGAGAGACGAGGAGAAGGAGAGAGGAGAGAGAGAGAGAGAGAAGAGAGAGAGGCCGGGTGGGGTAGGAGTGACGTATGAGAGGGGAATCTTAGCTGTCGCAGCAGAATTAAATAAATCGCCGCTGTGAGACTTTGTGGTGGACCAAAAAGGCAGGAGAATTAAAGAGATACGTCTGGTGGCTGTATGACTTTGTAGTCTGTTCCTGAGCAGGAT
>JADBJO010001728.1:262500-272500 GCA_016801955.1 Conus betulinus
TAATACTTCAGTTGCAAACTTGTATGTGGGACCCCAATCGGGCACTAATACAAAAGCAAACTGCACACAGATCTTTTATGCTCGTGATCACAACCGAGCAATAAATTCAAAGGCTTTTCTATTTTAACATGTGTCACTATTTCAGTACATGACATTACACTGACCAGTGCAGTTTTCCTCCGCCAAGCGCTGAAAGGCCACAGCAACGCTCCGCTGCTCTGCGGATAGCCAGGCGCTGAGGTCAGGTCGTAGCGCCGGTTGAGGAACTGGATGATGAAGGCCGAGTCTGCCACGTCCTCCCCGTTGAAAGTGACCCACGGCCATTTCTGCTTACTGGAGCTGTCCAGGCTAAACTCATACTGTCATTATTGTTATCATTATTATTATTATTATTATTTTGTTGTTGTTGTTGTGTTATTATTATTATATATTATCATTGTCATTATTATTGTCATCATCTTGATGTCTTTACTATATTATTGTTATATTATGAAAATTTATATATCGCCTATCCTCGGCTAGAGACCAAGTTCTAAGCGCTTTACAATCCACGCTCATTCACACAATGGGCTGCCCACCTAGGGAGTGCCGACCAAGAGAACTGCTAGCTGGTGCTTCATTCAGTCGTGCAAGTGGTCATCCAGTCAGTATCGTCCAATATCGTTCGCCATCAATTGCCCGACTTCCTTCATTCTTTTCATTTCTCCACGCAGGATGCTGCTATGTGTAACGTGTCATCCCTACCCAACGGCCAAACTGGCCTTCATTCTGAAAAGTTGGCCTTCTTTTACGTGTGTGCAAGATGTTACGCGAAACACACGACGAACACCTCAGTTTATAGTTTTACAAAGAGTGGGGTGTAGTTGCCGCCGAGGACATTGACGAAAACCCAAGATATAGTTTAGGAAAGAGTGGGGGTCGTTTGCCGACCAGAGGAACACTTGACGGGACAAATTGTACAGGACAAGAAAAGATTGCACTTGTCCCGCTTTTGTGTGGTGGTGCTTCAAAGTGAAGAAAAAACAAACCACGCTCACATTATAGCCATTAGGACGTACAAATGCCGAAAGAAAGCTTTGACGCGACTGACTGTCCATGTGGTACTGTGGGAACGTGATTGGGGAATGCAGAGAGGAAATGAGAGACAGAAAAGGTTGGAGAGGGAGAGGAAGGGGGGGGGGGGGGGGGGGGGGGGGGGGGGGGGGGGGGGGGGGGTGGCTGTTGTTGGCGTGAAGGGAGAATCCATGGGGGATGAGTGTGGCGATGGGGTTGGTGGGTAGTTAGGTGGGGTGGTGGGGTGGTATATGTGACGGTTGTGGTTAAGGTGGATTGATAATGATGCTAAGGGGGGGGGGGGGGGGGGGGGGGGATGTGGAAATTATATCTATATATAACATATACATACATGTGTATATATGGCTAATATACACACACACACACATACAATAGACATACATGCATATATATACACACACTATATATACATGCGTGCATATACATACACATACAGGCACAACACACATACATCCATATATCTATCGTATATATATATATATATATACACAACACCTACACACACACACACACACACCACACACACACACACCAACTATATATATATATATCCATTATAATATAGTGCATATGTGGTGTTGTATACAATACTATAACTTGTTTTCTTATTTTTTTATCTCTTTTATATTTTCTACTCTTTTTCACAAGAAAATGTAGCTTGTTTGCTCTTCATGATTTTTTTTGCTTCTTAGGTGGCACCTTTAGTTAGGTTTTTTGAAAAAACTCAACAAACATACTATGGTATTGCACACCAGCCTTTTTTATGGTATAGCATTTTTCTTAAAACCGAAAAGGCAGAGGAGTCAAATTACCACTTTCCGCGGTCACTGAGGAGAAACAATCAGGTTTCGAAATACCGGTATCTGACCAGGAGTTATATGTTAGTGAGCTTCCTCCCCATTGGAGATGGTCTCCCGCTTTGGAGACTATAAGCTTGCTGAAGGTTCATTTGAGAAGCATTTATTATTCCCCATTCACCCCACTCAAGCACATACTGTCAGTTAGGCAGAATCATCTACCAATGCAGATATGAAGGCGTATGTGTATATGCACGCATGTATATATAGTATATGTATGTATGATGCATGTATATGTGTATGTATGTGTGTGTGTGTGGTGTGTGTGTGTGTGTGTGTGTACTATATATACACATATATGTATATGTATATGTATAATATATACACCCCCCCCCTCCCCCCTTTAGCATCATTATCAATCACCCACCTTAACCACAACCGTCACATATACCACCCCCCCACACCTAACTAACACACAACCCCATCGCCACACTCCCATTCCCCTCCCTTCAACGCAACAACAAAAACCCCAACCCGCCCCCCCCCCCCCCCCCACCCCCCCCCCCCCCCACCGCCCTCTTCCTCTCCCATAATCCCCCTCCGTCATTTTCTTCTGTCGGCCATTGTTCACAGCATACCACATGGACATCGGATAAGGTCTCTCCTCGTTTTTGTTGTGGTACTGTCCTAAATGTTAAATGTGATCTTTTTTTTTTTTTTTTTTTTTTAACACGTTTTGACACAAGAAGAAGACCCACAGAGGTCGAAATGCATCGTGTCTCTGCCCTGTACTTTGTTCGTCAATGTCCTCGGCGGCAACTAACCCCCTCTCTTCTAAACTTTTGCTTCGTTCTCCCACCATCAGTCGCTCCATTTTGAAAATTTTGAAACTTCACTCAGTTTATAGTCTCATTCAAAGGACAGTATGGGAAATGGAGTCAGAAACCAATGTTTACACCGAGGGAAAAATCCCCCTGTACCAAAACTGCCTGATGAAAGATTCGAACCCGCAACCCCAGGATCACAAAGATTACGGGTCCGGCGCTCTACCACGAGCTGTTCCGGCTAGCTCCTCACCAGGGGAGGTTAGTTGCGAAGGAGGCGACTGCAGGCGGAAATGTAAACAAATCTTAAAAAGGATATGTAATCAATTTTCAACAGACATGGTAGCAGTTCCACCAAGCGAAATGTCCGTTATTGTCTGGCGAAACTTAACATGTCTTTTAAAAATTTGCTTCATTTTCCGCCCTCAGTCATCTCGTTTTGAAACTGAGGATATATAATAACTCTGCAAAAAACACACGACATGGACAAACGAATCACACGACAAAAAACACCTATCCTGCGCACGAATTTGACAAGACATGGGACTGCTCTTTCTTCATTTTTTGTCGCCCATAGTGTTATTCATTTATCTTGGCTGAAGAATATTTAGCTGCAAAGTGAGACGATTGCAAGCAGAAATATAAAACAAATCTTAAATACAAGTTAGCGAACCGAAAAAAAAAAAAAAAACAACAAAAAACAATCAAACAAACAAACAAACAAACAAACCGTGGACCAACGAATCACAAGACAAGAAAAAACATGAGGTAGCTTGCGCTGAACTGATTGAAGATAAGGTGATCGCTCGTTCATTTTCGTTGTCCTGTTTTGTATCTTGCTCTGAAGAAGATCTAAGAGGTCGAAAACGCGTCGTATTTTGTCTTGTGATTCGTTTGTAGATTTATCTGAAGAAGACAAAAGAAGAAGAACCGAAACGCATCGTGCTTTGTCTTGTGATTCGTTGGTCCATATTGTTTGGCGGAGTTACTTTATATACTATTCAAGATTCACATGGGGATTAAAAAAAAAAAAATGTTTGTTTGCTTCATAACTGTCGGTTATGTCCACCACATTCGCGGCATTAGAGATGGAAGCCGAAATAGCTCTGTTGGGTAGCGCACCATAGGACTCGTAATCTTGGTGATCATTGGGTTGCGGTTCGAATCTCCGCCGGGCCCGTTTTGGTACAGGGGGGATTTTTTTTCCCTCGGAGTTAACATTGATTCTGACTCCATTTCCCATACAGTCCTTCGAATGAGACTGTAAACGAGGTTCGTGTGTGTGAAACGCACGCATAACATCTTGCACACACGTAAAATCCGATCACCAACTTTCGGAAGAGAAGGAAGGCCAGTTTGGCCGTTGGTATGGATGACACGTTTACACATAGCATGCACCCTGCGTGAGAAATGGAAAGGATGAAGGAAGTAAACAAACTGAGTAAACGATCTTGAACAGTATTGGGAAACGACTGAATGAAGCGCCAGCTGGCAACTCGTCAGTCGGCACTACCCAGGTAGGCATCCCGTTGTGTAAACGAGTGTGGATTGTAAAACAATCAGAACTTGATCTCTAGCCGAGAATTTGCGCTATACAAGTATTCATTATAATATGATAAGATGATAAGTATTAAATGGAGAGAAGAGCCTTTTTATTTATTGACCTTTCTTTCCCCAGTTTTTTTTTTTTTAATGATAATAATTATGGTGATAATAATAATGAACGATACTAATACTAATAACATAGCATTTATAAAGCGCCTTGCTAAAGGCTCTAGGCGCTGAGAAAGAACAACATATGTACAAACATTTCACACAAAAAAACTTCATACAAAACACCTACCACTCACAAACACACACCGCACACACAACACAACACAACACAACACACACACGCACACACACACACACACACACACACACACACACACACAGGCGCGCGCATGCACACACACACACACACGCACACACACACACACACACACACACACACACACATCGCGCACACACCAAACATGAATCACACGGCAGAAAAAAAAGGGTGTGGTGGGGGGCGGTGGAGATCTTACAAATAAGATTTATGGATAGAAAAATGTTTTGAAAATTGGACTTGAAAGGTAGCAAGAGAGCAAAGCGTGTCTGTGTGGGAGGAGAGTTCCAAAAGCGGCGGGGCGGGGCATAAAAAAAAAAAAGAACGACAGCTTTAAGTTTTACGAGGTAGGAGACACGGCGAAGAAGCAGACGCGGAGCTAAAATAAGGCTTTAACCAACTTGGTATGGTTCAGTTACACGACGAGAAGATAATCGGGGCAACATCCACATTTTTGTTGTTGTTGGTGTTGTGTTGTTCACCTCAAGAGCAGATAATCAAACAAACGGGGGGGAAAAATACTTTGTGAAACTTGCGCGTTGGTTTTTTTTCTCCCCTTTGTTGATAATCTCTCCATATAGGTAATGTTGCTTATAGCCCAGTCGACCGCAAAGGGACGTATCAGGGCGGCTATACAGGGAGGGTGGCATGCTGCTGACAATCTACTGACGTGAAGAAGCTTTCTGAATTATTCGCCCGTGTTCCGTTTCTATCAATGATTAATCGTTTGTTGTACAGGGGCTAATCTCAACACAGGAGTGTTCCTTTCTATCAATGATTATCGTTCTTGTCACAGGGGCTAATCTTCACACAGGAGAGTTCCTTTCTATCAATAATATTCGTGTTTCGTACAGGGGTAAATATCAACACAGGAGTCCTTTTCTATCAAATAATTTTGTTTTCGTACAGGGCATAAATCTACAGGAGTTCCTTTCTATCAAATGATTATCGTTTTAGAGTACAGGGGCTCTAAATCTCAACAAAGGAGTTCCTTTCTATTAATGATTACCCTATCGTTCTAGTACAGGGGCTAAATCTCGAGCACAGTCTCATCAGTCGCCTCGGAATAAGTCAAAGACGATGCAAACGGACAAACTATGCTAAAACTCGTAAAACCTCGTGCAAAAGTCCATACAAAAAGTTTAAAACATCAAACACAAAAACAAGCAAAAAAAAAAAAAAAAAAAAAAAAAAAAAAAAAACCAAAAAAAAAGAAAAGGAAAAAAAAGAAAAAAAAAAAAAACATGCGTGGTAGGTCGAGGGGATGAAAGAGGGAGGGGGATCCTCTTCTCTCTCTCTCTTCCTCTCTCTCTCTCCTCTGCTCACACACACCCACAACACCACACACACCACACACACCACATGAGCCAAAGTCAAACATAACATGCTCAGGGAGAAGCACAAACTCAAGCACACACATCACATATGCTGAGTACCGATCTAATCTTCTAACACAAGTATCACGGAACTTTTCCAATAGGGGTGGAGATGCGAGAGAGAGACGTAGAGAGGACGAGAGTTGAGAGAGGAGATGAGTGAGAGGGGGAAGAGAGAGGAGAGATGAGAGAGAGAGACAGCCAGACAGACAGTGAAGACCATATCTCAAACGCAACGCACCCCAGCCAAGCATGCGCCCCACCTATCCACAACCTGTAAGGTATTTTAAGCATACGGAGGAAAGGTTTCCAGTTTGGACAGTAGGGCACAGCGTGGGCGCGTGGGGTCTCCGCGAACTATGTACATGCAGTAGGACGTGTCACGGGGGTAGGGTCTTTCATTGATAATGAAGGAACCCCTAATACAACATAAATTACAATATAAAAATCAATAAGCAAAACAGAAACACCAAATTTTCTCGTGAATTTTCGGTAAACAAATTAAAACACAAACAAACAGAACAAAATTATCGAACCTAATTCAAACAACCTATGGCAGCCGTGTGATCGGTTTCCTTGTGCCTTAGCATGTATTCGAGGCATTTCAGCCTTAGATGGGACCGGTCGTGGTGGTACGATTTTCCAAATCAGAGGTAAAAAGGAAAAAAAGGGGAAAAAAAATTTTGCCTGATTTTTTTCCGGTCCCTCAATATCAGAAAAAGAGTTTGGTAGCTATCAGTTGGTGGAAGACTTCGGGTGTCAACCAAAAGTAGAGTAGAAAACTCCTTACGAAATGCGTATGCGACATCAGCGAGTCCGTTGCTAAACACCATTTTCCTCACCAACAACTGAGGTGGTATCTATTCGGCCTGTTGTTGACGAAAACACTTATTATTATGAGCAGTACCCCGTACAAAAGTACAGCCCTTTGTTGGTACATGACAGAAAAACAGGACTCCCGGAATGGGAAATCCGTCAAAGCGTAATCTCGCCACTCATACTCTCTCATAAAAGTCCCGCATTAAAAAATATAAACAAAAGCCTTAACAATAACCAACATTAACATGCCTGGCCCCCCCCTCCTCCCCATTCCCTTCTTGCCTCCTACAAAACCAACAAACAAACCAAAAAAAAATAAAAAAACAGCCTACACATAGAAAAAACTAAAGAATGTAATTACGTATAAATAAAAATCAAAAATAAAAAAATATCCCAGTAGATAAAATCACCACAATAAGGCCATAAAAAGCAAGAGAATGAAAACTCTGTACCAGCGTGGGAAAGTTTTCTCTCTCTCTCTCTCTCCTCTCAGTGAGGTGACTCTCTAAGGCAGAATGAAAAATATACAAAAAAATTAAAACAAAAAAACAAAAAAAGAGAAAAAATAATTATACACATTTATCAGGCCTGAGCACAAAGGGGCTCACGCACAAACAGTACTTATACAAGTACAGATATATTTCGAACGCGTATTCGCCCTCTTGGGTCTATTCAGGGAGAACGATAAAAAAACAGAGAGAGGAGAATGCGAAAAATGACAGACAGCGAGACAGTTCACTTCGGAAATAGGACGCTATGTGCCTAGTGTAGAGCGCTGGAACTCATAATCGCCATGATCCAGGTGGTAGGTGCAAGTAGACAGTTAGCGGCGCGCGCTCGGCGCCGTTAGGGTACGAGAAAGGGGATTTTTCCTCGGAGTTAACTTGGTATCTGACGCCATTTTACCACATGATTATTATTTTGCCCCTGAGCCGGTCCTACCCAGAGTTAGAGACTTGGTAAAGGCTCAGTTGGGAAGACTGGGACCACACAGTCGAGTCTCATCCACGAAATGGATGCGCCTCAGAGAGTGTTGCTAAAAAATTTCCTCACCAACACTGCAGGTGTCTGTATCTCTCGGGCCTGGTTGACGCCGGGATATATTATGAGAGTTAGCGTAGAGTACAGCCCTGTCATGCAGTCTCAGACCGGAATGGACAAATCCGTAGCGTCATCTTCATCACCCTCATTCTCATCAGTCAGCATTAAAAAAAAAAAAAAAAAGGCAACAACAACACCAACAGCACAAGCCTCCTCCCCCCCCCCCCCCCCCCCCCCCAAAAAAAAAAAAAAAAAAAAAAAAAAAAGCCTACTACAATCAAATAAGTAAGTAAACGATATAACACAAAAAATAAAAAAGTAACAATCACCACAAAAGGCATAGCAGAGAATGAAAACTCTCTACCAACGTGAAGAGAAGAAGCAACATTTCAAAGTGAGGTGACTTCAGGCAGAAATTGAAAAAAAAAAAAATTAAAACAAACAAACAAAAAGAGAAATATTATTATTTAAATGCGCCTGACAGAAGGGACCAAACAAATTACAAGACAAAACACGACGCGTTTTCGCCCTCTTGGTCTTCTTCAGGCAAGATAAACAACATCCAGGACAATGGAAAAATGAAAGAACGATCAGTCACTTCGGAATAGCTCAGTGGTAGAGCGCTGAACTCATAATCTTGGTGATCCAGGGGGTGCAAGTTCGAATTTCCTCCCGGCCGTTTCGGTTTCAGGGTACAACAGGGATTTTCCCTCGGAGTTAACATTGGTTCTGACTCCATTTCCCATACAGTCCTTCGAATGAGGCCATAAGCCGTGTGTGAACGCACGCGTAGCATCTTGCACACACGTAAATCCTGTCACCAACTTTCAGAAGAGAGGGCCAATTTGGCCGTCGGTATGGATAACACGTTATACATAGCATGCACCCTGCTTGAGAAAAGGAAAGAATGAATGAAATACGGAAACTGAGTGAACGATATCGAACGATATTGACTGGATGACACCGGAAACGACTGAATGAAGCGCCAGCTGGCAGTTCTTCAGTCGGTACTACCCAGGCAGGCATCCTGATGTGTAAACGAGTGTGCATTATAAAGCGCTTAAGAGGCTTGGTCTCTAGCCGAGGATAGGCGCTAGATGAGTATTCATGATAATAATAATTTTCTAATTGGACGATGTCTGAACCCACTGCAATAGGAGGTCAAAACTGTATCTGAAACCCAAGTGACCAGGCTGTGTATTGACAACGAAAACGTGTGTCCTGTTGTGTGTATTGACAACGAAACGTGTGTGTCCTGTTGTGTGTATTGACAACGAAACGTGTTGTGTCCTGTTGTGCGTATTGACAACGAAACCTGTGTGTCCTGTTGTGCGTATTGACAACAAACGTGTGTGTCCTGTTGTGTGCGTATTGACATGAAAACGTGTGTGTCCTGTTTGTGTGTTTTGACAACGAAACGTGTGTGTCCTGTTGTGTGTATTGACAACGAAAACGTGTGACAGTGTCCTGTTGTGTGTATTGACAACGAAACCTGTGTGTCCTGTTGTGGTATTGACAACGAAACCTGTGTGTCCTGTGTGTGCATTGACAACGAAACCTGTGTGTCCTGTTGTGTGTATTTGACAACGAAACGTGTGTGTCCTGTTGTGTGCATTGACAACGAAACCTGTGTGTCCTGTTGTGTGCATTGATAACGAAACGTGTGTGTCCTGTTGTGTGCCAATTATTGACAACGAAACGTGTTGTGTCCTGTTGTGTGTATTGATAACGAAACGTGTGTGTCCTGTTGTGTGTATTGACAACGAAACGTGTGTGTCCTGTTGTGCGTATTGATAACGAAAACGTGTGTGTGTTTGTGTGCGTATTGACAACGAAACGTGTGTGTGTCCTGTTGTGCGTATTGACAACGAAACGTGTGTGTCCGTTGTGCGTATTGACAACGAAACGTGTGTGTGTCCTGTTGTGCGTATTGACAACGAAACGTGTGTGTCCTGTTTGTGGGTATTGACAACGAAACGTGTGTGTCCTGTTGTGCGTATTGACAACGAAACGTGTGTGTCCTGTTGTGTGCATTGACAACGAAACGTGTGTGGTCCCGTTGTGTGCATTGACAACGAAACGTGTGTGTCCCGTTGTGTGCATTGACAACGAAACGTGTGTGTCCCGTTGTGTGTATTGACAACGAAACGTGTGTGTCCCGTTGTGTGTATTGATAACGAAACGTGTGTGTCCTGTTGT
>JADBJO010001728.1:280000-282605 GCA_016801955.1 Conus betulinus
GCTCTTCTGGTTTTTTGTTCTTGTTTTCATTGCTCATTCTATTCGATATTCGTCTTGTAATGTTTTTGTTCACGTTGAGACAGTTGCCCATCTATGTCGTGTAACGGTGTTACCTTGACTTTGTTTTTGTTGTGCTCAAGTCTCTTTTATAACCGTAAATCAGTTGTTTGTGTTGTTGTTGTCTAGTTTGTTTTTCTGCTCAATGTATACACACAATGCTGTTTGTCCATATTTCGTGGCATTCTCTTGTTTCCCTCACTGATATTTTTGTTTGTAAAGCTTGTGTTTTTCTTCGCTTGGGTTTTCTTGGATGATTTTAAGATCTTTCTAGAGGAGTTACACATCTCTTTCCAGTATTGCACAGCTCTCAACAGAAAAGTACAGTCTGAAAAAGGGCATGAAGTTTACTATACAGAGGAGAATACAAGGAATGTACTCGGGTGGTAGTGGTTGGGTTGTTTTTGATCAGCTAGAACTCGGGGGTCCTTATGAATGGCCTCAAGATCTTATTCTTTTAGTGTACACTTCTGCTCTCAAGGTTAACATCTTCAACAGAAAAGTACCAGACGCAAAAAACAAAAGGGCTACATGAATTATACTTAATAGAGGAGAAGAATACAAAGAACGTACACGGTGTGTACGGGTTTTGATCAGCAAGAAACTCAGGTCTTCTCAAATGGCTTCAAGAGCTTTCTTAGTGTAAAACATCTCGTTCCAGTGTTACACCTCTTCAACAGAAAGTACAGACGCAAAAAAAAGGGCATGACATGATATAAACTATAGAGGGAGAAGAAGATACAACAAAGAAACGTACACGGTTTGTTACGGTTTTTGATCAGCAAGAACTCGGGGGGTCTTCTCAACTGGCTTCAAGATCTTTCTAGTGTTACACATCTAGTTCCAGTGGTTACCCACCTCTTCAACCTGAAAGCTCCCCTACAGAAAAGTCAGCCAAAAAAGGGCATGAATTATCCTTATAGAGGAGGAAGCATACAAAAGAACGTACACGGTGTACGGTTTTGATCAGCAAGGAACTAAGGTCTTATCAAATGGCTCTCTTCAAGATCCTTTCTAGTGTGACACATCTCGTTCAGTGTACCACATCTTCGACCCAGAAAAGGTACCAGAGCAAGAAGGGGACAAACATGCATAATAAAGAGGAGGAAAAAGAACACGATGGTTAAGGGTAAATTGTTTATTAGCCCAGCCGATTTCGTTTCGAGGGGCCATTTTTATCAGGGCTGTCCACCGCGGTTGAAGTCAAAGTCAAAAGCACTAAAAATCTTGGGAAAAAAAAAAAAAAAAAAAAAAAACAAAAAAACAAAAAAAAAAAAAAAAAAAACCCCTCATTATACAATCTTTTAAAAAGAATACCTTCCAAAACACACCAAAAATGTTGTTATTGTTGTTAAAGTTAAGATTTCCTCCGTTAAAATCTTAGATCAGATGAAAATGTCAATTCCTTCAGAAAAATTCAAAGATCACTTTCCGGTGGGACATCTCTGAACAGGGGTGTTTCCACGGAGTCTGCACTGTAAAGTGTTTTATGTCTCACATCATGCAAGTCCCAACACTCTAAAAGAAAAATATGTTTCATTGTGAGTGGTGCATGACATGGAATTTACCACAGGGAGCTTCTTCACCTTTGTAACAGATAGAATAGGTGTAAAACGAGTGGCCTGCACGCAAACGGCACAAAACTGTTCCCTCTTCACGGCCGCCTCGGGAAGATGGTAAAAAATCTTTTAGGTTTGGACGGATTTTTTAAATAGTTTGTTATCCGCTCTGCGAGTCAGAAGAATACAAAAGTATGTATATGGGGTTAGTGGTTTTGATCAGCAAGAACTCAGGTCTTCTTGAATGGCTTTAAGGAGCTTCTTCCAAGTGGTCTACATCTATTTCTAGTCTTGCACACACTTCAACAGAAAAAATACACACGAAGACAGAAGAAAGGTCTGTACTATGCTGTAGAGGTGAAGATAAGACAAACACGTGGTGCATTATGTAGGGTTTTGATCAGCAAGAGCTATCGGCTTTCTCGAATGGCTCAGTCTTCAGTTTCATCACAAGGATGGCATCACTGGTGCGGACTAGTCACATATACGCTCCGCCCACAATACGCTAAGTCTTTAGACCACATGGCATGATTCTAAGCTGGGATAACTGAATGAATAAACAAAGGTGAGAGAAGTAAGATGAAGGGGTCTCATGGCTACGATGTAGTAGCTGTTCTGACCCTACGCCTTAGGCCATGGCTTCGAATCTCGTAGCGGTACACTTCTCTTTCCAGCCTGTTACCCCATTTCAACAGAACAGTTAAAGATGCAGAAGCGGCATCGTACAGTTATAGAGAGGAGAAGAATACACAGAATAGACATGGGGTGGTTAGAGCTTTTGATCAAGACAAGAAACCTCCAGTACGGAACGTCTGCCTGGTCTCCTACGATCACGACAACCCTCTGCGAACGGCCAGGCAACCCATTCAGCATTGCAAGTTAGCGCACAACCGCTATTCTCTACAAAAGACTATAAGGTGTGGTTTTTTACAACCACCCCCAATAATCCGCCATGCTGTAATTAGTATACATGTGTGTAATGCAATTTG
>JADBJO010001728.1:295342-317842 GCA_016801955.1 Conus betulinus
GTAAAGAAACAAAGCCGGTAATTCACTGGTACAGGTAAGAAACAAAGCCGGTAATTCACTGGTACAGGCAAACAAACAAAGCAGGTAACTCCCTGGTACAGGCAAAGAAACAAAAGCAGGTAACTCCCTGGTACAGGCAAAGAAACAAAGCAGGTAACTCCCTGGGGCAAACAGGCAAACAAACAAAGCAGGTAACTCCCTGGTACAGGCAAAGAAACAAAGCAGGTAACTCCCTGGTACAGGCAAAGAAACAAAGCAGGTAACTCCCTGGTACAGGCAAAGAAACAAAGCAGGTAACTCCCTGGTACAGGCAAAGCACAAAGCAGGTAACTCCCTGACACAGGCAAAGAAACAAAGCAGGTAACTCCCTGATACAGGCAAAAAACAAAGCAGGTAATTCATTGAGACAGGATAAAGAAACAAAGCAGGTAATTCATTGAGACAGGTAAAGAAAGCAGGTAAAGAGACAGGTAAAGAAAGAAGGTAATCACTGAGACAGGTAAAAAAAAACAAAGCAGGTAATTCACTGATACAGGTAAAAAAAAAAACAAAGCAGATAACTCACTAATACAGGTTAAGGAAGAAACGCACATGACTCGCTAATGCAGGTTAATTAAAGAAACAAAGCAGGTAACTCCCTGATGCAGAAAAAGAAACAAAGCAGATGTCTCACTGATACAGGTAAAAAAAAAAAAAAAAAAAAAAAAAAAAAGCAGCAAGCCAGTCACTCACTGATACAGGTGTGTCGGTCAGCCGACAGCCGGGACCCCGGCGGACAGAGACAGGTGTAACTGCCCATGGTGTTCACACACAGGTGCTCACACTGGCCCACCCCTGTAAGGCACTCGTCCACATCTGAGGGGAAAAAAATAAACAATAACGACAAACAATAATAGATCTAGTTGCAAAGTGAGGTGACTGCAGGCGGAAATCGAAACAAAGGTGAAAAAATTATTGATAAAGCTCCGTCTAAAAACGTAGACAAACGAATCACAGGACAAAACATTACGCGTTTCGACCTCTTAAGTCGTCTTCAGGCAAGATACACAACACTCAGGACAACGAAAATGAACGAGCAATCACTTCATCCAATTCAGCACAAGACGGGTGTTGATTCAATAAGTGGTTGCTCGTTCATTTTTCGTTGTCCCGAGTGTTGTGTGTCTTGCCTGAAGAAGACCCAAGAGGTCGAAACGCGTCATGTTTTGTCTTGTGATTCGTATGTCGACGTTTTTCGGCGGCGCTTTATCGATGATTTGTCAAATTTGACAAACAAAAAGACAAGAACGTCCAGATCAGTCGACAGTTTGGATCTGTTCGGTCGCCTGTTAACTGTTAACTGGTGAATTGATATGCAAGGATGATATTTATGTGACAGGGGATGTTTCCATGTTTGTTCCGAGTGCTATGTGTCGTCACTTCTGCTAGGAGATTCGGTGTCGTAAGCAGCATTCGTTTGGAGTCACGGGCGTGTATTTATTTCATCATGGGAGCAAGAGTTATCCTTCTTGTCTGTTACTGGTGGATTGATAGTTAAATGGTTTGTTGAAGGCTTATGGCTTGCTTGGATATGTGTGTGTCACATGACCTGATTCTCCAGACGTTGATTGGTTGTTTAGTTCTCGGCTGGCCGTCTGACTAGGTGGTTGGTTGGTTGGTTGGAAGTTTGCTTGGCTGACCGGAGCCATGGTTTTGTTGCCTTATTGTGAACTGGCTAGCTGGCTGGTTCTTTAGCTAGTTGGTTGGTTGGTTTGTGGTCGGTTGTTTGATTGGATGGCGAGTGAGATGGCTAGTTTGGAAAGCTGGGTTGTTCGTCAGGTGGGTTAATTGGTCAGTTGGCTGGTTGATTGTTTGGCTGGCTGAATCGTCCCTTGGCTGGTTAGTTGACTAGCTGTTTTTTTTTTTTTTTTTTTTTTTCATTGAGTGTCTGGTTGGATATTCAGTTGGTGTATTGAATGATTTGTAAAACAGTTTGCTTATTTGCACGCCTGGTTAAATATTCAGTGTGTGTATTGAGCGATGCGTACATAGTTTGATTCATTGTGTCACTAGGTGGTTGGGTGGTTTTACTGACTGGTTAATGGGTTCATCGACTAGCTTGTCGTTGGACTGCTTGATGGATTCACCGGTGTAGGGATCACCCGGTGTATGGATTGACTAGCAATGTAGGGTTGACGTTCGCCGACATGGAAAGTGTAGCGGGATAATGAAAACACGCCTTTGACAAAAGGGGGGTAGAAGGAAATGCATGATAACGACGGAGCCGAGGACGACGACGAAGACAAACGCTGAAGTTGACGATAACAACGACAACAACGACGACGCCGAGGACGACGACGAAGACAAACGTGACGATAACAACGACAACAATGACGACGCCGCCGAGGACGACGACGAAACAAACACTGAAGTTGACGATAACAACGACAACAATGACGACGACGAGGACGACGACGACGACAACGAAGGGAGAAGAAGAAGAAGAAGAAGAAGAAGAAGAAGAAGAAGAGGAGGAGGAGGAAGAAGGAGAAGGATTGAGCAAACGAAATGTGGAATAAGTATAACTGGTTCGGGGTAAAAGAAAATCAATTAAAAAAAAAAAAAAAAAAAACGGAAGAAGAAAGATAATTATTGAAATATAAACAATCAGTGAAGGAATCGACACAGATGAGTAATAAAGAAAGGAGCAGGAGGGATAAAAAGGAAGTGAGAAAGAAAGAAAGAAAAAGGAGAAACATAAGGGAACAAAAAAGAAGAATGAAAAAGACGAAAAAGGAAAAGGAAAAGGAAAAAGAAGAAAAAATCGAGAGAAGGTTAAAAAAAAAAAAAAAAAGAAGAAGAAGAAGAAGAAGAAGAAGAAGAAGAAAGATAGGTGCAGGAGGAAGAGTAGGAAGAGGTGGAGATCGAAGAAGAAGAAGAAGAGGAGGAAGTAGAAAGTAACAACGAAGTAAAAACAGAAAAGAAGAAAAAGTAACACAAGAAGATGTAGAATCACTAAAAGTCAAAAAAGAAGAAGAAAAAAAAAAAAAAAAAAAAAAAGAGATGAAGAAGGGGCGGGGGGGGGGGGGGTGGGGAACAAAAGGTACAGAAAAGTCGAGGGAAAAAAAAAAAAAAAAGAAAAAAGAATAGCAGAAGAAGAAAAAGAAGACAAGAAGGAAGAGGAAGAGGAACACGTGAAAACAAAAGCAGAAAGATGAGAATTTGTCAGTTACCACGCTGACACTGAGGTCCATCAAAAGCCTGGCGGACACACACATTGGTCATATCGGCATGTCCCTCCGTTCAGACACCGTGGGGAGCAGTCTCTATCTGTGGGCAGAAGAAACAATAGCCAGAGCGAAAGCAGTACTGCTGGATCGCTAAACGAGGGAACAAACAAAATCGCAAAACAAACACAACGCGCCTCCACCTATTAGGTCTTTTGAAGGCAAGACAAATAAAAACATATAAGAATAACAAAACAAAAAAAAACCCAACAAAACAACAACAACAACAACAACAACAACAAACAACAACAAAAAAAAAACAGATCACTGCGTCGACAGAAGAAGGAACAAAGAAACCACAAGACAAACAAAGCTAGCGTTTCGACCTATAAGGTCTTCGTTACGCAAGACAAATCAAAATAAGAATAAGAATTTAAAACAAACAAACGAACAAAAACAACAACAACAACAACAACAACAACAAAACAAACAAACAAACAAAAAGACAACAACAACAACAACAAAAAAACCCACCACAACAACAACAACAACAGAATCAGTGCCGCCGTTAGACGAAGGAGCAAACAAATAAAACAAACACAAAACGTTTCTACCTATTAGGTCTTGTTAAGGCAAGGCGAACAACATTCAAGGCGATGAATACTAAGGAGAAACAAAAACAGTCACTCATCTCTTCAATCTGGGTGCAAAGTGTTGGGTGAGCGATCAAATTCTGTATCCCAAGTCGTTCACCAGCACCACATTTTTGTTACCCGAACAGATCGAAGAGATGAGCGTCTGTCGGTTCGTCCTTCGGTTCTATTGTCTTGAATGTTGTTTGTCTTGCCCGAAGAAGATCCAACAGGTCGAAACGTGTTGCGTTTGTCTTTTAATGTTTAAAAAAAAAAAATTCTCCTTTGTCTGGTGGTAGAATAATTCTTTTTTCGGTGCGAGTGAGTGAATGAGTGAGTGAGTGTGTGTGTGTGTGTGTGTGTGTGTGTGTGTGTGTGTGTGTGTGTGTGTGTGTGTGAGTTTGTGTTTGTGTGTGTGTGTGTGTGTGTGTGTGTGTGTGTGTGTGTGTGTGTGTGTATGTGTGTGTGTGTGTGTGTGTGTGTGTGTGTGTGTGTGTGTGTGTGTGTGTGTGTGTGTGTGTGTGTGTGTGTGTGTGTGTGTGTGTGTGTGTGTGTGTGTGTGTGTGTGTATGCGTGTGTGTGTGTGTGTGTGTGTGTGTGTGTGTGTGTGTGTGTGTGTGTGTGTGTGTGTGTGTGGTGTGTGTGTGTGTGTGTGTGTGTGTGTGTGTGTGTGTGTGTGTGGTGTGCGTGCGTGCGCGCGCGCGCGTGTGTGTGTGTGTGTGTGTGTGTGTGTGTGTGTGTGTGTGTGTGTGAGAGAGAGAGAGAGAGAGAGAGAGAGAGAGAGAGAGAGAGAGAGAGAGAGAGAGAGAGAGAGAGAGAGAGAGCTACCGTGGCAAGTACGGCCGTCCACATTCAGTGTTGCATTCTGAGGGCACGTGCACCGGAAACTGCCCGAACAAGTTGAGGCATCCATGTTGGCAGTGTCCGGGTGACAGCTTCTGGCATTCATCAATATATCTGGAGAGAGAGAAAAGACATTGTCTGTTACAAAACAACATCAAATCAAAACAAAACAAAACCAAAAAAATAAAACGAAAAAAGAAAAAAAGATTGAATGTTGCGATCCTTTAATGTTCCTGTTCTGTTATTCAGTTATTCTGAATCAATGATCGAACTAACCAATAAATCAATAATATCAATCCATCGCCCGTAAATTCGTCGCAGCTCATTCCAATATGACTCACTCACTCAGCCAAGCAGGGAAATGCGCTGTTCTGCATTGTATCCTGATTGAGTTTGTTTGTAATTATATCAATGGAGAAAAAATCATGTTAACATCGAATTTTCTGAATTTCTGCTGATGGTTCTTTAGTAGTGGTGAACTCCCCTGCGCTTCCAGACATATGCCATCGTTTCAGCCCGTTCCACCGCGTCGTAGGGATGCTAGAGTATAAACAGCAATAATGATGTTGCTGGTTAGCGTTCATTGTGGTAAGCCTAAGTCAGTGCCAGACATATGAACAGCGAAGTTGCTGCTACTCAAAAGCTCATTCCAGCACGTCACTGACGGACACATGAACAACCATGTTACGGCTGTGTAGTGGTCATCACGACATTTCAGTGACAGATACATGGATAGCAATGTTGCTGACCCCTCAATGTTCGTCACGTCATTCCAGTGGACGACAGGGAATGCGCGACTGCGCTCCTCTTCAAGTCTAGTGGTGCATACTGGGAATTTTTCATTTTTCCATTCACGACGCGCACGCACGCACGCACGCAGGCACACACGCACGCAAGCACGCACTCACGCACGCACGCACGCACACACACACACACAAAAACGCGCACACACACACACACACACACACACGCACACACACAACACACACACACACACACACACACACACACACACACACACACTCGGCATCCATATCATATTCAAACAAAACTTAGAGAGAAATAGAATCATGTGGAATGTTTTTTCTTCTGAGCGGTTGGTTCATGACAACTCGATGGTCACTGCTCCATGTAGGGTTGCCGGTTCTCAGTCCACGATGGGCCAGGGCTGTATGTGGCTGGATATGGGGGAGAGTCGGAATGAGTGTTGTAGAGATCATGCAAATGGGATGTGGGTAAAGGGGAGGGTGTGTATACGTGAAGAGATGAGATTACAATACAACAAAACAAAGCAAAAAAAAAAAAAAAAAATACTGAAATGAAAAAAGGATAAAAAAATAAAGACGTGTAGATCGATTTAATTGATATGCAGTACGAGACACATGGAAAAATATCAATGGAAATGTAATTAAAAGGAAGATCTCCATACAAACTGTTTAAAAAGGAAGATCTCCATACAAACTGTTTACGACAGAGCGGAAATCTAGGATTTGTGCATACACGCGCGCGTGAGTACACATCTACACAAATGTACACATACTCGCGCGCGCGCCGCAACACGCACACAACGCCCCCCCCCCCCCCCCCCCCACCCCCCACACACACCCCCCCCCCCACACACACACATACAACATACAACACAACACACTTACACACACACGTACACACACACATACACACACACACAACACACACACACACACACACACACACACACACACACACACACACACACACACGCAACACGCACGCACATGCACATATACACACAGACGTACGCACGCACACACACACGCGCGCACGTGCGCGCGCACTCACTTACACACACATATAGACACACGTGGACACTGACCTTTCTGACAGGCTGTTCCAGTCACTCCCGCCGGACAGACACAACGCCCTTCCACACAACTCCCTCCGTTAGCACATTTGGGTTGACACCCTTGCAGGGCCTCATCGTGGATTTCTCTGCAACTCTTCCCCCCTGATAGGGCCCCATCCTGGCAGTTGTTGCCGCAAGCGGTTTTCTTTTTTATGGTGCATGAAGGAATGGTTCCGTTTGTGTCAGTGACACACGATACTGTGACGTCGTTTCGCAGCTCACACACAGGTTCCGCCTCGTCATAATTTACGTCATAACCCTCCTCACACGGAAGGAGAACTCCGTGCAAATCTCCCTGCTTGCAGACGACCCGTTTTCCGTAAACTTTGGCGAAAATATCATTTCTACAAATATCGATCGACGATTTCATGGGCAAGCAAGACAGATTCCCTCGCCGCTTCGCTAGGTAAAACCCTCTGGGACAGCTCAAGGGAGACGACTGTTTCTTGCATCTGAAACCCAAGGCAGACAACTGAGGTTGGTACCCCTCTTTACACAGTTGTCCGTTCTTTTGCATCCGCTGACAAAACGACCTGCCTCCATGAATTTTGAACAGAGCTTCTCCCTTCCGACATTTCTTCCCAGCATCAGCCAGCATCTTTCTCTGGCAAAAGAAACCAGCGCTGGTCTTTTTCAGCTCCATAGCGGAAGAGAGCATTTCAAGGTCGCCTCTCGTCTTCTCAGGCACTCCAGTTCTCCAGAGAGAAGTTTCACGGCCACAGAACCGGGACGGCAACGAGGCAGACGTGCTGAGAGAAACGACTCTTTGTCGCCGCCGTTGCTGGACCTCACACTGTCCAGGCAGAAAAAAATCCAGAGGAGGTCTGTGTGAGGATGTGTCCGTCTTTGCAGTCGTAGTAGCCGAAGACGTGGATGGCCGTGCTGTCCTGGTTGTGGTGACATACAGTGCCCGTGCTGGTCCTCACCAGGGTCTGGCCGACGGGGACACGGCTTGTCAACGTCGGTCAGAAGAACGCGAGGTCTGCACTGATGCCTTCCTTCGTGCCACCTCAGAACCTGACCTTCAGGACATTGAGGTCCGCGGTGAAGACCCGCCGGAAAGCCCGCAGACGTTCCCGCCCCGAGTCTTGATCACAACCATCCCCTCCGGGCACCGGAGCTTGTCAGTGCTGTCGTCATCGTCGTCATCATCGGCTCCGTTTCTAGGACCTCGGGCAAGGTCTGTGGTTGGAGGTGTTGTTGTTGTTTGTTGTTGTTGTTTGTGGTGGTGATGGTGAGGTGATGGAAGAGTCTCCTGCTGGCAGGCAGGTCACCCCGCAGGAGACTCCACAGGTGTCATTCCAGGTGGGCAAGGGGGGTCAGAAGAGGCCGGGGTCGAGGCTGTTGTGGGTGGACAGTTCAGGTAAACACACGGGACCATCTTTGGAGGGGTAGGATTTCTGACCTGGGGAACAGTTTGGACGTGGAGGGGAGGAAGAAGGGGGTGGCCTTTCACCTGGGTGCTGGCAGCTGAAGTGGTTCCCTTCTTTGACTGGCACCTGGCCTGGAAATGGAGGTTCCATTCGTTCTGTGTCTGCTTCTGTAAGATATGATCTGTCTGTCTGCCTGCCTGCCTGTCTGCATGTCTTTCTGTCTGTCTGTCTGTCTGTATGTCTTTCTGTCTGTCTGTCCGTCTCTCTCTCTCTCTCTACCTATCTGTCTCTGCCATCCATCCATCCACCTATCCCCCTCTCTCTTCCTATCTCTGTGTGTGCCGCTGTCTGTCTGTCTGTCTCTCTCTGCCTTTCTCTCTCTGTGTCTCTCTGTCTCTGTCTCTCTCTCTGCGTATCTCTCCCTGCCGTTCTCTCTCTCTCTCTCTCCCCTCTGTCTGTCTTTACCTATCTGTCTCTGCCTATCCATCCATAATAATCCACCTATCTATCCCCTCTCTCTTCCTATCTCTGTGTGTGCCGCTGTCTGTCTCTGTCTGTCTCTCTCTGCCTTTTCTCTCTCTGTGTCTCTCTGTCTCTGTCTCTGTCTCTGTCTCTCTCTGCGTATCTCTCCCTGCCGTTCTCTCTCTCTCTCTCTCTCTCTCTGTCTTTACCTATCTGTCTCTACCTATCCATCCATAATCCACCTATCTATCCCTCTCTCTCTCCTATTTCTGTGTGTGCCGCTGTCTGTCTCTGTCTCTCTCTACCTTTCTCTCTCTGTCTCTCTCTGTCTCTGTCTCTCTCTCTCTCTGCGTATCTCTCCCTGCCGTTCTCTCTCTCTGTCTCTCTCTCTCTCTCTCTCTCTCTCTCTCTCTCTCTCTCTCTCTCTCTCTCTCTCTATGTGTCTTTTACCTATCTGTCTCTGCCTATCCATCCATAATCCACCTATCTATCCCTCTCTCTCTTCCTATTTCTGTGTGTGCCGCTGTCTGTCTCTGTCTGTCTCTGTCTGCCTTTCTCTCTCTGTCTCTCTCTCTGTCTCTGTCTCTCTCTCTCTCTCTCTCTGCGTATCTCTCCCTGCCGTTCTCCCCTTCATGTCCCTGTTCTACATCTCTACTGCGCGAGGAGGACCCTTCAGACAGCGCTACAACACACGGGGTGACTATTTTTCCCCCAACTCCATCACTCAAAATGGAAACAGTTGATAGAGATAACAAAGAGCAGTCCTCTCCCTCATTGCCTTCAGTGCAGATTCTTCAGCATCCTGATTCTCTGGGTGATGAGGAAACAAAAGCCAGCATTGGACTTGACGCAAAAAGGAAAAAAAAGAAGAAGAGTATTGAGGACGCTAAAACGTACACCAAAAATGAAATCAGAAATTTCTGCAGAGACCAGGCAGATAAAACGAACAGTCATTTAAAAGAAATGATAGCGCTGATCTCTGGTCTTCAACAAGAAAACGGACTTCTACACAAAGAGCTGCATTCCTGTAAGACCCAAACGGACTACGAACATGGACCAAATGGAATATCCATGTGTCTGTGGAAAGCGTTTCGCTACCACCCGTGGCATGAAGATCACACAACAAAGATGGGATGTGTGAAGACTCATCTGAATGAGCAGCAGCGCACTGCATCAGCAGATAAGACGTACGACGTCGGAAGACCAAGGCCAGGATTTAAACCACACTGCCAAGGACATCCACGCTGTTGGTTCGGATGAGGAATTTGCACAGGCCCTCGATGCCAGGCGCCTGAAACTCAACCTGCCACGAGCAAACGAGACTGAAGATTGGGAGAAACTGGATGCAAAAATCGTCCAAAGACTCGATGCACTGATAGGGAAAAGCACCCTGGAACACAAAACTAGCCACATATGGGGACATTGTGTATGCCACATGTAGAGACGCCTATGGAGCAAAACTACCCAAGAGAGAAAACACCTCCAAAGAAATCCAGACGCCAAGAAGAGATGGACAAGATCAGGGTCCAAAAGAAAAACCTAAAGAAGCAAATGAAGACTGCTCTGCCAGCTGAAAAACAAGGCTTGGAAAAACTCTGGGAAGACCTGAAAGCAAAACACAGCAGCCCCCCCTTCCAGTTTGCCAGAACTCTGTTTGAGCAGCCAAAATCTGGGACCCTAAGTGTGGACAAAGGAGTTCTTGAGCAGCATCTGAGAAAAACATACTCTGACTCACAGAGCAAAGCACCACTCGACATTCAAGGTCTGGTGTGGCCAACCAACCCCTGAGGAACAGTTCAATGACAAGCCTCCAACGTTGGCGGAAATCAAGAAGGTGGTCGACAAAGCCAGAGCCAAATCATCACCAGGGCCAAACGGAATACCTTACCAGCTGTACAAGAAATGTCCCAAGGTGCTGGAGTGGCTCCACAGGCTGCTGCGATCAGCTTGGAGAAATCAGAAGATCAGCGGCCAGTGGATGACGGCGGCAGATGGTGTGTACATCCCCAAAGAGCAAAACTCAAGTGACATCAGCCAGTTCAGGCCATATCACTACTGAACGTCGAAGGGAAAAATCTTCTTCTCTGTCATCATGCAGCAAGGCTGACCAAGTACTCATGGATGGAAAAAAGTACTTGGATGTGTCAGTCCAGAAAGGTGGCATTCCAGGCGTGGCTGGCTGTGTGTAGAACACGCCACAATGATCTGGGACGCAATCCAAAGAGCAAAAAAAAAAGAGAGACCTGGACGTAGTGTGGCTCGACCTGGCAAACGCATATGGATCTGTACCCCCATGAGATGATACAGTTGGCTCTTTGAAGATGTACCATGTGCCAAAGAACATCCGCGACATGCTCAAGAAGTACTTCAATGGCTTCTCAATGCGGTTCTCTACCAAGGAGTACACAACAGATTGGATCAACTTGGAAGTGGGCATTGCAATGGGCTGTGCAATTTCCCCAATACTGTTCGTGTTGGCAATGGAAGTCATCTTGAAAGCAGCAACAAAGCAACGCAAGACAAACAGACCTTGGCGATGGATACAAGATGCCCCCTCTCAAGGCCTTCATGGATGACACTACAGTGATTTCATCCAGAGAAGACGAGACACGTCACGTGCTGGAGAGGCTGGACGATATAGTTGCCTCATCCAGAATGAAGTTCAAGCCAAAGAAATCACACGGAGTCTCTCACTGAGGAAAGGAAAAAGTGGCCGAATCTGTGGTCTTCAGTGTTGCCAACCAGACCATTCCAACAGTAACAGAAGAGCCAGTCAAGAGCCTTGGAAGATGTATATGATGATACGCTGAAAGACACACAAAGAGCAAAAGAAAACAAACAGATGTCGGAAGAAAGGAACCATTGACCAGTGTGGGCTCCCTGGCAAATACAGGTCTGGTGTCTGCAGTTCATGCTGATACCAAAGCTCCTATGGCCTCTGATGATATACGACATCTGCACAGCATAGTGGAGGCAGGCAATGGAATCCAAAATCAACAAGTTCACAAGGAAATGGCTTGGTGTCCCCCCCCCTGTCTGACTGACATAGCGCTATACTGTCTGTCGCCAAGCAAAGCTGAAACTACCACTGAAATCCATCCTGGAGGAATATAAAGCAGGGAAGATCAGACTTCAAAGCATGCTGGAGGACTCAGGAGACAAGGTGGTTGAAGCAATCAAGCCCCCCAGCTGAAGACAGGCAGAAAATGGAAAGTTCAAGAGGCGATGGATTCTGCAAAAGAAAGTCTCAAGATCAGAGAAATAACAGGACACACACACAGACCAACAGACAAGGACTGGGGGTGACCAAAACTGAATGGTGGTCAAAGGCCAAAGGAAAAGCCAAAAGAGACATGATGATTCAGGAGATGAGAAAAGAAGAAAGACCAAAAAAGACTCCAAAAAGCAGTCCAGCAGAGCCAGCAAGGGCAATGGACAACGGGAGAGAATGCACTCCAAAGAAGTCTCACTTGGAATGACATTTGGCACATGGCCCCTCTCAGGATCAGCTTCATTTCTCAGATCTGCATATGACCTTCTGCCTTCAAATGCAAACCTGGTGAAGTGGGGGAAAAACAGACGATCCTTCATGCCCCCTTGCCATGAAAAAAAAAAACAGTGGAGCATGTCCTAAGCTCATGTAAAGTAGCCCTGGCTCAAGGAAGGTACACATGGAGGCACAACCAAGTGCTCAAAGAGATTGTACAAGTAGTCTGGGCTAGTACCAACACCACAAAAGGGAAAATCAGGACTCCAAAAGCACCCGCAAACATTCTTCACGGCACGGCAGGAGGCAGCGAATCATGGCCAAGAACAACAGTGCCACTCGGAACATGCAGGCAGAGTCTGCTGGACGGGGCAGATGACTGGGAGTGCACAGCAGACCTCCCAGAATGGAAATAGTCACCCAGAGATTATCAGCAAGAGTGGCATGAGACCAGACATAGTATTACACTCTCAGTCCACCAAGCAGCTCATCATGATCGGTGCTCACGGTGCCATATGAGAACAGAATGGAGGCAGCTCAGATCTACAAGACTGAAAAGTATGCTGATCTGGCAAACAGCCTGAGGAGAGAAGGCTATCAGGTCAAAGTCCTCACTGCAGAAATTGGAGCTAGGGGGTTTGTGGGAACGTCTGCATACAGCCTCATGAAACAGCTCTCAGTTGCAGGGAGGGAAAAAACCAAAGCCCTGAAAGCAATGGCAGAAGCGGCAGAGAGGTGTTCAAGTTGGATCTGGTCAAGGAGGAACAAAAAGTGAACTTCATAAGGCTTAACTTTCCTACAAATATCAGGCGTCCCTGTGGCTCAGTGGTTAGTGCGCGAGTCATTAAGTGGAAAATGAGCATGTCCAGAAGGGCATGGGTTCGAATCCCAGTCATGGCTCATCCCAGATGAGGAAAAAAAAAAAAAAAAGGGGCAGCAGAGGGACATCCGGAGTCATGAACCGGGTGTGGCCCAACCCCCCTAGAGTGTCAGGAGATAAGGGCCGAAACACTCGCTTGAAGGGGGCTTCTCTTCTGAGGACTCTCTGCTGCCACGCTCTCCACGAGTTTCTTTCTACAGCTGGGAAATCTGCAATCAGAAAAAAGAAAACAAAAAAGCCCACTTCAAGAGAAACCACAGGGGTTCAGACTGCTTCCACAGGATCACCCCCATCCTGTTCAACATTCTTTGAAGAAGCACGTCAACCTGGCCTTAGCACAGTACCCCCACAGCGGAACAACCCCCAGGACGACAAAGACAACAACCATTTGTTGTTAAGGAGGGAAAATGATTTTCAGGATGCTGCCCCCTCCGATGACAGGGCTGACCGAAGTCAGGAAGGAAAGGCACTGAGCCTGCCTCAGTATGCCGTGTCCACGGCCAACTCCTTCTCATTGCTGGACAAAATCTGAAGAAGAACCGATCCAGGAAAAGAAATCTGAATCCACCAAAACGCTCCATAACCCCCGACCAAAACGACCCCCCCACTCCACCCCTCATCATCCAATGCATCTCCTGTTGATGTTTTAAAAAACACAACGTGTCCCAGAGAGAGCAACAATGCTCATAATAGGCGATTCAGTACTTCGCTTCGTCAACCCGAAAAGACTTGCCCCTCCGAACGAATTTATGTACAAAATCTGTATTCCGGGGATGCAGGTACATGAATTGTTTTCCTGGTTGCTGTCCTGAAAATCTTGCCCTGACATCAGTCACGTTATTGTCCATGTCGGGGTAAACTCCTGTCCTGCTGGTCCTGTCCAGAAGGAAGTCTGGATGCGACTTGTGTCCCGATGCTGTGAGATCTTCCCCAACGCCAAACTGTCCTTCAGCTCCATCGTTCCTGCTAGAGGTCGACACCACCTGAATAACTCGATCCGCCCATCCAACCGCCATCTACAGGCTGTCTGTGACCAGCTGGGAGTGTCGTTCATTGACCACGACTCCACATTCACCACTCCTTCAGGGGCCCCTCGTCTGGCCCTCTATCAGGACCTGATCCACCCCAGCGCCAAAGGAACCGGCAGACTGGCTGCCAACCTCAAGTCACTGTGGCGTGGAGGTCCGTCAGGTGACGTGCCTCAGCCGGCCCAAGGGAGCTCATCCAGAATGCCGTTCTTCAGCAATAACGTTTTCATTGATGGTCCTCAGCGGAGGAGGCATCAACGCAGTACAGATACTGGATTTGATAATATTACTGGTGCCTACGATTCCCGTTCTCTCCATCGTGAATTCCCACCCAACACTGATCCAGTCCCCACAGACTACCCACACCCTTCTTCTCTGTTTCCATACCCATCTCTAAATCCAAGACCCAGACAGACAGACCTGCGCTCTGCAAATCATTACCCTTCCCACACCCCACCCACCTGATGACGTCGATATAATTAACAGAACTCCCCCAAATCATTACCCGTCCAACACCCTTCCCACTGATGATGTGAATAAAATTATCAGGAATCCACCCCCACATCATTACCCTCCCCACACCATTCTCCCTAATGATATGAATGAAATTAGCCGTAATTCACCCCCATCCACGTATTTCACACAGGAAAGGAGTTACCATGGTAATCCTTCCCCTGCTTTCCCAAACATGCAGTATCCCTCTAACATTCCCATTCAACCCATTTATAAACACCTCAGTGGGTTCCAATCATACGAATAATCATTACGCTCTCGAACTGTTCAGGATGGCATCTCAGCTACTTTCCCAACAACACGTATCTCCTCCTTAAATCAAAGAAAACATTACCATGGGCGTATATCCGGGGAGAGAGAGAGAGAGAGGGGGGGGGGGAGAGAGAGAGAGAGAGGGAGAGAGAGAGAGAGAGAGTGTGTGAGAGAGGGGGGGTGCGATGGAAGGAGTTGGGGTGGAGGTGGAAAGGGGTAATAAATATGTATGTGGGTTTATGTTTGCACATGATTTATACTCACTCCTGTGTCAAGAATAGAAATGTCTTTGCCAATGTGTAAGCTTAACAATGTTTCCAACCCATACGTGCTTACACGTACGGCGCGTGATGTGTGCGTGCGCGTGCGCGCGTGTGTGTGTGTGTGTGTGTGTGTGTGTGTGTGTGTGTGTGTGTGTGTGTGTGTGTGTGTGTGTGTGTGTGTGTGTGTGTGTGTGTGTGTGTGTGTGTGTGTGTGTGTGTGCGTGCGTGTGCGTGCGTGTGTGTGTGTGTAAAATGACATCACCGGGCTCGGCATTAATTCTTGCTTGACTTGCTACCGAGGTTTTGACAGTGGTCTCGTTTTTGTCTCTTGCATTGATATTTTGCCTTTGTTACTGGCTGGGATTTCTTTCTTTCAGCGCTTTGTTTATTGCTGGTTTAAAATGGTATTGTTGTTTGCGTTGCAGTATTAACTGATCTTTGTATTTTTTCTCCCTTGTTTGACTTGCTACCGAGGTTTTGACAGTGGTCTGTGAATTGATAGGAGCGAAACAGACTGATAATTGCGCTTGTGTTTATTTGGAATACTACTTCATTTTGTCTTTGCATTGATATTTTTTTTTGTTGGCTGGGATTTCTTTCTTTCAGTGCTTTGTTATTGCTGCTTTGAAATTTGTATTGTTGTTTGCGTTACAGTATTCACTGATCTTTGTATTTTTTCTCACTTGTACAGTGGATCGTGTTTTCCTTGTTGGCCTGTATAATGTCAGAACGTGGTAGCCCTTGGCTACCGAGGATGGACTTAGAGTGGGGCATCTAATATTAATCATGTTATAAACAAGATTACTGAAATATCATCCATATTATCAAATTTGGGCAAACATTTTCACATATTTGGTTTTTCAGAATCCCATTTATCTCCTTTCATATCTAATAGTGACCTTTCAGTTCCAGGCTATAATATAATTCGTAAAGACCCCATTCAGAAAGGAGAAACTGGCATAATAGTGTATGTCCATCAGTCAATTAAAGTTGAAAGAATTGATTACCTTGAAACAGCATCACGTAGAAACTATTTGGATCGAAATACAACTGAAGTATAACAAGCCCATACCTCTATGTTTTCTGTACAGGAATCCAGCCGAACATGTCGACTGGATCGACCGCTTTATTTCAATGTTGGAAAATGCTAATGATAATTACAAAGATGTCATAATAATATTAGTGATTTTAATATTGATTTATTCAAAACTGATAATCACTGGACTCAAAACTTTTGAATCATTTGGTTTGACACAATTAATAAAATCAGCTACCCGTGTAACCAATTCTTCTGAAACATTAATAGATCATATATATGTTACCAATTCAGAAACAATAATAGAATCAGTTGCTCCTGTTTAGGCTGCAGTGACCATTTTCCGATTTGTTTTACGTGGACCAAAAAGGGTGTCAAAATACCCAAGTTAAATCATAAAACGATTACATTCAGGAACTTTTTTCAAAATTTGATCGTGAAAAATTTCTCTCAGATCTTTTAAATTCCCCTTTAAATGACGTGTATCAGCATACTGACCCCAATCAAGCTCTGCAAGTATGGTATAACATCTTCCATGACGTATACAATAGGCATGCCCCTCTTCAAACTAAGAGAGTAAACATCGGATGAAACCACCTTGGCTTACAAGAAAATACAGGACACTATATATCAAAGGGATTATCTGTTAAAAAATGGCTCTCGCGAAGAATTTCAAAAAGTACAGAAATAAGGTGACCTCCCTAATACGATCAGAGAAAAGGAAATATTTTCTTGGACCTAATTAATAGAAAGAAAGACAGTAAATCTATTGGAAAGCTATACATGGGCTTAACCAAGAAAAATTCTGACCCTGTATTAAACTTAACAAAGACATATCTGCAAGTGAACTGAACGCCCATTTTGCAAGTATAGCAAATCAAATCATACGAAACGATGAATCAAAAAGTAACGATCTACAAGAATTACGGAAATACTGTCACCAGAAGAACATCCATTCAGCTTTGGATATAAGTGCCATGAATGTCCACGGAGTTTTCTCTTCTCTTAGACAGTTAAAACAGACAGCAACTCGTGGAATTGATGGAATTGACGGGAAAAAATCTTAAGCTATCAGCATCTGTTATAGCAGAAACTCTCACATATATTTATAATCTCTGCATTGATAAGCATTGCTTTCCTGATGCTTTTAAACAAGCTAAAGTCATACCATTGTACAAATCAGGAAATATGTCTGATCCTTCTAACTATCGACCTATCTCTATTCTATCAGTTCTTTCAAAACCCATTAGAACAACACATAAAAAAGTGTCTTCTTTCTCATGTAAAAAAAATTCGATCTACTACACCCTAATCAATCCGGATTTAGAGAGAATCATTCTTGTCAAACAGCTCTCTACTAAGATAGTATAGTTGATCGATGGCTTTCAAACATAAACAACAAACACTTTTCCGGAGTACTCTCTTCGTGGATTTTGCTAAAGCTTTCGATGTCATTAATCATGAACTTTTGCTCAGAAAGTTAATATTTATCGACTAACTTCCGACACTCTAAAAACTCATTTCATCCTTCCTTTCCAACAGGCAACAGTTAGTTTTTTAAATGATTGTTATTCTACTTTGATTCCCAATAACTTTGGTGTGCCACAAGGCTCGGTCCTTGGTCCACTGCTCTTCTTATTCTATATTAATGATTTACCATTAACCTTGACTTCTCATTGTGAAATGTTTGCCGATGATACTACTATTGACACTAATAATTCTAATGCTCAGCAAGTCTACCTTGATATTCAGAAAAAATATCAACCTTCTCGTTAAATGGACACAACTCAATCACATGTCTCTGCATCCTCAAAAAAACGAAATTCATGTTGATTACAACAAGGCAAAAACGTCAAAAATGTAACCGAAAACTTGCCAATCCTTTATATCGGTAACGAAAACATCAAAGAGGTTTCAAATCACAGAGTCTTAGGAATAGCAATCGACAACAACCTATCTTGGTCGAAGCATTTAGAACTTCTTTCCAAAAATCTTGCCGTAAAACTGTATCAGCTCAGGAAAATAAAAAACTTTTTTTAGATTATCACACCAGAAAATTTATTTTTTCAATCTTATATTCAACCAAATATTGACTATGCCTCGACACTCTGGGATTAGCTAGCAATAAGTTGCTTAAACCATTGACTAGTATATACAAGAGAGCTGTCAAAATAACAATTGATAAACCCTCGCTAGGGCACCCTGATTATGATGAACGAGCAGGTATCCTTCCATTCAAGACCAAACTATTGTACAATAAAGCACTCTTTATGCATAAAATACTACACGGCGGTGCTCCTTCCTATTTAATGAATATATATTTACTTCTAATGTTCATCGTCATTCGCATAAAAATAAATCTCCCTTTCCCATCAATTAATTTATGCAAATCAAGCCTTGCTTATTCTGGGGGCTGGCTGTGGAATAATATCCCAGAAAAAAAAAAAAAACGAACCAAACACTAGTAAGTTTAAATCCAATCTTTTTACGTACTTGATGTATCTGTCTGATCTTACACCACTTTACCCAAAGATGTACCAATAACTGTTCTGTGTAAATGTTTCATTTTCCTTATTAGTTCTTTCTATTCTTCCATCCATCCCCCTCTCTCCTCTCTTAATTGTCCCCCATCCCACCCCATCCCACTCCCACCCCCCCCCCGTCTCCCACACCTTCTGTCGGTGTTCCCTCTGTACATAGATTTTGTCCTTTTGTATTTTTTTATGTTTCATATTAAGAGTGATTTTCCATTATTTTATATTAATCAATATTTCTTTTTTTCCTTTCATAAATTTCTTTTGGCCCCGGAGGGCTGGATGTAAAAAAAGCAGTGATGCTTATTCCATTACCCTCTGAAGTCTCTGTCTGCGTGTAGAGAGAGAGAGATGAGAGACTGCCGTTTCTTCTCTCTCTCTCCCTGCTGAACCAACCATCGAAAGGCTGACATTTAATCGAAAGTTTCAGTCTTTGTTGCCTCAGTAGAGAGAGAGAGAGAGAAGGAGAGAGAGAGAGCAGAGAGAGAGAGAGAGAGAGAGAGGAGGATCATTCGAATTTGCTTTGTGCCTTCCAATTTGCTCCGTGCCTTCCAATGTCTGTCTGTCTGTCTGTCTGAATGTCTGTCTGTCTGTCTCTGTCTGCCTGCCTGTCTCTCTGTATTATCATTCGCGCCGATACAGATGTAAAACAACTTCCTATGCATACCTTCATTGTGCCGTGTCCTCTTTCCCCTTCTTTACCAAGGCACACAACTTTGTGCACTTAACGTTTTATTAGAATACGTAAACAATAAAGAGCCTTTCCTCTTCCACCACACCTCCTCCTCCTCCCCCCCCCCCGCCCCCCGCCAACAAACACTCAAATGACGAGAACTGCAAAGTCTTCCAGCTAACAACGAAAAAAGATAAGAGTTGCAATGGAACTGGTCTTTGGTTTTGATTGTAGAGCTGAGCCATTTACGTCCAAATGACCGTGGCCTATGCTAGGATGCAGATCCTTCATAACAAAACCAGCATGCCTACGCTTCCTTTCGCCATTTCTCTTTCTCCCCGATGATCCTAATCATTCTGACACACTTGATTACCTTATCATCATTAGAAAAGTAGTTACAGACTCAGAATCAAAACTTTACTTGGAGAATAATTCGACAGGGCCGCCCCTGTCTTCATCAGCTCACCGTTGCCGTTGTGGCAGCGAGGCCTGGTTTTTGATTCTGAGTCTTTAACTACGTTTCTGTTGTTGAGTCCAGAATCCAGAAACCTATATTCTTATTTACTTGATTACCTGGTCCACACATCCGGTCCTTCGTGATGTCTTGGAAGGAAGACAGGAAGGGTTGACACACAATGGCGCGGTCCCGGAAGACTCTCCTGTTACCTGGCGGACACGCTTCCTTCAAACGGAGCGACCCTGGCTCCTTCTTCAACGGCGTGCCGACAGCAGCGTGGCCAGGTCCTTCTCATTCCTCTGGCGTTCCTCGTACACACTGAGGACCACGACAGGGGCGAGTTGTGACGTCATATGGCGCAGCTGAGGTCACGTGAGGAAATTTGAAGTGAGCCTTTCGTTTTCTGGGTTCTTGCTGACTCCTCGTGTTGTAGGATCTGTGGGAGTGCTAGGATTTGAATGAAGTTTTCTTTCGAGTTTTTATCCGGTGAATTGTTGTTTGGCTTGGTGGTGGTGATGCTGCTGTAGTCAGCAGTTTGTATCTTCAGTCGCTCCCAGGTAAGGATCAACGCGGATGTCTCTGCCCATGTGATGGAAAGGTTCAGTCTCAGTATCATCTCGCGCAGAATACACAGGTGGGGCGTGGTCTTCGTGCAGGGGGAGGCAGAAGGATCGGTCTCCTGTGGAACCGGATGTCCAGGTCTATGATCTGGTGGTTGGGGAACAACAACTTCTTGACATCGCCTTTTGACAGCACATCTTCTTCATCCAGGTCTTCGTCATCGCGTTCCTGGAAGGGATCCAGCGAATCGTCGTATCCCTCTGTTGGAAGTTTCAGGTTGCTCGGGTTGGGTTTGATCTCTGTAGGGCGTTTCTTCCGTGAGATGCTGAACTGGGCGTCGTCGTTGTCCGGCATGTTGATGTCCTCCACCACGATGCCGGAGATGGGAAGTCTGCCGTCATCCCCCAGCATGCCATTGGTCTCTGATGCCAAGGGTTTGTCGGCCGTGCCCAAAATCCTTGAGATCAACAGAGTGAGAGAAAGCACCTGGCTTCAGGTCTCCTGCATGTCCTGGAGAAAGAGCACCTGGTTTCATGTCTCCAGGATGTCCTGGAGAAAGAGCACCTGGCTTCATGTCTCCTAGATGTCCTGGAGAAAAAGTACTTGGCCTCAGGTCTCCCGAATGTCCTAGCTGAGGTCCGGAGTCGTTTCTTTGAGGCCTGATCTCAAGCAAGTCTTCTTGAGAATCGCTGGACCTGTCTGACGAATGTTCATGTCGTTTAGCGCCCTCTTCAGCTGGGCCACGGGGAACCAGTGGTGGATGGCTTTGGACAAGAGACCTCAAAGTCATCCTCAGATACAGTTGATGTCCAAATGGCCCCGGCTGACGTGGACGTCGTGCTTGTCATTGAGAACTCTTGCGTGTGGAGGTGGTCAGCTTCACTGGATGCTTGATCTGTGAGTTTGAGATGTTGAGAGACGGGTAGCAGGGACGTTAAAACTAAAGAACCAACCGTCGAAGGCGTTACAGGAGTAGACACAGCAGAAAAAGACAGGCCGCCTGGTCTATGCGGTGGCGTAGGTGATGAAGAATGGCGTGTTTGTTTTCCGGGATGTTTCTGTGGATTGAGGCTTCTCTCAGACAACTCAGTGGCGGTGTAGTCTTTCTTTGATGATTCCGTTCCCATGGACGATGTCTGTTGGTTCATTTTCCAATTGTGGTCGGCGACTTTGTTGCTTTGGGTGGTCTGCTGAGCGTGGGCGTCATGTCCAGCAGGATTGTCAGAGGATGTCCTTTTGAAAGACAGAGAATGTTTCCGTAGTTGTCTCATTCTTCTGGCTGCCATTGACCTTAAGAGACTTCGAATTCTTGGATTTTTGAGATGATGACGTAAATTTTGATTTCGTTTAGTTTTGAAGATAGCAAACATTTTCTCCGCAGTTAGAGCCAGCTGTTTTTGCTGAGGGTTCGCCGGGTTTTGTTCGCTTGGAGGTGGTGCTGATTTTTGTTTGCGCTGAACTACGTCTTCTTCTAGGGCTTGTTCTTCCTCTTGGTCCGTCGTTCTAATGTCGTTCTGTGGCGAGTCAGACTGGAGTTCTTCATCTTGATCCGTCAGGGACATACCTACCTTTTTCGGGTGAAATTTTGCCGTCTCACTATTGGCTTTGGAATGGAAAGTGTTAGTGGTCTGTAGATGTTTGTTCTTGATAGATGAGGTAGTAACGGCGTCCCCTGTAGATTTGATAACCAACGGAAGTTCTCTGGATGGCAGTGACGTATCAGTTGGATTTCCTTCAAGACTTTGCTTTCTCCGTTCATCTCTGTGAGCGTCTTTCACACGAACTCTGCCGTCAGTGGAAACAGACTCTTTCCGCGTTACACTGCTGGCAAGGGGGGGCAATTTTACAGACGATTTCGTTTTAACTGGGTTGCTCTCCCTGACAAAGACAGGCCTCCAGAGTCGCCGGTGTGTTCTTGAACCCGTCCAACGACGTTGATGAGAAAAACGCGATTTCCTTCCGGACAACCCACGGCTGTAGCTGAACACCCTATGATGTTCTGGTGCGCTCTCTCCAGCTTGTGAGTGTGGAGGCTTCACCGTGCGACGAGTCTGAGAGCGACGATATGCCTGTGTCTGCCCAAGACGCCTTTCAACCTCCTTCAGATTGGGTCGTCCCACAGTACTCTGAGTCACCGAACCTGTCTGGAAATGAGAATGTGCCGAGCCGTTGTTGTCGTCCATTTTTGAGCGAGATGTGTGAGTCATGAACTCAGGATTTGGCCGTGGAGTCTGTGATGGAGTTTGTCTCTGAGTCATGAACTCAGGTTTTGGTCGTGGAGTCTGTGATGGAGTTTGTCTCTGAGTCATGAACTCAGGATTTGGGTCGTGGAGTCTGTGATGGAGTTTGTCTCTGAGTCATGAACTCAGGATGTGGTCGTGGAGTCTGTGATGGAGTTTGTCTCTGAGTCATGAACTC
>JADBJO010001728.1:322842-375342 GCA_016801955.1 Conus betulinus
CAAAAAAATGTGTGCTGTACGCCCCCTTCCGGAACAGATGCTTGGTTTTAATATTGATTTAGTATCATGTTGATTTCTGTGTGTGATTATTACATGTTCTGTATTTCTATCTTTTTCAGATCATGCTATTCGATAGATGAAATGTTTGACAATGCAAATGTATGTATGTGCGCATTGTGTTATATTTGAATTGTAATGTTATTATTTTCAATCATTATCATTCGTTACTATTGTTATTGTTATTATTATTGGGTATTTGTCATCATTATCACTGGGTGTATAGAGTGCTTGGAATGGATTGTGTGACAGGTGGGTGTTTGGTTAATGGTTGGGGTGTGGAGGGTGGTTTTTGTGTTTGAAATGCTTCTTTTTTTTTCATTTTTGAGGGCAAGATGCAAAACAAGCCTGCCATGTGCTTATTCTTTTCCCTCATTAAACAAATTTCGTTCGTTCGTTCAAGGCAAACGCGAATGCCGTGACGATCTGAACAAAGACCAGTAATTAAACAGAAAGTTCGTGCATCAATTTTGCATTCATTAATTTCTGAACATACAGATCGATTGCTGCCCTGAGATTGGCACAGAATTTGATCCAGCAAAACGGCATGACCAATCCACAGCACCAGTTCAGTTTCAGCTTGTCATACTGTTTCTCATAGGATACTAAAAAAAAAAAAAAAAAAAAAAGAAAAAAAAAAGAAAAGAAAGAAAGAAAAAAAAAAAAAAGTGAGGCCTAGTGTTAAAACTTGTCAAACATAACCTGAGGAAATGAACGTCTATTTTCAGTACCAACTTCAGACACATACACTTGTATTTTGCGGCTCTCAAACGGTGACTGTAGTTTCGTACAATAGCGATTTACATAGCCTGTAGTTTCGTACAAGATTGATATGCAGCGATTTATTCAAAACATTGCTGTGACAATAGACAATATCAGATGAGAGCAGAGGAAGCTGCAGTATGGTCAAGTTCAAACAAACCCAAGCAAACATCCCGCTGCAAAAACTAAAACCACATTAACTGCATTCTTGAACACAGCGTTCATGCCCCAAAACTAGGCGCTCACATTTAAAGAACTTAAAGTCGGTAATATTCGGATTTTTCAAAACTTCACTTAAATTAGAAAAAAAAAAAAAAAAAAAGAAACCCTTCGCGTATATACAGTTCAACATCTTGAAAATTGAACTTTCATCCAAATATTTTGTGCCTTCATTCTGCACGCTGGAATGATGTTTTCTGTATTCCCCTTCCTCCTAAAAAACATAAACAAAACAAAAAACAATAAACAAAACAAAACAAAAAACACAAACACAACCGTTAGTTAAAAGTTTTAACAAAAAATGGATACACGATATATATATATATAAAAGAGAGAGAGAGAGAGAGAGAGAGAGAGAGAGAGAGAGGACGAGAGAGAGAGAACGAACGAACGAACGAACGAATCTTTTTGAGAGAGAGAGAGAGAGAGAGAGAGAGAGAGAGAGAGAGAGAGAGAGAGAGATTTCCGGACAAGTATTTTCCTCAAACTAAACCGAAGGGAAAAAATATCACAGGACGTATATTCACCACACTTAAGCGGCACCGTTATAATCCAAAATCGACTGGGCACATGCACACACACAACAGACCCTCACTCCCACACACAGAGAAAGAACATCTGACACAAGGAGGAACAGTCCGGCTCGCGGCACCTGCATGCTTTCGGCTGCCACCTGCACTAACAAGACGGGTCAAGGAACATGCGTGGGTGTGCAGGTCCAGCGTGGATTATCAATTATCATCATTGATAGTCCGCCAGTAGAAACTGACCCGGAAACACAGGGCGCTTGATGGTTTTGCTGAAATCACTTGATGCTCGCTGCCTTGTTTTTGTTTTCTTTCTTTCTTTCTTTTTTTTTCTCTCTCGCCATGCCTGTTTCATCTTTGAACGCATTGATAAATCAATCTATCCATCAAATACAAGACATGAGGTCAGCTCGTAACATCACCAAAGTGTGGTCCTTCTGAAATTCTTTCAAACAAGCCAACAATAAAACAGATTTTGACCGCAGATCTTCTGTGAAAAATGCTATTTGTCTTTGAGGATTCTCAGAGGATTTTGACATAAAAGAGAGAGAGAGAGAGAGAGAGAGAGAGAGAGAGAGAGAGAGAGAGAGAGAGAGAGAGAGAGAAAAAAAAAAAACAGAACAAATATCAATTGATATTTATTCTGTTGTTCTCTCTGGGTTTTTTTTTTTCTATTTTAAAATCTTCTGATAATCCTCAAAGACATGTAGTAATTCAAACAAACGATAAAGTGAGTAATCAAAGTAACGACAGACTTGATTCGGTCTGTACTCCCCGGTTTTAAACTCGCTATTATTCAAGTAAACAAACAAGCGAATCGTGACTTTCGAAATTGTTCGTAAGTCCGCCAAACAAAACGGGGCAAAACAGCTAAAACAAGGCATTCGTTTGTCCCAGTTTGTCTGGTGGACTCACTAACAATTCTTTTTCAAATGTGTATTAATTTCCGCGTGCGCTCACCTCACTTTGAACCCCAGCAAAATGTAAAACAAATACACAAATTAAATCCGAAATAAACCCCCCCCCCCCCCCCCCCCCCCATCAAAAACAGAGCAGGACAAAGAACTAAATCTATGAACAAAAGAATCTTCAATCATTATGAACGTGTTCTTGTCCATCCAGCAATAAAAGGGTACTTGATCTGGGGGGGGGGGGGGGGGGGGGGGGGGGGGGGGGGGGGGGGAGGGGGGGGGGGGGGGGGGGGGGGCAGCAAAAGCAGAGAAGGATGGGTTCTGCCTTCCATCAGCCACACCCAGCTCCACAAGACCTCTGGCAAGAGGGATGGAGCGTCCACACGGATAACAGACTGTGTAATATCCGTCCAAACCTGCGATAGTTTTCACCATGTCCCCGAGGCGGCCATCGTAAAGAAGAAACAGTTTTGCGTCGTTTGCGTACAGGCCGCTCCTTTTACACCCATAATTCCTATCTTTTAACAGGTGAAGAAGCTCTGTGGTGCATTCCATGTCATGTATCATTCACTGTGACACGTGGTAGGTGTTAGGTGAAGAGTGTTAGGACTGGCGCGATGTGAGACGTGAACACTTTACAGCAGACCGCATGGAAACCTTGTTCAGAGATGTCCCACCTGATGTGATCTTTGAATTTCGGAAAGAGATGGATGTTTTTCACCTGATCCAAGATTTTACAGAAGACGATTTTTTTTAAACAGAATTTCCGGTGTGTTTTTAGAAGGTGCATTTAAAAGGGTTGTGTGAATAATGACTTGTGAGTCGACTGCAACTCGGTGACAGCCCTGATATGGCCCTTTGCGGTCGGCCGGGCTATAAGCAGCATCACCTTACCTTACATACCATCGGTTTCGAAACGTTGGCTGCACCTACGGCCATGACGCTGGAATTCAATCGTCACTTGTTTCAGTGTCAACTCATGAGCAAGTCAATCAACGTTTCACTGATGTAATAACTTGAATCGTAACGATTTCACTGTCGGAAAATGAACAGGTTTCATAGCCGTAAGGAATTTAAATCAATGATTTTTTTTTTTTTTTTGTCACTGAAATTAAAACGCGTCAATCTTTCAGAAGCTGTGTAGACAAAACGAGGAAAATGGCTGACGTTACAATGACAACCAAAGTGAGTAAGTATGAAAAACTAGGTCTTAAACACAGTTGAAAAATACGGGGGAAAATTACAGTAAACTTAAAGGCTGAGAAAAGAAATAATAGGCAATAGGGATGAAAAAGTCAAACACAGCAGAGGTACAGGCAGCTGCAGCAATAATTGTACTATTGGTAGTAGTAGTAACACAATATTAAGTGGTGTCGGTAGTAGAAGCAGCAGCGAGAGAAGCAGCTGCAGTAGGGACTATTCAGCAATAGTTCTAGTAGTAGCTGCAGCACCAACAGCAGCAGCAGCAGCAGCAGCAGCAGCAGCAGCCACAGCAATATTTAGTGGTAATAGTATCAGCAACAGCAGAAGTATTTAGTAGTATGGGCAGCAGTATCGAGTAGGCTACTACCAGCAACCACACCAGTATTGTGGTAGTATTATCAGCAGCAGGGGCAGCAGCAGCAGTGTTCAGTTGTATTCGCAGCAGCAGCAGCAGCAGCAGCAGCAGCAGCAGCAGCAGCAGCAGCAGCAACAGCATCATTCAGTAGTAGTAGACGTAGCGGAAGTGGCTGTATCATGTTTGCATGGTGGCGGTAAACTCAGCAGCAAAGGGCAACAACAGCAATATTAGTAGCAGCAGCAGCAGCAGCAGCAGCAGCAGCAGCAGCAGCAGTAACTGTACCAGCAGCAGTAGCGGTCATAGGTGCAATACCAGCTCCTTTAGAAATAATAATAGCAGCAACAGCATAAAAGTAGCAATAACAGCAGCAGTAATTCAATAGCTGTGACAGAAGCCGTATTTCAGTGGCAACAGCAGAGCGAAAACAGTAACTGTAGCATTATTAGTCGTAACAGTGGTAACAGTACTTTAACAGCCGCTGCAGTATTTCATTGCAGTCATATTTCGTCGCAATACAGCGATATTTAGTAGTTCAAGATATATTTTCATATAAACGGTAGCAGTAGCAGCAGAGACATTCAGCATCAGTAGTGGCACAGTTTCCTGACAGCCACAGCAGCAGCAGGAGACTAGTTCCTAGTAGTGGCAGAAGACTGAACAGCAGTAGTAGTAGCATCGCGCCAGGAGTAGCAAGAACACCAGGAATGAAAGTAGTACCGAGCAGTGATGGAGCAGCAGCAGTACCATTAGTAGAGAGGCAGTGTTCGTTATCACAGCAGCAGCAGCAGCAGAAGCAGCAGCAGCAGCAGCAGCAGTAGTAGTAGTAGTAGTAGTAGTAGTAGCAACAGCAGCACCAGCGACAGTAGTAACAGTAATAGTAGTAGTGGTAGTAGTAGTAATAATAACAGTAGTAGTAGTGGTAGTAGTAGTAGTAGCATCAGAAGTAGTAGTAGTAATGATAGCAGTAGCAGCAACTGCAATAGTAGTATTAGTGGCAGCAGCAGCAGCAGCAGTAGTAGCAGTATCGTTTGTAGTAGTAGCAGTAGAAGTTGTAGCAGCAATAGTAGTGACACAGCAGCAGTCGTAGTAGCAGCAGTAGTAGCAGCAGTTGCAGTAGTAGCACCAGCAGCATCAGTAGCGGTAGAAGTAGCAGTAGTAGTAGTAGCAGTAGTAGTAGCAATAGCAGTAGTAGTACTTGCAGTAGTAGTAGTAGTAGCAGCAGTAATAGTAATAGTAGTAGTGGTAGTAGTAGTAGTAATAGCAGTAGTAGTAAAAGCAATAATAGCAGCAGTAGTAGTAGTAGCAGCAGCAGCAGCAGCAGCCGCGGTAGTAGTAGTAGTAGTATAGTAGTAGTAGTAGTACTAGTGTAGTAGGAGCAGCAGCAGCAGTAATAGTGTAGTCTATGCTAAATAATTTCAGCAAATATAGATAGAGCAAACGGGAAACATAAAACAGAACAGAACAAAACAAAACAAAACAAAAAAAAAATACTACACCACCTTCCGGTGCCTGTGTGTGTCATCCGGGGCCTGTCCAGGAGGTACGGACCAGGAGGAAGTGCAGGTTAATGAACCGAACGAAGTGCATGTGGTTCACATTAACCTTGGCCTGTGCTGCAGCGCAACCTCTCTCTCTCTCTCTCTCTCTCTCTCTCCACCATCTCTTTCTCTCCCTCTCTCTCTCTCTCCCTTTCTCCTCCCCTCTTTCTCTCTCCCTCTCTCCCTTCCTTCCCCTCTCTCTCCCTCTCTGTCTCCCTCTCTCTTTCTCTCTCTCCATCTTTCACTCCCTCTTCCCTCCCCCTCTCTCTCCCCCTCCCTACCTCCCTCCCTTCATCTGTCTGTCTGTTTTTCTTCCGTTTAATGTCTGTTGACGTCATGCGATCTTAGGCAAAAGAAAAAGCAACAACAATTAAAAAAAAAAAAAAAAAAAAAAAAAAAAAAAAAAAAAACAATTTACACAGCAACGACTGAAAAACATCCAAGTTACATCAAAGAAAAAGACACAACAAACCACACCTCATTACAGCTAAGTAAAATCGGATTGTGCATTAATGCTAATCTAGTGTCACATATGAGTGAGGATTTTAAGTTAATCCAGTGAAGATTCCAGAGCATGCTAAAAAAATGCTTCAACTGCTTACATTTGAAAAGAACATGCGTATTTGTTTTTATTTATTTATTATCATTTTTTTTTTAACCACAAATGCATTTACGTCCTTCATTAATTTTGTCATGGATGTGCGAAGTTTTAGTCTGTAAATCAAAGATCTCTCTCTTTCTCTCTGTGCGTGTGTGTGTGTGTGTGTGTGTGTGTGTGTGTGTGTGTGTGTGTGTGTGTGTGTGCGTGCGTGCGTGCATGCGTGCGCGCGCGCGCGTGTGTGCATGTGCGTGCTGGTAAGGGCGCGATTAGAGAAGGAAAGCGACAGGGGGGAGGGGGTGGGGGCAGATGTTTAGATGATTGTCATACACTCGCCCTCCAAAATCTGAACAATTAATTTCCATTCCTGAAAGACTGTTGAAACGTTGCTTTAGAGAGCTTGCTCATCGAAGTCATTACTTTCAACTTTTAACCTTTAACCTTATGTCGTGCGTCTGGCAGGCACATCATGTTAGTAACAATGTTGCTTTTTCTTTTTTGTCTAATCAACTTTGAACGTCATGTGATCATTCATGAATAAGCAAGAGCATCATGTTAGCACAGTTACAATTGCTTTCATTTCATCATATATTGCTATTTACAACAGTGAAAAAATTAGACTTATTCCTGTGTTCTTATGTGCGTATGCACGCACGTGCGTGCTGCGTGCGCGCACGCGTTTGTGTGTGTGTGTGTGTGTGCGCGCGCGCGTGTGTATGTGTGTGTGTGTGTTTGTGTGTGTATGTGTGCGTGCATGCGAGCGTGTGTGTGTATGTGTTTGTATATATATATATATATATGTGTGTGTGTGTGTGTGTGCGTGTGTGTGTGTGTATGCTTGTATACACGTGCGTGCGAGCACGCGTTTGTGTGTGTCTGTGTGTGTATAAAAGTACGTGTTTACGCGCGCGTGCGTGTGTGTGTATGTGTGTGTGTGTGTGTGTGTGTGTGTGTGTGTGTGTGTGTGTGTGTGTGTGTGGATGTGTGTGCGTGTTCCAGTAAAGGAATGTTTGTGAGATTTGGATGCGGATGGGTGCATGCGCGTGAGTGCATGGGAGTGCAACTGTGTACACACACACACACACACACACACACACACACACACACACACACACACACACAGGGACTGAGAGAGAGAGAGAGAGAGAGAGAGGGCACACACACACACACAAAGGTATGGAGAGTCCGATACTTTATTCATAGCACTGTATAGAGGAAAGCAAATAATCACATAAAAAAATCCCAATCATCTAACAGTAGTATGCTGGCGGAAACACGCACTTGCGGAGGTATGATGGGGGCGGTGGAGGGGGAAGGGGGAGGGGGGGGTGGTGGTCCAAATTAGTCAGAGCCCCCAAATCCTTTGTTTAAAAGAAAGAGCTTTTCTGCAGCTCAAACAATCACTTGCAAAACCTCGATACTTTGCTGACGAAAAAAAACGAAACAGTGGCGGAGGCAGAAGTGCAGGAGGGGGGTGGGAAATGGGGGTGGGGGTGGGGGTGGGGATTAGAGGGATTCCAACTAAGCGAGAGCCACAAATTCGCCGTTACTGGCAGAGGTTTGTGGAAAAAAAAGAAAGAAAAATTGGTGACGAAGAAAGCAATAGGGAATGACTCAGAGAGCATTATTAAAATGTAAATGGTAATCACTTCAATTGCAGGCTATTGGACCTGTCGAAGCCTGCACTGAGAACAGGATGAATTGTATTGACCGTCTGGAAAATGCACGCACGCACGCACACACACACACACACACACACACACACACACACACACACACACCTCCTCGGGAAACCCAAGGCAGAAAACGGGAAATTAAGAAGAGAAGGTCATGATGTATATACATCCTTTGTAGGAACAGTCACAATGTCTGTCTTGAAAACCAGGACGACAGTCCAAAAAAAAAAAAGCCTCTGTCCCCTTATCAGGACTTAGGAGTCGGAATCCTGGTGACTGTTGGTCTACCCTCTGTCAAATAAAGGTCTAGCTAGCATCTACCATCTGCTAGACTATGGTATTTTCAATGCCAGTGGTACAAAAGAACACCCCTCCCTCTCTCACCTCCAGCAACCTGCTTAGGATGGAGAAGGGGTATGAGCCAAAGTAAAGACTACTCACAAAAGCGATGCCCTAAACAAAAAGATACAGAATGTAAGCTGCACAGAGCATTATTTCCTGTGCCATACATATTATGTGAAATACTTTGTGACTCTTTTTTTTTTACTAGCCGCACAGTCAGTTTCAACTACGGTTAGGTTAATCACAAGAGTGATGGTCTCAACAAAAGATACGGCAATGTCAGGAAAGTGTGCATGTGAACTATGCCTAACATCCTGTGGATGAGACCATGTCATTCCTGGTGGCAGTTCCAACAGAACAGTTCAAAGACGTGAACAAGCAACTAGAAAGAGAATTATTCCGGCAAGCTAATTTAGGCACCCTGAAAAAAAAAAAAAGAAGCAAATAAGAGGAACGACTTGAATACAGAGATAAAAATCGGATAGACTGTAAACACCGAGTCCTTAGACATGCGTACTTGTTCGCATGCTGTTCTAAAGAAAGAGAAGACATTAGAAAACCCCAGTCTGGGAAACCAGATGGCATAATGTACCATTTGCTGTAAACTTTAATCAATTGGTTTCATTGGGCTGTAGGGTTTATCCTAATCGTGTCCTCTACCCGTCACTGTACTGACAGTGTACCCCACATTTCGTATCAGTTTTCCTACCTCCCCCCCACCCCGCCTTTCGTTTTCCTAGAGTCCCCTTCACCCTCACTTTCTTCTGCTGCTCTCTGACACACTGCTATTCCTCCCTTTCTAGATTGTCCAAGTGTCTCAGCTTACTTCCTCTCTCTGCGTTTCTTCCCCACCTCCTCCGCTCCTTTTCCTTCTGTCTGCCTCTGTTCCTCTTTGCATCTTTCTCCTCTTGTCAGTTTGCCTGATGGTCTCTCTCTCTCTCTGCATCCAAATGGGTCGTGGTCTCCATATCTGTCTCAGTCTCCCTCACTTTATCGTCCCTTACCATGATATGCAATATTTCTGTCGTCGTTTTTGTCCGTTAGTTTCCCTTTCCTTTTGCACCCCCTTCTACTTCCTGTCTCCCCCCCCCCCTCCCTCCCTCTCTCCCATCCACCACTCCTATTCCTTCCCCCCCTCCCAACCTTATTCTTCCATGTTTCTTTTGCCCCAACCCCCCATGCACTCTCTTCCGTCTCTCCCTCAGAGACGTCTGAAACCTGATCCACATGCAGCACCTGGCTATTAATGCCCATGCACTGGGCAGTGGAATCTTTGCTAAAAAAAAAAAAAAAAAAAAAAAAAAAAAAAAAAGTGTGGTTCCAACGTCTGTCGTTTACTTCAACTTCCTTGCTTTAAACATGTGGAAGTTTTACTGTGTTTATTTTACTGCTTTATTTTGTACTTCTTTTCCTTTTGATAGTAAGTGTGGAGTTCTTTTTGAAGTGATGGTAGCATCGACTGAAATTATAATATGCATCATCATCATTATCATCATCATTCTTCTTCTTCATCTTTTTCTTCTTCTTCTTTTTAATATCGTAATGGTTATTATTACTATCATTATTATTTTCATTATCATTATTACTGTTAATATCTTATTGTTACTATCATTTATATGATGATGATGATGATGATGATGATGATGATGATGATGGTGATGATGATGATGATGATTGGTAGTTGGGGGTGATAGTGGTGTTATCATTTTAAGAACTATAGTCATTATTACTATAATTATCATTATTGTCATTGGTAGTTGTGGTGATGGTGGTGGTGGTGTTATCATTTAAGTACTTATGTGTGTGTTTTTTTTTTTCTTTCTCCAGTCGAAATTACAGGCACTCTGCCTGTAGTAGATATTTATTACTGCGTTGTATGTGTCAAGTTTACCCATAGTTTGATTTAGGTTATTGGGGATGGCTTCTGCGGATTTTATTCTATTTTTCCCCAAAAAATTTCATAAAGATTGTTTCCATGTATGCAGGATTAATTAGGGTAGGATGATAAGTCTCTCCCTCCCTGTCTGTCTGTCGGTCTGTCTGTCTGTCACTCTCTCTCTCTCTCTCTCTCTCTCTCTCTCTCTCTGTCTCTGCCTATTATTACTGGGAGTCTGGGGTTGAGTGGGGAAGTTTGGCTGGGGATTGAAAGCATTTTTCACTCGCTACTCTGTTAACTAATAAAGCAAGCTTTGAACATGTATATTTCTCAATAAACAGTTACTGCAACGCACAGATTATCAATTAGCGCTTCATTCAGTCATATTGTATCAGCCTCAAGCAAACGTTACAGGCAACATGACCACAAAGAGCCATATCAGGACTGTTACATTGTTGATTTCACTCTCAAAATAGATTAAAAAATATGCACGCATAAATCAGTAACATTGATTTTCTAAAAACATGCCATCATTTCCTTCAAGCCTTTCTTGCATTAATTCTTAAATCTGGCGAAAAGTGCTGACCTCTCTCAGAAACTCAAAAAAACCACATCATTCCAGACATCTCTGAACAGAATCTCAGTGGAATCTGCTGTGAAATATTTATGTCAAACATTATGCAAATCCTAATACTCTACAAGAACACGTACATGTTTTTTATAGTGAGTGTACATCACATATGCACCACGCAACGTCTTCACCTGTTAAAAGATACAAGTGGGTTTAAAAGGAGTGTCCTGTGTGCAAACGGCACAAGACTTTCTTCTTTATGGCCACTTTCTTATTGGTTTTAAAAAACTCTTTTCAGGTTTGGACATATTAGGAAGGGATGTTATCCATCTGCGAATGTTATTCCTCTTCCCAAAAGCCTTTGATGAAGTCTCAGCTTTTGGTTTGAGATTGGTGAGAGATAGAAAGTCTTCTCTACTTCTTACTTGTAGTAGCATTAGATCCAAGTGGATCACCATGATGAGGAAAGTCCATGGTGAATTGTCTGGAAATTTAGATGAATCACACACGACTCCAAGGTTCAGATGGCAGAAGACAGAAGAGTGAAAAAGGTGAGTTGTCATTTGTTTGGGCCTGATGCATAGGCTGTACAAGCATCAGCCCATACAAGCCCCCCGACCACGGCAAGGTTACAACTCTTCGGAGGGAGCTGAGTCGTACCCCGTGGTGATGGATGTCTGATTCGAGCTGGTCGTTGTCTCACTTTCTGAGGAAACAGAGTGGTACTCCATGGTGATGGATGTCTGATTCGAGCTGGTCGTTGTCCTTTTTGACATGATAGGTTTCCTGCACACACGAATCATAAAACAATGAATCAGAAGCCCGAGGATGTGTATATATGTGACTCGTGTGTGTGTGTGTGTGTGTGTGTGTGTGTGTGTGTGTGTGTGTGCGCGCTTGCGCATGTACATGTATATATATATATATATATATATATAAGTTTAAAAAATATGATTAAAAAGGAGATTAAAACCAACAAATCTGTTTCGAGCAATGGCTCTCGTCAGGGGATACACTCTGGGCACGCCACCGGTGTTATATAGTGTGTGTGTGTGCAAGCGTGAGTTCTGCATGTATTTCACGTGGCCTGTAGTATTTTTTTACAATTTTGAATTTTTGGGGTGCGTTCAGGGAGGGTGTGCTAAGGAATGGAGTGTTGACAAAGATTTCCATTTGTGCCTGCAATTGTTTATGATCTCTACTTTTGAATTCAGAGTTGCTAGGTGAGGTTTGCATAATATCAGCCACTTTTCTATAGAGCATAGGTTGCATTTTTTAGAGATATTATTGTATGGTGTTGCTCTTTTTATAATTTTCCATGATATATTGAAGTCTATTTTTTTTATCTTTAAGTGTCCAAATGTGTTTACTTAGTTCTGTTTGGTTTTATATTTTCATTTTTGAAGGACTGTTTATGGTTTGCACATCTGGTTTTAAAATGGTTTGCAGTAATCCCTATGTATGTTTCTTTGTCACTATCTGTTGTTGTTACTGTGGCTTGGTATACAATATTATTGTAAAGGCATTTGTTATTCAGTGGGCATTGATCTTTTTTAGTGCAGTTACAAGATGTCCATTTGTTACCCTTTTTGGCTGTGTTGCCTTTAGTTTTGTTAGATCAGTCAATTATGTTTTTTGAGGTTGGGCATACATGAATATGATAGCTTGATGGTGTTTTTATTGAATATTTTAGATAGTACATGATCTTTTGGAAATGATGCTATAAGAATTTTAAAGAATTCATGTAGAACTCACGCTTGCACACACACACTATATAACACTGGTGGCATGCCCAGAGTGTATCCCCTGACGAGAGCCATTGCTCGAAACAGATTTGTTGGTTTTAATCTCCTTTTTTATCATATTTTTAAACTTATGTCGCTCCCTCTTTGGTTGAGCATTTTTAGAGTTTTTTACTGGCTCTCTAATTTTATTTGTGATATATATATATATATATATATATAATTATATATATATATATATATATATATATATATATATATATATATATATATATGTGTGTGTGTGTGTGTGTGTGTATACATATATATATATTTAAAATAAAGTATTAAAAGGAAGTTTTTAAACTACAATATTGTTTCGAGCGCTTGCTCTCTTCAGGATGGTTTAGTGTCACTCACTGTCGGTGTTATATAGCCTGATGTGCGAGTTGGCTTCACGTGTATTTTCAGTTCGGTTTATAATTCAAAAGTGTGTTTGCACGTGTGGGTTGGCTGCACGTGTAGCTCGGTTCTCAAGTTATTTGTGGTTCAGGGTGTTTTGCTAACAACGATTTCCATTTGTGCCTGCAGTTGTTTACTATTTCTATTTTAGTGTTTAGAGTTGCTAGATGTGGTTTGCATAGTATAAACCATTTTTCTGTTAAGCATAGGTTGCATCTTTTGAAAAATGTTATGTATGGTGATGCCCTTTCCATGATTTTCCAGGATATATTGTAGTTTACTTTTTTTATCTTTGAGTCTCCAAATGTATTTGCTCAGTTCTGTTTGGTTTTTGTATTTTTCTTTATTGAATGACTGTTTGTGGTTTGCATATCTGGTTTTGAAACGGGTTTTCAGTGATCCCTATGTATGTTTCTGTTTCATTTTCTGATGTCACAGTAGCTTGGTATACAATGTTGTTGTAGAGGCATTTATTGTTTAGTGGACATTGTTCTTTTATTAGTGCAATTGCAAGATTTCCTTTCTTCACCCTTTGTCATGTAATGCGGAGCGATATTACGTATGCTACGCGATTACATGAGACAGTACAGATTAAGAAAAAGATTATTGATTCGTGCGTTACACTATAGGTTAGTCGTGTGATACAAGGGAGAGTACTGACTGAGCGTGGCCCAGGGTTTGAGTGAAATTTTTAACACTGTTCACGCGATTTGAATATAAACAGGCGTTGGCCCGTATCGGTGCGCACTCTGAGAATGGAACAGACGATTTAGATGAAGAAGAGGCGGACTGTGCCCATTAATAAAGGCAGAGGCCTAACACACATACAGAAGTATATGAATTGTAGTTGAATGACCGGTACTCAAGCCGTAAGTATCTAATTTTATATTGTGAGAATCTAGATGATTCTCCATTTTGTTTTCTATGGTTTATTGTCGGAACCGAAACTATGTTTTGAAAAATTGAAGAGTTCAAAGATGTTAAAGTGTAAACATGACTGCTAACTGGCTGGCAGTGTTTTGAACTCGTGTTTATCCGGTTTGTTATAGCTGGGCCGACTCCCCGTGCGGTAGAGGAGACTGGAGATCGGGCACTAAGGTGGATGGCTGGGGGCTGCGCGCGTTCCCGGGCCAGGCTCCGATCCGCGGGAAGATCCAGGTTGGGCAAGAGTTTGTCGCCGACCAGTAGTTGTGATGTGTATGGGATCCCCGCACAGAGGAAGCCAGTTCCGGACACCACAGAGAGTGTGTGTGGACACTTGCAGTAAGTAAACCTGCAAAATCAGTAACGTGTGCAGAAGAAGAGTGCTTGTTTGACTGCACCAGCTGAAAGACAAATAATGAAAATATATACGCTTTGATTGATGCCAGAGTAAAAAAAAACCCCATGGGATTTTAAAAGATTAAGGAGGGGATGAATCAAAATTGACCTTTGTTTGCGCCTTATGTGTATGGAGTGGATGCAGTTGTGTGCGGAGGAAAGACGTCAGGTTCGTGTGTGTATGTGCGTGCATGCATGGATATCGTACGTCTGACAGTGGTGACCCCGACTTGGAACTTGATTTTTGTTTCATACCCCTTCCATTGGTTGTGATGTTCCCCACCCCATTTTGAATTGGAAAAAAAAAAATTCATTTAAAATGTCGGCCTTTGAGACCTACCTGTCTCAGGGTAAGACGTTAGGCCTTGATGGGCCGGACTTGATTCAATATGTCAAACAGTGTGAGGATCGCGCTGAGCGCGCAAGAGAGAGGGAAGAAAAGGATAAAGAAAGGGAAGAAAAGGATAAAGAAAGACAGAGAGAGAAAGAGAGAGAGAGAAGAAAAGAAAGGGAAAGACAGAGAGAGAAAGAGAGAGAGAAGCAGAAAAGGATAGGGATAGACAAAGAGAGAGGGAGAGGGAGCAGCATGAGAAAGAATTAAAAGCCATGGAGTTAGAGTTAGAGAGTAAGAAGCTTCAGCTTGAAATGGAGAAATTAAAAAAGCTTTTGGTGTAACAGACAATGGTTCTGCGCAGGGTTCTGGTGATGCGAAACCTATTTCTGGTCGTTCTCCTTATATCCCCAAGATGCCTGTCTTTGATGAAAACAAAGATGAGATTGATGCATTTTTGTTTAGATTTGAGAGTCATGCTACTTCTTGCGAGTGGCCCAAAGATAAGTGGGTATTGTATATTGCATCTCTTTTCAAGGGCAGTGCGTTGACGCTGTATCATTCTTTGGCAGCGAAGGATACTTTAACATGGGATGAACTTAAGGATGAATTACTTAAGCGTTACCGGTGTACCGCCGAAGGATTTCGCGAAAATTCCGTACCGTGCGTCCGGAGAAAGGCGAGTCATTTCCTGCGTATTTGATTCGGTCTGCGCATTTTCTTGATCGGTGGATTGACTTGTCCAAAACTAAAAAGGATTATGCGGAACTTCGTGATCTGTTTTTGCGTGAGCAGATTTTAAACAGCGTTTCAAAGGACTTGGCTGTGTTTCTAAAAGAAAGGTCGGTTGCGAGCGCTGAAGAAATGTGCGAGCTTGCGGAACAGTACAGGACTGCGCATCCTGATCGGACGTTTGCCCGCAAGGGAACGGACACGGTTTTCGATGTAAATGTCGCTTTCCTTCGCACATCACCAAAACAGTGTTGGTTCAGACCGTGGATTTGGCTCTTGGCGATCAAATCAGAACCGTAATTGTTACCGTGGAGGTCAAAATTCCGCGGTGGTCAAAATTCTCGTAGCGGACGGGATCATGGCAGCCGGTTTGAACAGTCTGCTACCGGTGGTGGTCAGCAGTCTGGTCATTTGGGTGCAAATACCGGTACACTTAGAGGTGTCAAAAACAGCGTCTAACTCTCGGTATCCGCGTAACCGTGGCCGACAGCGCGGACAGGCTCATAATACCTCAGGTACACCCGCAGGTTGTTACAATTGTGGTTGCTGGTTTCATAAAGCTCGGGATTGTCCATCTGTAGAGCAGTCAGCAGTGAATGTCACAGGTATGTCAGACAATGTTTCGGATCCATCTACTGTAGCCCATTCAATGGTGTCACATGTTAACACTGACGGCTTACTGGTTGAGTCAGGAACTGTCAATGGGTTTCACTGTTCTGTGTTGAGGGACACAGGTTGCACTACTGCGGGAGTGCGCCGTTCTTTTGTTCTTCCACACCAGTTCACTGGTGAAGAACAACATTGTCGTTCTTTTGGAGGCAAGATTGAGGTTTTCCCTCTTGCTGTGGTCTCAGTTAGTACACCTTACTTTGAGGGTGAGGTGCTGCCTGTGTTATTGAGAACCCAGTAACGGATCTCATTCTTGGTAATCTTCCAGGTGTTACTTCAGCATGTTCAGGTGCTGGTGGATCTTTTGTCCCATGTAATGTGACTACTCGTTTACAGGCAGACAAGGAGAAACAGTTGCCTGTACCGTTGTCAGTGCCTGATTTGTCTGTGCTGGATGTACAACCTAAGGAATTTGCTGCTATGCAGAAGCGTGATGCCTCTTTGAGCCATTTGTTCTCTTCAGTTGTAACTGAGGTACCTTCCCCTTTGACTAAGCCTGTTTTTTTTTTTTTTTTGAATGATGTTCTATGTCGCTTGGACAAGGACAAAGGTGAAGTTAAGCGTCAGGTGGTAGTTCCTCAGGAGTTACGTAACGTTGTGCTTCATACTGCGCATGACAGCATTTTTTCTGGTCATTGTGGGATCAGACGTACTCTACAGCGAGTTCTTGCATCGTTCTTTTGGCCAGGAGTGTCTCAGTCAGTCAAGGAGTATTGTCGTTCATGTGATACTTGCCAGAAGACTGTGTCTCGTAACCGCGTCCCTTGTGCGCCGTTGCACAAGATGCCGTTGGTTTCAGTACCTTTTGAGAAGGTAGCGATGGATTTGGTTGGTCCTTTGGAGGTGTCGTCTTCTGGCTTTCGGTACGTTCTGACGTTGGTGGATACAGCTACTCGGTTTCCGGAGGCTGTCCCACTCAAACGTATTGATACAGTCACTGTGGCGGAGGCTCTTCTTTCTATTTTTTCAAGGTATGGTTTGCCTTCCGAAATTCTTACTGATTGTGGTACTCAGTTTGTTTCGGACCTGATGAAGGAAGTGTACCATCTGTTGTCTATTTCTTCTGTTACCACTACTCCATACCACCCTCAGTCTAACGGGATGGTGGAAAGGTTTAATGGCACCTTGAAGTCCATGCTGAAGAAGGTTTGTCGTGACTGTCCCAAGCAGTGGGATCGGTACATTCCGGCTGTTGTTCTGTTTGCATATCGGGAGTTGCCGAATATGACTTTAGGGTTTTCTCCTTTTGAGTTACTTTTCGGTCATTCACCCCGGTGTCCTATCGCTTTGTTAGCTGATAAGTGGACTGGCACACAGATGACTGACGATGACAAAAAACGTTTACCAATATGTACATGACTTGCACAATCGGATACTGGACAGTTGTGCTCAGGCACAACAGACCGCTGACAGTCAGACCGACAAGTATAAGGTGTACACAGACAGAAAGAGCTCTCCTCGTTCATTGAAAGTGGGTGATCAGGTTCTTGTTTTGCTCTCTGATGAACAGAATAAGTTGAAGGTTCCTGGGAAAGGTCCTTTTCTTGTGAAGGAAAAGTGTTCACCTGTCAACTATCGTATTGACATGCATGGAAAGTCCAAGGTTTTCCACATCAATATGTTGAAAGAGTATTTGGTTCGGACGAATGTTGCTGTCAATTTCGATGTTGCTCTTTGTGTTCCTCAGGGATTAGACTCTGCGTCTGCATTGTCTAATGAGTTACCTGTGGATTGTGTTGTTTCCACTGGTGTTTCGGATGCAGAGTGTTCACATTTCCCTGTTTCTCCCCCGTCGATTGTACAGGATGTACATTGTTCCTCTGTAGGAGTTGTACAAGATGTACATTGTTCCTCTGTAGGAGTTGTACAGGATGTGAGTGACGATGACGTTTCATTACCTACCTTGTCTGTTCAAGGCGAGACATTTCGTGATGTAAAGGTTGCTCCTGAGTTGTCAGACACTCAAAAGTCTCAGTTGATGAGTGTTTTGGAGGATTTTTCTGATGTCTTGACAGATACACCACCAGGGAAGGCTGTACAGGTAGATCCACACTGTATTAATCTGACTACTGATGTTCCTGTTAGGGTCAAGTCTTACCCTTTGCCTTTTGCAAAGAGGGGAGATCATTCAGAGAGAGGTTCAGGTTATGTTGGATCTTGGAGTGATTGAACCGTCTGTATCACCGTACAGTTCTCCGGTCGTTCTGGTGGGTAAAGCCTGATGGCTCAATTCGATTCTGTGTCGATTATCGGGCTCTCAATAAGGTCACTGTGTTCGACTCTGAACCGATTCCAGATGTTTGAGGATATTTTCTGTCGTTTGTCTGAAGGTCGGTATTTTGTCAAAGTAGAGCTTGCGAAGGGATACTGGCAGATACCTATGTTCCCTCAGGATAAGGAAAAGACTGCGTTTCAAACTCCTTTTGGGTTGTTTCAGTGGACGAGAATGCCTTTCGGGTTGCAGAACGCACCAGCTACATTCGCAAGAATGATGCGGAAGCTGCAGTTGTATCAGTTTTCAGCTGTAAGTTTTTTTGATGACATTCTTCTTGCAGCTCGTCTTTGGCAGCAGTTGTTGGACTACTTACGCATGCTTTTGACCCGTCTCAGGTTGTTTGGGTGACAGCTCGTCCGTCAAAAGTGCTGGCTGGTTTTCAGGAGTTGGAGTTTTTGGGACATATGATTTCCGTTGGTCATGTTCGTCCGGAAATCAAGAAAGTGCAAAAGATTTTGTCTGTGGGTAAGCCAACTACGAAGAAGCATGTTCGCTCTTTGTTGGGTCTTTTGTCCTACTATCGCAGATATGTTCCTCATCATTTTGCTAGTCTTACTGCACCTTTGACTGAACTGACTAAGGGAGATAAGAAGCGTCAGATTGAGTGGTCTGATGAGTGTCAGGAAAAGTTTGGAGAAGGTTCAAGCTGTACTCAATTCATTTCCTGTGTTACTTCTTCCTAACTTGGATGAAGATTTTGTCTTACGTACAGATGCTAGCAGTAAGGGCATGGGTGCATGTTTGCTATAGGAAAAGTCAGGACTTTTACATCCAGTGCAATACGCTAGCAAAAAGTTTTCTGTGGTGCAAGAGAGATACTCGACTATTGAAAGGGAGTGTCTTGCTTTGGTCTGGGGACTGGACAAGTTTGCTAGGTTTTTATCAGGGAGACCTTTTGTTTTGCAAACTGACCACAGACCGTTGACATTTTTTAAAGCGTCAAAATAAAAAAATATCGCCTGTTAAGATGGGCATTAAGCATTCAAGAGTATGTTTTTCACTGTTGAGCCTATCTCTGGGACATCTAATATTTTCGCAGATTTGTTGTCCAGGGAGTAGTGCTATACCATGTGTGTTTATGGTCTGCTGATGCTGTATTTTGTATTTGTGATTGATCATTGCTTATTCATTCCTGTCTTGTAAGCTACAGTTAGCTACAAGTTTGAGTGAGTATGGTCTACACAAGATACAAGTCTAAGAATTGTGTATATACATTATTGCTGTATCATTTTGTGGTCAAATTGTCTGTATTTCTCTTACTTGCGTTCATGGGTGATATTGATTTGGTGTAGTGTCATTGTAAATGACCATTGCAGATTGGCTGCTGTGCATGTTCATGGTCATGTAGATAATTTTGAACCATGACTGGTGATTTTAACGTGTGTGTCTCATGCTATTGATACACGATGGATTTCTTCAGGTTGTCTTTTGAAAGATCACTGCATATTTTGATATCTTTGTGTGGGTGCTTACTGTTTCATCTATGCATATAGTGCAATTCTTAATGGTTTCATCTTGCATATTCTGTTGGGTTTGACAGGAAGTGTATGGATCATGCAAGTGTTGTGCTTAAGATGTGGATTATGTGTTTTGGAGATATTGAGGTGATCCATGGATAAAAAAGAGTTGATTCCTTGATGAATATACTTTGTGCATTTGATATGTATATATAGTACTTCTGGTTTTGGGTTCCTCTGTGGGGTATCCTTTTGCAAGATTTCTCCGGTGGAAAAATCTTACCCCGGGAAGGGGGGTGTCATGTAATGCGGAGCGATATTACGTATGCTACGCGATTACATGAGACAGTACAGATTAAGAAAAAAGATTATTGATTCGTGCGTTACACTATAGGTTAGTCGTGTGATACAAGGGAGAGTACTGACTGAGCGTGGCCCAGGGTTTTTGAGTGAAATTTTTAAACACTGTTCACGCGATTTGAATATAAACAGGCGTTGGCCCGTATCGGTGCGCACTCTGAGAATGGAACAGATGATTTAGATGAAGAAGAGGCGGACTGTGCCCATTAATAAAGGCAGAGGCCTAACACATACAGAAGTATGTGAATTGTAGTTGAATGACCGGTACTCAAGCCGTAAGTATCTAATTTTATATTGTGAGAATCTAGATGATTCTCCATTTTGTTTTCTATGGTTTATTGTCGGAACCGAAACTATGTTTGAAAAATTGAAGAGTTCAAAAATGTTAAAGTGTAAACATGACTGCTAACTGGCTGGCAGTGTTTTGAACTCGTGTTTATCCGGTTTGTTATAGCTGGGCCGACTCCCCGTGCGGTAGAGGTAGAGGAGACTGGAGATCGGGCACTAAGGTGGATGGCTGGGGGCTGCGCGCGTTCCCGGGCCAAGCTCCGATCCGCGGGAAGATCCAGGTTGGGCAAGAGTTTGTCGCCGACCAGTAGTTGTGATGTGTATGGGATCCCCGCACAGAGGAAGCCAGTTCCGGACACCACAGAGAGTGTGTGTGGACACTTGCAGTAAGTAAACCTGCAAAATCAGTAACGTGTGCAGAAGAAGAGTGCTTGTTTGACTGCACCAGCTGAAAGACAAAAATAATGAAAATATATACGCTTTGATTGATGCCAGAGTAAAAAAAAAAACCCATGGGATTTTAAAAGATTAAGGAGGGGATGAATCAAAATTGACCTTGTTTGCGCCTTATGTGTATGGAGTGGATGCAGTTGTGTGCGGAGGAAAGACGTCCGGTTCGTGTGTGTATGTGCGTGCATGCATGGATATCGTACGTCTGACACCCTTCTTTGCTGCATTGCTTTTCATTTTGTTGGATGAATCAATTATATTTTAAAGATTGGGTATACATGAATATGACAGTTTGATGGTGCTTTTGTTGAATATTTTGGACAGTTTGTGTTCTTTTGAGAATGATGCTGTCAGAATTTTGAAAAATTCTTTCCCGTTTGTTTTTACTCTACCATCATATGGGGGGTTGTACCATGTGATTTTTCTTTTCCTGTTCTTTTTGTTTTTGTTCATGTTAATATCTGGACTGTATTGTACTTTGTAGCTATAACCACTTTTTTGTAATGCTTCTTGGTATTCTGCTGCTGTGTTGTTGAATACTCTTTCATTGTGAGAGAGATAACATAATCTCTTGTTTATACCATTAGATATGGTTTTTAGTGTAGATGGTGGGTGGTTGCTGTTGATGTTTACATAGATGGGTGTGTCATTAGGTTTCTTGTAAGGTTTATATATATGGTTATTGAGGTCAAGCGTTATGTCTAGGTAGTTACTACCTTTTTGTTTGCTTCAACGGTGATTTCTAAGTTTTGGTTTTGGAAGATTTTGCATAGTTCTTTTTTTTCTTGTTTTCGATGGTTCTTGGGTTGTTGTTTAGCGCGCGCAAGGCCATCGTCTCTGTATAATCCAACTTGCTTTCCGAGTTGTTTTTGGATGTTGGATAGCATGAACAGTCCAACCAGTTCGCATGTTTCAGCACCATCATATGATCCCATGGTCACATCAAATGTAGTGTTATTTTTTTTTTTTTGGTCCATGTTTCATTTCTGCTGTATAATAAGGTTTTCTTGTGTGTAGAATGATTTCCATTTCTGACCCTGTTATGTTTGCGTGTTTATGAGCAAACTTCAGAGCTTTAGTAAGTAGTTCTTCATCTATAGATGGGTAGAAGTCTACTATGTCAAATGTGATAAATACTGTGTTCTTCTGTTTGTTAAGTGTTTTGAACCATTGGATGACTTCATATGAATTCCTCCAGAGGCTGTATTCAGTGTTTGATTTTACAGTTTTTATGACTTTTTCTAAAATTTTCTTACTTATTTTACCTAGTTCTGATTTAGATGGGTTTATTGGTCTACATGTTGGGTTGTTGTGGGAAATTGGGTTTATGGTCTTTAAGGGTTATGAAAGCTTCTTTTGTTGCTGTTGTTTCCACCTATCACTCAAATCCATGCGATGTACAAGTTCTTTCTCTTTTTTTTTCGGATGTTATTGTGTATAGTATTGTGAGCTTTTTTTGTAGTTTTTCTGAATGTTTTTGTCAAGGAGTTGTGAATACTCAATTAGTTCCATTTTGTAGTAATTGCTGGTTTTATCGGCCTTCACGAATTTTTTTTCTTTTATTGTTTTGTATTTGTTTTATTTCATTTTAATTTTTTCTTAATGATGTTTGGAAATCGTTGTTTGATTTTTTGAATTCAATATAGGCTATCATTCTTTTCATTTTTTCCTCGAAAGGTTTCATTTCATCAATGGCCAGTGGAGATCGCCACGATTTGAAGTCATATGGATTTTTGTCGTCCTTTTTTGCATTCAGGTTTCCATCTCATATTTCGTACAAATTTTTCAGTTTGCTCAATTAATTTTTTTAAGTACAGTTGTGGATTGGAGAATGGTATGTTTTTAGTAGACTGTCTAAAATTAACTTCCTCCATTTTAAAATACATCAGGCAACAGTGCTCAACCTGAGGAACTATTATCAAAAATACTGTTAAAAAGCCTAATAAAAAATGTGTGTGTGTGTGTGTGTGTGCATGCGTGCACATGTACATGTGAATGTATATATATATATATATATATATATATATATATATATATATATATATATATATATATATATATATGTGTGTGTGTGTGTGTGTGTGTGTGATATGGTTTTAAACAAAAAGCTCATGACTGTCAGGAAGAGCGCTCTGGAGATATTAAAAGAGATTATCCGGGTACATTTAGTCATGGTAGAGAAAATTCACCCTTACACCTGTGGTGTGGTCAGAGGCAATCGTTTTGAAAGTGAGTGCTGTTCAGAGTACACAATTGTGTGAGTGTCTCTTTTCTCGTCAGACTGCAAGAAGACAGCCTGGAGAGCGGATGTGCTCTGTTAGTTAGCCTGGCTTGGTTGCCGGCTATTAGGTGATTTCAGGTCAGGAAAGTCTCATTCCTCCCGAGTTTAATTTGTAAATACAGCACCAAGAGCTGGTGCAGACTAGATGTCTACGGGTCTGAAAAGTAAGTGTTAAAGTCGCTTGTAATTTCACCAGGCAGTGGAGACTGGACGATTTAAGAGTGTATTTTAATTCTTCAAGTTTGCTCTAAAGTTTTGCTTTGATGTTCATTGTATTTAGTCTGCATATTGTGTTCTTTCCTAAAATGTATATAAACGTTGATAATGTTCATAAACCTGTTTAGGTTTATAAAGTTAATTGTGTTTGTAAATTGTCAACTGCATTTGAACAGAGATGTCTTTCGTCTTGCTTTTCTAAAGATCTTTTAGCAAACTATTTTGAAATCATAAACTCAGAGTTTAATTGTTAAATTGTTTAAGAGAGGCTTTAAGGGACTTTGTATCTTACATTAGGGTTCTAGTTCCAGAGCGCTCGTTCCTGGGAATGGCCTGGCTTTTGAGAGCGAGGAAGGGTTTCCGAACGTATCTCCCTGTGACTGCAGGATGGGGGTGTGTTGTGAACTGCTGTGATGGAGGTGAAGTGCTGCAACGTGCCAGTCGAGTGCGACACGTCGCTGCAAAAACAAGTACAGTGTATAGGGTGAAAGAGTTTTGAGTAAACGTGAAAGTGTTGTGTAGTTTTGTTTGGTTGATTTTGTTCATTGCTTATGTCTTTGAGTCTATTTGTAAATAGTAAAGGAAGGAGGGATAGCTGAACTCTTGTGTATGTATCTGCTGAGCACCTTGTGAGAAGAATGTGTGCACTGCGTGAACTTGACAATGATGTAAACGTATATAATCCAACCTAGGGAGCACACAAATTGACAGTTGTATTCAACAACATCTGATTACTGGTAAAGTAGAAGTGGGCTTTTAATTGCATAAACTAAGAAATTGAACGAGTTACTCAACAGCATCCCATTACTGCTAAAGTAAAAGTGGACTTTGAATTGAATGTTCAGGCAGTATCATATATCTTTCAGCAGCTGCTTAACACAATTGCATGATCAAGCATCATCTTTTATCTATTAGCAGTACCACGTGTCAATTAACAGTATATACTTAAAACACTATCTGAGAAAGATTCAATGGAAGCGTTTGCTAGAGCCTACACAGCAAATGTATGTGACCATTTTCAAATCTTGAAACAAGGAAAACCATTCACATTCTGAGCCAAAAGCAAGCCTGCAAGTTGAAGTTACAATCATGAAACTGTAGCTGAAATTTGTTCTGAAAACGTAATCATAATTGTCAAAGTAGCTGACTTGCGTGGGAATTAGGTTTAGGGGGATGGAGGTGGGTGAGGAGAGAATCAAACTGTAGCCAGTCTTGATGGTTCTTCCTAAAACGCTTCCAGCCAGCATTTTAAAAAAGATCTTTTCCGAGTTAAATAGTTTTACAAAGTACTTTGTCCGAATGCCTTAATCTCACCTGAAGGTCGATAGATTGCCTTAAATCAGGGCCCCCATCCAGAAATATGGGACAGCAAGGGAGCTAACCAAGCCTATCGCCTTAAATCAGGACCTCTATCCAGAAATATGGAACAGCAAAGGGAGCTAACCAAGCCTATCGCCTTAAATCAGGACCTCTATCCAAAAATATGGAACAGCAAGGGAGCTAACCAAGCCTCCACTCCATAATGACAGGGCCCGAGTTATGGTTCATCAAGCCACATCACTTTCTTTCCTGAACTGTTTGTTCAGCTTCCGCACCTTTCCCAAGAGAAGCAGGGAGGAAGGAGGTGTTCTAGATTTCTAGAATTTTCAACAGTGTGTGTGTATGTGTTCCCTTAAATGTGTGTGTGTGTGTGTGTGTGTGTGTGTGTGTGTGTGTGTGTGTGTGTAGCTACAAGGAACATTTTTCATCATACCTGCCTCTCTAAAAAGATGCCCTAGTAACAAATCTGTAGTGGGATCAGTACGTTCCACTGGCCTGGGGCAGACTCGTGTACCACTCGGACATGTCTCAATTCCAAGATCCAGAAATGCAATTTCCATGGCCAGATAGCCCAAGTTAACAAATTGTCTCCGTTTTCACTCTAGGAGGAGAGTATTTGAATCCCTGCTCACCCTCTAAATATACAGCAGATAGCTGAAACTACTTTGCCAAACAAACAATGCAAAATAAGAAAAACGGAGACTATATGCCCAAAAATCAGGGAAAGAACGAGACTTCCTTCACGATCAGTTACTGGGGAGTTGCTGTCATCTGAGTAAAATAATGGTCCCTAACCAATCAACGGCGGTCAGATTTATTGCCATGTCCCTGAGATAAAATCTCCCTGGGACATACACCTGCTGCACAAATAACCTCGACTGCCTCAACACTTGGCAAGAAGACAGAACTGGCAGAAAGTGCTGTAACCCGTGCACCTCTGTATATATACTTGGTGGGATGAGGGAGAGAGCTGGGGGTGGTTTCTGCCCATAGACATCAGCTGGATGGATCACCTGCCTGATTCAAGAGCTTATTGTCTGGAGTTGTTAACAACATGCCCTGGGTCATACAGCAGCAATGGAGTATGGAGATGCCAGGTGGAGATTCTTCCTTGATGTTGGAGAACAGCTGTGTGCTGAGCATCTTCAGGGATGCGTGGCAGTTCTACATCCACCCTGACCACTGGCACTGACCATCAACTCTACACCTTCAGGGCTGCATGGCAGTTCTACATCCACCCTGACCACTGACACTGACCATCAACTTCAGGGCTGCAAGGCAGTTCTACATCCACCCTGACCACTGACGCTGACCATCGTCTCTGCCCTTATTCCTCTGATCAAGTCTCATCAGCCTGTTGATAACGGATCAAGCTGGCAGAGAAAATGTGCAAACTGCATGTACCCATGAAAGCTGAAAGGAAACAGCACAACCAGCCACATGCTCCACAGAAAGGGAGGGAGTATTCCACACGATGGTTTTAAGGGAAACAACACAACCAGCCAACATGATTGAAAAAAAAGGAGATGGTGTATTCCACAACATGGATCAAAGCGGCGGAAAATGCACCACAGATGCAAGAAAAGAAAGATGGGTTTTTGAACCATCCGCGTTCAGTGAATGAGGAAAAGCAACAAAAAATACACTGTTGTGAATATGGGCGTTTTCACGCCCCCAGTCCACGAATGAGGATACATAGCTATCTGCCTGAATCTACATTACAGGCGTCCTGTCAACTTGCTTTCAGTGAATAAGACGAAGAAACCAAGTGTTTCTATACAGGTTAAGGGCTCCTGCCCCCTCAAAGTCAATGAATGAGGTTCAGTTTTTAAAAAAAGTGCTTGAATGGAAAGTCAGGTGTGTACACGATCCACATCTGGCCGATCTGAAAGTTTCCAAAGTTCCCAGTGAACATTAAAACAAAGCAATCATTATTTCAAGGCAAAAGGGACATACAAAGAGATTCAACAAAGACTCACTGCAGGTTTTTTCGGTTCTGTAAGTAGAGAACATGGACCACCAGCAGAATGATGATGACGACTTGAAGGACCAGAACAGCTGCAGTCAGTGCAACTGAACCACTTTGTCTCAAACCTGCAAAACACAAGTTTGAAATCTGTCAACAAAATGCATCTTTCCACACTGATAAGAAATAAAAACATAAGTAGCAAAAGATACAAAGAAATACATACATGTGTATTACAACTGAACTGAAGAAACCGTGGCGCTTTACCAATGCCGGTCACCAGGGTGGAGTGGTACAGCCACTGGAAAGCAGGCTGGGAGGCTGAAGGTTTGAATCCCACAGATGGCATGTATTTGTGGGAATTTCAACCCAGGCAGCTCCTACCCACAGCTGCTGGATGTGTCTGTACCCTAATTGCAGCAACTATAAAACGATATGAAAGTGAGCAGTGTTTTTGCCCTAATTTCAGAAGCTATGAAACAATATTAATGCATGCAGTGTTTGTGTCCTACTTTCAGCAGCTATAAAATGATATTACAGTGTGCAATGTTTGTGTCCTACTCTCAGTAGCTATAAAATGATATTACAGTGTGCAATGTTTGTGTCCTACTCTCAGCAGCTATAAAATGATATTACAGTGTGCAATGTTTGTGTCCTACTCTCAGCAGCTATAAAATGATATTACAGTGTGCAATGTTTGTGTCCTACTCTCAGCAGCTATAAAATGATATTACAGTGTGCAATGTTTGTGTCCTACTCTCAGCAGCTATAAAATGATATTACAGTGTGCAATGTTTGTGTCCTACTCTCAACAGCTATAAAATGATATCACAGTGTGCAATGTTTGTGTCCCTACTCTCAGCAGCTATAAAATGATATCACAGTGTGCAATGTTTGTGTCCTGCTTTCAGCCATTGTACTTGACACAGATGCTTGCAGTAGTTGTGTCCTATTTTTAGTCACTACACAACAACATTGAAGTTTGTGTCCTACTTTCAGCTACTACTGAATGCTTCAGTTTCATCAAAGAGTCACTGCATGCAGACTTGTCCATATAAGCCACACTACATCTACAAGTTCTGAGACCACTCTGCGCATTATTCAAAGCCGATGGACAAATGGATTAATGACTATGATGAGAGTCATGTTTTGAATGATGTTAAAACATGGCACTTTGAGTCCTATTTTGAAGGCCGGAATAGTTCAGTGGTAGAGCGCCGGACTCGTAATCTTAGGATTGCGGGTTCGAATCTCCGCCGGGCCATTTCGGTACAGTGGGATTTTTCCTTCGGAGTTACTGGTTCTGACTCCATTTCCCATACAGTCCTTCGAATGAGACTATAAACCAAGGCTCCGTGTGCGAACGAACGCATATCATCTTGCACACACGTAAAATCCCATCACCAACTTTCGGAAGAGAAGGTCAGTTTGGCGTTGGTATGGATGGCACGTTACACATAACATGCACCTTACCTGAAGTTGGAGTATGCCTGTCTTAATGGCTATGGCTATCTTAATGGCGGGATAAAAAAAGGTCATACACATAAAACTCCACTCTCTTTGTTGGGTAGGTGGGATTAATCCTAGCCTTTCTATACAGTGGGGGTGTCCGCAGGAGTATCAGCCTGCGCAGGCAGAAGAAGAAGGAGTCCTATTTTCAGCCGATGCAGAATGACATTAAAACATACACTATTTGTGTCCTTTTCGCAACTATAAAATGACATTTGAGTGTGCAGTGTATGCGTCCTGCTTTCACCCTCTGTAGCAAACACCAAAGCGTGCAGTGTTTATGTCCTACTTTCACCCTCTGTAGCAGACTTTTAGAGTGTGTAGTGCATATGTCCTGCTTTTACTCTCTGCAGCTGACTTTAAAGCATGTTGGGTTTGTGTCTACTTTCAGCCTCTGCTGTCCATTTGTACTTACAGGGAGGGACTTCCCTGATCAGAGGATCCTGGCCAGGTGTACTGCCGTTTGCAGCAATGGAAGAAACCACAGGTGTAGTCATGACAGCGGAGCCTTCATCTGTAACAAAGATGTCATCCATCAGTTTCTTGCCATCACAGATGGGATAGGGAAGAAGCACACCACAGTATGCTATAACTCTCCGGATTTGTTATGAAAAATGGGGATTTCACTCTCACACACACACACACACACACACACACACACACACACACACACACACACACTGAGTCACACACACACACACATACTACAAGATACAGACACCCACACTGTGACACACACCTACTCACAGTCTCTTTCTCACACATTCAAAAACTCTCTCTCTCTCTCTCTCTCTCACACACACACACACACATACAGTCAACAACACACATGCATGCATGAGCGTGCGCGCACAGACACACAGATGCACACACGCACACACACACACTGACAGTCTCTCACACATACAAAAAAATACACAGTCCACTCTACAACACAAGTCAACCAGGCAGTCACTGGTAACCATTGTCGCTGCTGGGGCGGTGAATGTGACAGGGAGTGAAAGGCCGCTGGTCATCAGGGGGGTACAGCTGACACTTGTAGTCCCCGCTGTCCATCAGCCTGGACACAGGCACTTTGGCCACCACCTGGTCAGTCAGCTGACCCTTCAGACTGAAGCTGTCGCTGGACTCACACTCTGGCTTGTCTGCCTCCTCTGGCCAGTAGCAGAACAGGACCTCATCTGTGGAGGACACACAAGGTGTTGAATGATGGAGGAGAGTCATGTCCCAGTGATGTGTAGCTCTTAAAACACTACACATCAAGTCATCTGTGGAGGACACCCAAGGTGATCAGGAATGGTGGGGACACTCATGGTCGGCCAAAACTTTCTTTATCTCTTTCTGTTCAGCAGCCAGAGCAAAGCATGTTGTACATGCCAGATGGTAACCACAGGACACTCCCAACATGGCGGCACTGCTCTGCTGGAATGCTATCCTATCACAATTTTCAGGAGGTAGTCTGAGAGTGGTTTGCTTTGATTTTGATGTGTGCATGTCTGAGGTTAGTGTAAATGTGTGTCTTGAGACCCCAGCTGACACGAATAATTTTCTCCAGTGTAAATCACCTCTCTCTCTCTCTCTCTCTCTCTCTCTCTCGTCTCTCTCTCTCTCTCTCTCTCTCTCTCTCTCGCTGTTTCCTTTCCTTTTCATTCACCTGGAGAGTCTGGTGTGGGGAAGTGCTTGACGATGATGCCGCGATGTGTGGTACTGACATCGACTGGGAGGGGACATCTCAAGACAGCCTCGCCCTTGTCCAGTTTCATCTCAGTGCCGATACACACAGCCCCGGCCAGGGAAGACGTCGCCACAGTGAGGGCCATCATGATCCACACAGCTGCTGCTGACCCTGTCAACACACGTCATCCACTGCTGTCAGCTGGATGGACCACTTCACTCAGGACTCCAGCAATTCATGTTGCACAGCTGAGAACCTTTTGTGAGAATGTTTAGTTATCTGTGGGGATGAAGGGGGGAGGTGATGACTGACTCGTAGGGTGAAAGTTCTGAACTCATTGCACCTTTTCATTTCTAGGAAATGGCCCTGTACACATGTGCACTGCTCACATCAGTACATGTGCACTGGATACTGTGCTCACATTAGTACATGTGCACTGGATACTGAGCCCACGTTAGTACATGTGCTCTCGATACTTTGCTCACATTAGTACATGTGGAACTGTAAAACAGCATCAGTTTTTTTTCTCTCGCCCCCAGCACGACCAACCATACTATGTTTTTTTTCTTTCTTATTAACAAGTAAAATACTGAAAAATGGTAATTTCATGCTGAGAATTAACATTACAGAAAAAAAAAATTAAATCAATAACTGTTGGCAGTAATGACACTGTTTTTTTTTATGTCCAGTTCATATCAGGTATGTCAGATGTGGTCTTACTCTTCCTGGTCAAACTGTTCATAAAGATCATCACCTCAAAACTGACCATGCAGGTCAGTTTAGAGTTGTAGGAATCAGTCCGTTTCACTCTTCCTGGTCAGACTGGTTACAAAGACCACCGCATCAAAACTGACCCCCACTATCAAGTCATGCGTGATCATTCGCAGGGATTGAAACTCAGCAATGAAAATCATTAGGAAAATGGGTATCAATAATCAGTTAAAAAACATTTTGGTGGATAGTTTTAATCATTGTTAACACTTAGCGTTGGATGAGAGAGAGAGAGAGAGAGAGAGAGAGAGAGAGAGAGAGAGAGAGAGAGAGAGAGAGAGAGATGAGGGGTGGAGGTGATGGGGAAGGAGGGAGGCTCTGGTTTCACGAGCATCCCCCAGTCCCCTCCACCAACTGAAATTTTTAAAAAGTTTTTAAAGTTTTTTGAATATCATTCCACACTGCTTAAGATGACAATGGAGTATCACCATATGGCACAAATTTGTACCATTAACAACAACAACAACAACAACAAGAAGTCTGGTGCAGGATGCAGTGGTGGAGGTGAAGGTGTGCCCCACCCCTCCCCCCCCAAACATTTTAAGCTCTCTGCAACCTTCATTTCCTTTCTAAACTTCTGCCTGAACCCTCCCCCCCCCCCCCCCCCCCCCCCCCCCCCCCCCCCCCCCCATTTTTAAGCACTTTGCAACCTTCATTTCCTTTCTAAACTTCTACCTGAACCCTTCCCCCCCCCCCCCCCCCCCCCCCCCAAACATTTTAAACACTCTGCAACCTTCATTTCCTTTCTAAACTTCTACTTGAACCCTTCCCCTCTCCCCCCAAACATTTTAAGCACTTTGCAACCTTCATTTCCTTTCTAAACTTCTACCTGAACCCTCCCCCCCCCCCCCCCCCCCCCAAACATTTTAAGCACTTTGCAACCTTCATTTCCTTTCTAAACTTCTACCTGAACCCTTCCCCCCGCCCCCTCCCCCCCCCCCCCCCCCCAAACATTTTAAACACTCTGCAACCTTCATTTCCTTTCTAAACTTCTACCTGAACTCTCTTCCCCCCTCCCCCCAAACATTTTAAGCACTTTGCAACCTTCATTTCCTTTCTGTATTCCTACTGCACCCCCCTTCTCCTTACTACTTGATCTGTTCCCTGACTACAAAGACAAAGATTTGAATCACACACACACACACACACACACACACACACACACACACTGATAATGCAATATAACATACAACCTCTAGCATACTTACAAGTCCTGAACGCGTTGCAAGCGTACTCAGGTGCAGACGTTCTTCTCTGTGTCTCTGACATGCTGGTCCTTGGCTGATCAGCAAAGTCACAGTCGTCTTCACGGTGTGCTGTGGGCCACTCTCTTCCCATCCATGAAGAAACTGACAATTCAATCAGTAGTAAAATGCAGTTTTGTCGAGCACAGTACAAGTGTGGAATTGTTTCTGATCTGACTGTATTGTGAATGAATTGTACGAGATTGTGGCTAAATACCTGTTTAAACCAACAGATCGCCCATCCATTGCTGTTCAACACATTCCATCCCTTCTGTGCACTGTATATTTTTTCTTCACTGGAATCATCTCATTTTAGTGTCAAACATGTTGTTAAGTTAAAAAGAAAAGTTTGTTTCCTATTACTTTAAACATTCCGTTTGTATCCTATATCATACAGCATATTTGACAATTGTAATTGTGCAAGTGTGCGTGCGTACGTGCATGTGAGCGTGCATGCACGTGTGTGTGCATGCATGTGTGTGCGTGTGTGCATGTGTGCGTGCCTCTGTGTGTGTACGTGTGTGTGTGTGTGTGTGTGTGTGTGTGCGTGTGTGTGTAGTGTGTGTGTGTGTGTGTGTGTGTGTGTGTGTGTGTGTGTGTGTGTGTGTGTGTGTGTAAGTGTAACAGAAAGAAATGGTTTTTAGAGGATTTATGAGAGGGAGACTTTTTGTGAAATTTCTTATGTGACTTGTTTTCAAATTACCATTATTATTATCATACAATGTCTTGATTCTGAACACAATGTGATTTCTTTCAGTACTGGGTATCTCGAGGCTTTGTGTTTTTTTCAATGTGCATGTCTTTTAGTTTTATAATTCCTATTTTTACCATTTGCTCTTTTTTTAAATTGTAAAGCGCTGTTGAGCATTTTTATAGAATCTGCGCTATATAAATAAAAATTATTATCATCATCATCATCATTATTATTATTATTATAATTATCAATTGGCCAGTTTGTTATGACTCATTTCATCCTTTTGAAAAAGGACGTAATATATTTTACACCTTGGCATACTCAAGTGTTTAGTCAATAATCATTCTTTGTGATCTTTGCTTTCTGTATCTACCAAATTTGTTACTGCTTTACAACCGTAAAAGCTAAAAAAAATTATATAAGACCATTTCATTTTTATTCCAATTGTTCATAAGAATTAGAAATGAACTGGTCACTTCCAAGCAACAAGTATAATTCACAATATACTTTTTTGTTTATATCCATGCTTTCCCCCAAACATGCTGTTTCCCAACCTATATTCTAGGATTGTAAAACGCTGCTTACACAAGGTGTTAAAAAGGATTCTTACGAAGTTAAAGTTGTTAAAAAATATTCCGTATAGGCATTTCACATCTTTCTGTGAAACTCATTTGATTTAGAAGAAAGAAAGTACAAAGTATTTCTGTTCCATATTTTGAAATAACGTTTGGACGTGGTAAAGTGAATGCCATGATAGTTGTCCATTTCTGTCTAAGATCATCTTGTGATGAAAAGACGTTAAATGAAACTACTGAACTGAAAAAAAAAAACTACTGAACTGTCCATTTCTGAGGTGTTGTTCAAATGTTTCGCACCCAAGCTGATTTTAATCAAAAGCAAACATCTTCAGTTCTGGTTCTCCACAACCACTGTTTGTGACAGTTTTATGTAAAAATATGATCTTTTCCTCTTTTCTGTCTGTCTTGTTGTTCAAATCCATAGGCCCTATGTCTCAGGTGTCTCCAGTTTTGACAGATTCTGTTTCCTTTCCGCTCTTCTTCATCTTGGTCAGGTCTTTCCATCCTTACAGACATTTTCTTTTTTTTTTTTTTTTTTTTTTGCTGTCCCAACCTCTGCGCCACCTCAGAGGCAGTGCACCCACGCCGCTCATTCCGACACCCAGTACACAGCCACAGCCCGGTCGGCCCCGCCGCAGCCCCCCGGCACCGGCAATCCACAGGGAGCAGTCAATGTCAAGTCGTCAAGAGGCAACCCACCGGAGGAGACACAGCACTGCCGCCGAGTCACTTCGTGGTGTTCAGTGGCACCTGTTCTGATCAAACATACGCAGGACACCACCTACTAAGCCCCCTACTGACGACAATAATTGCTTAGTCGCGGAGCCGGCGTGAGTGAGCTCTCCCTCCGGAGGGCGCCACCACGTCCGTCCAACGACAGCCCCCATGGACTCGCCGAACCCCGGTGACCCGGACGGAACCAAACCAAGGCCACAGACGTGGAGAGAGGACATCGAAATTGAGGTCACCATGAAAGCAGGGCATGAAGGGCCACAGAATTTGAGACTTTTTTTTTTAAAATGCTGATCGATGAGAATGAGGATGATTAAGATGATGCTACGGATTTCCATTTTCGGTCTGAGACTACATGACAGGGCTGTACTCTACGCTTCCTTTCATAATATATCCCGGTGTCAACCAGGCCCGAGAGATACAGGGCACCTGCAGTGTTGGTCATGAAATTTGAGCAACACTCTCAGAAACGCATCCATTAACTGATTAAGTGGATGAAACTCGACTGTGTGGTCCCAGTCTTCCCAACTGAGTCCGCAGCAACTCAACTCTGGGTAGGGGCCGGTCGGGGCAGAAAAACCCCACACTGACTTCTGATGGGATTCGAACCCATGACCTCCCAGCCGGGAGTCCGCGACGCTAACCACTTCGCCACGGCGGCTGGTCTTACAGACATTTTCATTTCCAATTCTACTTGTTCTTGGCCGCCCCCACCCCACTCCTTTTTTTTTCTGAAAAACAGAAGGAAGGAAGGAAAATAAAATCTAGACTGATTTTACATTTACTTTCAACATTTTACATGTCATTTTACACGAGTCACTGTTGATAAATCCATTTCACATTTGCTCTGTAACAGAAGGAAGTGGAGGGAAAATAAAATCGCTTGGTTTGAATTTGACTAAGACACGCTCATTTCAAATTACGATGAAGCGCGGGTGAGGGAAGCGGGTTGGGGGAGGGAGATCCGTGAACCACACATTTCAAAAGCCAGTGCCCCCCCCCCCCCCCCCTTCTTTTTCACCCTCCCCCCATTTTCCCCCTCCCCCCTCCATTCAAGTGGTAGTTTTGGAACGTGGTGACAGTCCTGAGATAACCTCTGCTGTTGACGGGACTATAATTTTAATCTTAATCTTAATCCTCCATTCAAACTAAGCTAGTTCAACTGTTAAAAAAAACCCCTCCCGCTCCCCCCCCCCCCCCCCCCCCCCCTTTTTCCCTTCCACTTTTTGTGCTGCGGCCTATTTTTTCAATCCTCTGCACACTGCACAAGTGTGTGTGTGTGTGTGTGTGTGTGTGTGTGTGTGTGTGTGTGTGTGTGTGTGTGTGCGTGCGTGCGTGCGTGCGTGCGTGCGTGCTCACACATGCATCTGTGTGTGCGTGTGCCTGTGAGTGTGCGTGTGCGTGTGTGTGTGTGTGTGTATGTGCATACATGTGAGTGTGCATGCGTGCGTACGTACGTGTGTACAATGTGTGTTTGACATGCATTTTGTTATGATCATGCCTTCTCTTACTAAAACAGTAGGGCCTGTGCAAACATAAGGGAATTAACTCTTGTAAGACTCTATTTGTACAATTGCCAAAGTTGTCCTTCCAACAACTCAACTGCTTACTAACAGATTACCAATGATCATGACAAAAGGAAAATGGAACGATCCTATCTGGTTTTAAAAGATGTAAACATTAAGGTGGGTCATCATAATAGTGAACAATCGCACAGGCCTTTGCACACAGGGGGGGTTTGATTCATCCCTTCAAAAAACATTGTTTTTTTTTGTTATGCGGCAACCAATGATGAAATCTCACACAGCAGTGTGTAATCCAGCCTGTGTCAACTGGTAGTGCGCACGGGGGTCTTGGTGACCTCGTTACCGCGCGGGATAAAAAGTGCAAAGTTGCGTTAACTGTGCCTGTTTTGCATCAAGCTTGCTGGCGACACAAGATGTGTAAAATGAAAAATTCTTTTTTCCCGTGCAAGAGCAGTCTCTCAAGTGAGTTTTATGCCCCTTCTTTTGGCTGTTTAAGCGCGGGGTTGGTTACTGTCAGCCCTTTTCTCACCATGCCACCACGAAGAAAACTTAGCACCTTTGACAAAACCAGGGCGATTGCGTGGATACAAGATGGCATTGCAAAGGCTGAAGTGGCGCGACGACTTGGTGTGCATCATTCAGTTATTGTTAGACTGATCAGCGTTTTAGGGCGACCAACAGCGTTGAAGAGAGGCCACGGTCAGGTCGGCCTAGGCAGACTACTCCCAGAGAAGATCGTTTCATCATCGAGAGGCAGGCCCTATTGCAGCGGGATACCACTTCCACCAGCATCCAAAGGCAGCTTCGTATGGCAAATAACACCATCCTCAGCCGTCAAGCCATACGAAACCGTCTTCACCACTTCGGCCTCAGATCACGTCGCCCAGCTGTTCGACCACGACTGCTAGCAGCCCATAGGCTGGCTCGCCGAGCTTTCTGCCATCGTCATGTGAGATGGAACCAACAACAGTGGTCCCAGGTCCTCTTTTCAGATGAGTCGCGGTTTAGTCTTTGAACACAATGACGGCCGAACTAGAGTTTGGAGGCGTGTTGGTGAACGTTACATTGATGCAGCTGTTCGCCAGACCAGGGCCTTTGGGGGAGGATCTGTTATATGGGGTGCCTTCAGCCTCCACCACAAGACACCACTCTACCATATTGATGGAAACCTCACAGGCATCCGCTATCGGGATGAAATCCTGGCGCCTTTCGTTGTTCCGACCATGCAACGGATAGGACCCATGGCAGTCTTCCAAGACGACAATGCTCGGCCACATAGGGCCCGGGGTGCCGAAAACTTCATTGTGCAGGCCAGCATCAACAGGATGATCTTCCCGGCGTATAGTCCCGACCTCAATCCCATCGAGCATATGTGGGATGAGTTGGGGAGACGTGTGTGAAGGAGAACCATCCACCTCCCAGAGACCGCCAGATCTCTTCCAAATGCTGCAACTGGAATGGCAGAGAATCCCTCAGAGGGTCATCAGAACACTGGTCAACTCGATGAGGAGTCGCTGCGTGGAATGTCTCGCCAATGGCGGTGGCCACACCCACTATTGAAATGATTTTGTGAACTGAACAGATTTTGCGAACTTTGATTTCGACGACCCATCCTCTGTTTAATTGTCTGTAAATCAACAACCGTTCATTCGATCCCAATGAAATTCAATGTACGTTGGAACAAGATAATGAATTAAATCTGTTCCCAATTTCAAATCGTGGCTTTTATATTTTGGAAATTATGCGGGTACATGTAAACTGTGCTTAACCAAATTAAATCAGATCATATTGCTTACAGCTCAGCCAACAATGAGGGCAATATCAGGGCCGTCACCTCCTCAGTCAATTCTCTATTAGTGTTTCACACACACAGACTCTCTATCTCTCTCTTTCATTTAAACTGATTACCTAAAAAGGACGATCAGGTATGAAGACAAGAAAGAGAGAGACAAATGACTTAGTGCCAAAAGATGGGTTCAAACAATGGACAACAGGTAGGGAAAATAAAGCTGCTCTTTTGCTAAGATTATTATCTTTTCTGATACTATCATCCCATGTCAATGAAAATTATCCAAGAGAAAAAAAAGACTTTTACTAAGACTGTTTTACAAAGAAGATTACTTGAATACTGAAGAAAGCAAAATGTTGTACACAAAAACTCTCTCACTGCTGTTACTTCCAAACACAGCTCAAGTAAAGTTAAACTGTTAATATATTTCTCAGGTTCTCTCTAATCTTCTGTCCTTTTAGACAGCTTTCATATCTGAATAGATTAGGCTTATAAAATGTGTGTGATGTACTGTCTTATTTATGACATCTTCCTGAAGTATATTTCATACTTTCTCATCAAACCACATTTTCGTCTTTATTTCTTTCTTTTTTTTTTTTTTTTTTTTTTTTTCAAACTTTCATCCAATTAGTAACTGTGTGCATATCAATATTTTGTCACTCAAATTCACTTGACGATTACAAAACAAATAACTTGTGCAAACAGAGTCAAGCATAAAAAGTACAACTACTGTTACTCAAATTCACTTGACGATTACAAAACAAATAACTTGTGCAAACAGAGTCGAACATAAAAAGTACAACTACCTTTCGCACACTTTAATAGCTCACTAAATTGTTAATGAATAAAATCAACTATACTAAATACTAGCAACAATACTATAACGTACATAAACGTAACAAGATATAAGTTTCTGTTGTTGTTGTTGTTGTTTTACAAAGTCATTAAACATATAATGTCTTAGATCTATGGTTTCCAATAAATAGTGTCAAAAAATTAGACAAGCCTTTGACACTAAATGGCAAGAATGCATACATCAGACATTTGGCCACATTGATGCAATTATCACTATACAGGCTGATGAAAATGTATAAGTTCATAGATTCATGGTGGAAAAAGTGTCATACTTCAGATGACAAAAAATTATTACAACACATCTTACAAAACATTCCTAAGAAGAAAGCAGTGAACTTTGGATGAAATTGGAAATCCAAAATGTCTCATGCTTTCAATCAAGTTGTGGCAAATGATTAATGTCCGGGTTTTTGTCTTGGTTTTTTCGTTTCGTTTTGTTTTTTTTTGCTTTTTTTCTTAATAAAAGATATTCAATATTTTGTGGAACATCAGATTGATGCCTGGAAATACAACTGCTATAACTCTACTTTTTTGCATTTTTGAGATTTTTGGTATCCTATGAGAGCGGGCCAAAGGGTATAACATAGCCAAGTCCCAATCACTTTATCGTAAAACTAAACATGCTGTGATCAAAATACCTGTACCTGACTCAGCTTGCAGTATATCTTGTGGGGATAAATAATCTTTTTTTTTTTTTTTTTTTGTCTCCTGTAAAATCTGATTTTCAGACTTACAGCTGTTGTAAATCTGGGCAGCGAGATGTTTATGACAAAAATTGATATATATATATGTGTATATATATATATATATATATATATATACGTATATATAAAACACATTATATATGGAATATATATGGAATTAAACAATCTCTTTTTCATAACAAACATGTACACAACTTGCAAGATACTTCTGTCTTGCTTTTTCAGTATGTGACCATTTTACCATTTGCAGTATTTAGCCTTTATAGGCGTCTTCATATATATATATGGAGTGAATTTGGCTGCTGCTATAATTCCTATTTCATTATTATCTTCTTCTTCGATAGAAACTTCAGTTTGAATTTACTTCTCTTATAATATCTAAGCATTTTTTTTCCCAAGCATTTAGGCATATTTTACTCTGACCAGATGTTTTGATCAGGATTTATGAAAATCTTAAAATTGTCACTGTCTCTGAGCCCACCTTTCGGCACACCGTAATATACAGAGACAGAGGCGTATAGAAAGAAAGACTGAATGAGAGAGAGAGAGAGAGAGAGAGAGAGAGAGAGTTGGAATGAGACTCAGAGAATGAGACTGACAGAGAGAGAGAGAGAGAGAGACAGACAGACACAGAGAGAGAGAGAGAGAGAGAGAGAGAGAGAGAGAGAGAGAGAGAGAGAGATTGTCAACTTCAATATCCACATGTACATTGAGAGAGACAAACAGACAGACAGACAGACAGACAGAGACAGAGAGAGAGAGAGAGAGAGAGATTGTCAACTTCAGTATCCACATGTATAGCGTGTATGTTTTAATCTATATATGCAGTGTCTGGTAGGAAGATATTCACGCCTCCGGAGTGTGAATCAGGAATCAAGGAGCGACTGAAGGAGGAAAGAGTGTGTGTGTGTGTGTGTGTGTGTGTGTGTGTGTGTGTGTGTGTGTGTGTGTGTGTGTGACTGAAAATAACTTAATAAGGGTTCTAGGAGACAAAAAAAAAAAAAGTAGTTTAAAGCAGCAATATTCATAAAAGATGGTTCATATAATGGAGGAGGGAAGGCGATTGCCCAAACCAAGGCGGTGGGGGGATGGGTGGGGGTGGGGGGGTAGAGGGTCTTTGGGTTACTTAGGTCCTGGTGGGGTACAAGGGCAATACCTGGGACAGGGGCTCTGCCCCCATAGGCTGAACACAATTCAGGGCTCCGTCCCCATAGGCTGAATATAATATCAGGGCTCTGCCCCCAAAGGCTGAATACAATATCACTATCATCAGGTATTTCAGGTGCACTCAAGGCCTCTCCCAGAAGATAAGTCTTTTCATGAAATGTCCATTGTAAATCTGTCCATATTTAATCAAATGAGAAGCGAGGGGCGGGGGAGGTGGCAGCTGGGCACCTATGACCTACCAATCCCACACCTCCTCCCCCCCTCTCCAAATTACCCCTCCTTCTAGTACACATCGACACAGACACACTTGAAGCAATTCGCAGCATGCATAATCAGTATGAGTCTCTCCTTATTCTTCACCAAACGAAGTTCGGTTTCTTTCATTCTGTTCATGTAAGCTCCAATAAAGTCAGAAGTTTGGGCCGGCTAAACAAGGCCTTTGTCCCACCATTTCTGTGGTTGGTGTCAGATACAACCTGTGCAGTTTGTCAGGTACAACATGAGCAGTTTGTCAGGTACAACTTGTGCAGTTTGTCAGATTCAACTTGAGCAGTTTGTCAAGTACAACTTGAGAGCAGTTTGTCAAGTACAGCAGTTTGTCAGATACATCATGAGCAGTTTTGTCAGGTTCAACTTGGGCAGTTTGTCAAGTACAACTTGAGCAGTCTGTCAGGTACAACTTGAACAGTTTGTCAGGTAAACTTGCGCAGTTTGTCAGGTACAACTTGAGCAGTTTGTCAGGTACAACATGAGCAGTCTGTCAGGTACAACTTGTGCAGTTTGTCAGGTACAACTTGTGCAGTTTGTCAGGTACAACTTGAGCAGTCTGTCAGGTACAACTTGAGCAGTTTGTCAGACCTGTACAACTTCTGCAGTTTGTCAGGTACAACTTGAGCAGTTTGTCAGGTACAACTTGAACAAGTTTGTCAGGTACAACTTGAGCAGTCTGTCTGGTACAACTTAAGCAGTCTGTCAATGCAACTTGAGCAGTTTGTCAGGTACAACTTGAGCAGTCTGTCAAATACAACTTGTGCAGTTTGTCAAGTTCAACTAGCACAGTCTGTCAAATACAACTTGTGCAGTTTGTCAAGTTCAACTAGCGCAGTCTGTCAAATACAACTTGTGCAGTTTGTCCAGCTATGCGTTGATTTGCTTAGAAAGGCACTTAACCAGCTGGGAGGAAGGGAGGGTAATAATGTCGTGCCACCACCCCCCACCTCCCCTAATTATTCCAGGTGAGGAAGGGGGTGAGGGGGGATGGAGGGTGGGTAGGCGCCGCCACAACCAAGATGTAGTCTAAGCACATGAGCTCCTGACAGTGACAACACTAAAACACAAACGTTTCACCGTGCGGCTGGGAAGAACAAGCCAGTACACATTCCGCCATACTCCATTGCTTGCCTATCTACACAGCCCTCCGGTCGAAGTGGGGCAGGGGTAGGCTTAAAGTTAAACATGAACATGATTTTATCAGTTGGCACGACATGACTGAAGTGGGCACGTAACAAAACTTCACAAATGGAACTGACACGGCATGTTAACGTTCGCCCCACTGTCAGCTGACCACCACAACATTTGAAAAATCCACAATGATTTTGTAGTAGGTGCTTACCGGTTATTGACAACAATACGACGGCAAGTTGTGCAAAATGTCCTGCAGCCCTTGCGGCTATCGGGAGAACGTCAGCCAGGCACCGATTGGTTGAACCTGTGACCTATGAATAATCTAATCCGATTCTTCTACTTGATGATGAGAATCTACACACACACACACACGCACACACAGAGCAAACCTATGCACCTTCACCCTTGGGGTGGGGGCTGGAGGGCAACCAACTCATTCTCCACAGAGTATGAACCTAAAATATATTACAATGCACTCATGAACAGTAGGCCTAACTGCAGATTCAGTTTCTTTGTTACGGAATAGATTATTCATAGGTCACAGGTTCAACCAATAGGTGCCTGGCTGATGTCAAGCGACTATCTTCTGAAACGTTACTAGTACTACTATCTTCTGAAAACACTACTATTATTTTCATAAGATAGTAGTAATACTACTAACTTATGAAAATTATAGTAGTGATTTCAGAAGATAGTAGTACAAGTAACGTTTCAGAAGTTAGTAGCTTCGTGTTGCGACTATCTAGTGAAATGATCCCTGTGTGAAATTATGTCCTCTTTCTTAGTATTATTACTGTCCAGGGTCACTAATCGATGGTCTTTTGGCCCTATTTTCACCACCTGACTGCTAATCAGTATAGAATGGGTTCATGTGAACAATTTATGACGTTGCTGACCAATGGTCAGTGTCATTGACCAGTGGTCATTTTTGCCCCCATTTCCACTGTTTGACTGCTAATGTAGAACGAGTTCATGTGAACAATTCATGTTGTGGTTGACCTGTGGTCAATGTCATTGACCAGTGGTCATTTTAGCACAATTTTACGGTTTGACAGCTAATTAGTGTAGAAGAGTATGTGAACAATTAATGACGTTTCTAACCAGTGATCAATATCATTGACCAGTGGCCATTTTGGCCCATATTCACTGTTTGACAGCTAGTGAGTGTAGAACGAGGTCATGTGAACAATTTATGACGTTTCTGACCAGTGGTCAGTGTCATTGACTAGTGGTAATTTTGAACCAATTTCATTGTTTCACTGCTGGTTAGTGTAGAGCGAGTTCATGTGAACAATTCATGATGCTGCTGACCAGTGGTCAGTGTCATTGTCCAGTGGTCATTTTGGCAAAATTTTACTGTTTAACAGCTAATTATTGTAGAATGAGTTCATCTGAACAATTTATGATGTTGCTGACTAGTGGTCAGTGTCATTGCCCAGTGGTCATTTTTACCTTATTTCACTGTTTGACTGCTAATTTCTACGGTAAACTCTGTGTGTGTGTGTGTGTGTGTGTGTGTGTGTGTGTGTGTGTGTGTGTGTGTGTGTGTGTGAGAGAGAGAGAGAGAGAGAGAGAGAGAGAGAGAGAGAGAGAGAGAGAGACAGACAGAGAGAGAGAGAGAGAGAGAGAGAGAGAGAGAGAGAGAGAGAGAGAGAGAGAGAGAGAGAGATTTCCATGCGTATACTTTTTACTTTTGTGGGAGTGGGGGAGAAAGATTTCGATGCTCAGACTTTTTACTTATTGTAAATAAACTGTAAACAGCGTTGAACAGTACAGTCCGTGTAAGTATTGCCGAATGGTGTGGAGAAAGATTTTGGAATAACATTTCTAACTGAAGGAAATGAGCGCCTAACAGACAGTTCATTTTACTAACCTTGGACGAAAATATGCACGTCTATTGTACACTGATAATTCGTGCGTATGGTAAATGCGCGTATGTTGTCAAATTGCCAAACGCGCGTTTATTGGACGCACCCGTGTGTGCGAGTATGTGCGAGCGAAGTGCGCATACATGTAATTTGTGTGCGTGTGCGTGAGTATATGTGCGTACGTGCGTTGTCTGTCTCTTAATATAAACCTAGCAAGCAATTGTATATATATCAACGGAAAGGGTAAAGCGCGAACTTTGTAACGAGCATAGAATTAAATACATTTTGGGTAAAATGGCACCGCTACTGTTACAGAAACAAACAGAAGTAAAACATAGGAGAACACGATCTTGTGTACGTTTGTTTGGTTAGTACGACATCAGCAGATGAGGAAGAAAAGGGGCATAACACTTCGCTCTTACTTTTGAACAGATGGAGAGAAAGTCTGAGGTATTCAATATGTGTAATGATATGCAAGTGAAATTTTTTAAGGAAATTAAATCATTGCACACAGTACACACTTTTCACTGTTTTGGCTTTAGATGATAAGGTCCTTGACCAGTGGTATTTTTTGCCTAATTTCGCTGTTTGACCGCCAGTTACTTCTGTTATTTCTGTAACAGTAGCGTTGCTATTTTACCCAAAATGCTCGTTACAAAGTTCGCGCTTTACCCTTTCCGTTGATATATAACAATTGCTTGTTAGGTTTATATTAGGAGACAGACATCGCACGCACGCACATATACTCACGCACACGTACACAAATTACATGCACGCGCACTTCGCTCGCACATACTCGCACACAGCACTGCTGTAGGGTAGAGGCTTAGATATTGTACCTGCTAAGGGAAAATGGCTTTTGCCTGATAACAAAACGAAGGAACACACTATTCAAAGCTTTGTTTTAAGGTACTTTTTATTGGCTTAATCACAAAAACATTCAACAAGATTTTTGAGTCCGTTTTGGAGAAAAAGCAAAAAAACTAAAAAGTAGCAAGTGGTTCAATATATAAACCCTGTCATGAATATTGTACCATACTGGTCCTCATGTTGTACCAGCTGGTACAACATAAGCGACCATGGATCATATATTGGACTGCTTGACAGCTGTTCAAAACCTTTAGAAGAATGAAGAAAACACAATAGATTTCAGTCTGTGAACGCAGAGTACTTCTTGGGGATAGGGACGGAAATGAGAAGACTATGGGCAGGGGGTATAGACTTTAGATATTGGTTATATTAACATGAAGCTGGCCACAAGTGTCGTGTAATAATACGTAAAGAAAGTTCATCCACGTTTAGCTTAACCTCAATGCACAAATGAAAATTCAATATCTGGCTCATCTATGGCATAGGAAAAGACTAGAATCACTTGAATGATTCAAACAAATTAAAATGATTTGACTCGCATCAGAACAAAACAAAACATACTGCCAGGGTGAAATTTGTAGACTCTAGCTTTGTTAAACTTAAGATGTGAAAAAAATTATCCAAGGGTTGTGCCTAGATTCAGCAGGCACGCGTTCATTTTTTCCATACAGACAAAAAGAAACGAATTCGTTAACAAAAAAAAAAAAAAAAAAAAAAAAGAAAGAACGTACTGGAAAAAAAGACGATTCAACTGAAAATTGACCACATGTCAAAGTGAATCTCATCACATTCCAAACTTAATCACTGCAAAGGTCACAGAGGTACTGCTCCCCAGGATCACCAGCACAGAGAACATGGACCCACACTTCACATGTCTGACACTGTATCATGTCTTCCTCTCGCGACTCTTGGCACAAAAAGCACAGCCAATTATTTTCAAAGTTTCCACTTTGCTCGAGTCTTTTGGCACTCTTTTTTGATTTTGTGTTCCGTTCCACTTGATTTTTCTTTTTACGATTGCACGAATCACTTGCCTTTTTATTCTCTCGTTTTGCCCTTTTCTCTGTTGCCGTCATGAGAGACGCTTTATAAGGGCTAGAGGTAAGGATTACAGACTTGCCCCTTTTACAGCTCCTTTTCATGAGACTGGGTTCCTTTGTTGGCACAGGGGATATGTCTGCAATGGAGAGTCTTTTTGCTGACTGACAGTCATTGTTCCCATTGGGAGAAGGATCCTGGCCTGTCTGGCCTGGGGTGGCAAGTTGTCCAGTTTGGTGTGAGGATGAAAGGCCTGAGATTCCTACCTGCTGACTTTCGTGCTCTGCTGTTTGAGGCTGCTGGCCTGGGTGGTCCTCACAGGTAGTCTGTTGGCCTGGGTGGTCCTCATAGGTAGTCTGCTGGCCTGGGTGGTCCTCACAGGTAGTCTGTTGGCCTGGGTGGTCCTCATAGGTAGTCTGCTGGCCTGGGTGGTCATCACAGGTAGATTGTTGACCTGGGTGGTCCTCACAGGTAGGCTGTTGGCCTGGGTGTTCTCCACAGGGGATCGGTTCACTATGTCCTGCAATAGAGTAACTACAATATAAGGAACCTGCTGTGTGTTACCACCTTTCATTTTTGTATAGATGTGACAGAAAACGTTTTCTGTTTTTAGAAAACAGCACAGTAGGAACTTGGGCCATTTCTTTTAAACTTTCTCTCGGCTTGATCAAAGTTAGAATGTTGATCGTCGTCATATGTCTATATGAAAATGAGTTTTAGACATTTTTTTTTCTCAAAATGAATGTTTAAAGAAAAAACAAATCCAAAATGTACTGATGTAATCGCTCTACCTTCTGAATGTAAGTGTGGATGATTAATGTGTTGGTTTACTTATTCAAGTTCACTGACCTTCATTTTCGGAGACGATAACGCAGTCATAGTGGCCCACGTCCGCGACCCTCGCTGAGTACATGACGTGCAGTGGACACTGTCCTTCAAAATCCCCCACCCCATATTTCATGATGCTGTGGAGATTTTTGTCCACAACAATGATGGGTTTCTTGAGGACCTTAGACATGGCAACGACCTCAAGTTCTCCCGGCATGGATTTTGGGTCTGACATTGCGGACAGTCTTTCTTCCATTGACTTGTATCGTCTTGCACCCTGTGGTAGATCAGCGTTTTACAACGTCCAGAGAGGAAGGGCAGAGTATGACTGAAAGTCATCACAGATGTAATCTGTTACCTCAGCCTTAGTTTGTCAGCCAGCGTTTTTTTCTTTCATTCGTAGCAGAGCGTCCACAGGAAGGCAGTTTCTATTCCTTGCCGCATTCTGCAATCGCTGGTCTTGGGATATCGCCACACTTCTGAAGAAGCAGCTTCCATCTGGATTAGTCTGAATAATCTTCACAGAGATCCTTCTGACAGAATCGACGTGTGTCCGGTTGTTGTTTTCTTTTTCAGGTCTGGTGGGAATGGGACTGTGCATTTCTGGTCGTGGCAACTGGGGTGTCTCTGGACCTTGAAGCCTTGAAGACCGTGGTGGTAAAGGAGGTGGGGATGGTCTTGGTGGCACAGGTGGTGGCAAGCTGCCCCTGTCAGGCCTTACTGGACGTGGCGGAACTGGTGGCTCTGGTGAAGACAGTGAACCCACAACAACTGAAGGTGAAGGAGACAACACTGGCGGGGAGACAGTGGATGGCAAGAAATCATGCTCCTCAAAGACGTGTCTGGAACAGGGCCAGATTCCACAGCGTTCAAAGCCATTGACTGCTGTCGCCATTGTTGCAGCTTTGGTGTACGCTTCAGCGAACAGTCTGCTCACATTATATGTGGGGTCACTTTTCTCCCAGGGTTGGTTCTCAGCCATTTTTCAACTGCTTGGTTATAGTAGAGCTTGAGAGGCCTGAAGAACGCCACATCTAGTGGCTGCATCCGGTGTGTGGAGTGTGGTGGTAGTGAAATCATGATGACGCCATGTTGTCTTGCTAAGTCGATTGCTTCAACATTTTTGTGTGTGAGTGTTATGGCCATCTAAAATGAGTATGACAGGTCTCTGACGTGTTGGCTTTGTGCAGTTGATGAAATGCTGCAGCCACCGTACGAAAATGTGTCTTTCCATCCACCCTGATTCGTTGCAGATGACCTGGCTTCCTGGCGGTGCTCCCTCTGCCAAAGAATCGGTCATTCTTTTCCGTTTGAAAAGTATTAAAGGGGGGATATAGTTTCCAGACGCACTAAACAGCATACAATGGTTGTATTAACGCCTCGCTCTCCACTTGTTGTCGCGCTCACCCGTTTGACACCTTTCTTAGCGATCACTTTAGGTGGCCTGTGAACTGTATTTATTCCTGCTTCATCCATGTTGTAGACTTTGGTAGCATTGATCTCATTATGCTCAACTGTTCTCTCCAAGAGATCAAAGAAATGATTCACTTCATCCCTGTTGAAGCCTTCCTTTCGAGCCTGAGATGTTCCTTCAGGTTGCCGAAGCCCCAGCTCAGGATGTCTTTTCAGAAATCGTGAGAACCACGTTTTTCCCGCTGTTTGCTTCGTTTTATTGAAGGCATGGCAAAGTTGATTTCTCTCAGCTACCTGAACGCCAGCGACATTAAATCTTTACGCGCGTTACCCCAAACAAATGATCTTGTAAAAGCAGCACATGTTCCATTAGTTCTCTTTCTAATTTCTCGGTCAGAGTGCACTGCCTTCCAAAATGTTTTTGTCCACCGTTGGCGAACTTGTTCTTTGACAGGAGGTGTCTCTTCAGTGTTGGTTTGGGGACCCCATACTGGCGACAAGTCTCATTTAACCCTTGATCCCCATTTCTGTATGATGCCATTGCCCGTTCCATGTTTTCTATGCTCCAAGCACCATACCGCCTGAAAAAATCGCATTTATACTATTATTCAAGTACTTTTTCAACAAATATAAATTCATTACTGCTGTCAACAATGTTGTCAGTCAATATCTAATCTTGAACATTATGAATGAAAGAAAACACATCTCTTATTGCTTAGCTTACATTTTGTACCAAGTGGCTTTCAAATCGTACCACTGGTACAATATGTACGCTACTTAATGGTACAATATGTAGCTATGCTGGTAACACTACACATGGACCCCCCTTGGCGCAATGGTGAAATATAAAAAACAGAGTCTACCATCTATTTGTCTGTGTGTGGCAGAAGTAATCCACAAAAATACCTAACATTTTTCAAACGTGTGTCTTAAGGTTCTCTGCCACACATTTTTTGTGTTGATATTTTAACAGCAACGATGAGGAAAACATGTCATCACTTACCGCTTTTCACGTGAAGTGGATGCCGCCATTGTAGTTTGCGCCATAAGCCAACAGGAAGTAAGCTTTCAAAATAGAGACCAACTGGAAAATTTCAGCCTATGGTTTTACTGAAATCAGTGCGGTACAAATTGGAAACTGGTACACATTCTAAGCCTCTACCCTACTGCCCGGACATGCCGTGCCTCCGTGACGGCACAACTATAAAAAAAAGATTCCCATCTTCTCTCGTCTACCTTCTAGGGGATGCAGCTGCCATAAATATTTTGAACAGGGCTCTGGCCACTGGAAGGGTAAGTTTACATGCACCAGCCATGACCTTTGTGACCCCAGAGTAGACCGAACACAAAGGCCTGTCAGGCACTGGAAGGCACATCTGGAATTTCCTGCTTCACCAATTTATCGGGCAGAAGAAGGATGACATGTTGTTTTAGAACTGGTTCAGCAAAGCAGTTCAGAAAATGAAGGGGGTAAATGTGTACAAGTTTATCGAAAAGAAATCTTAGCTTGATTTATTTGTTCTGTGTATTTAGTAGTTTTATACGTCTTATCATCTAAAGCCAAAACAGTGAAAAGTGTGTACTGTGTGCAATGATTTAATTTCCTTAAAAAAAAAAAAAAGAATTTACTTTGCATTACACATATTGAATACCTCATGCTTTCTCTGCATCTGTTCAAAGTAAGAGCGAAGTGTTATGCCCCTTTTCTTCCTCATCTGCTGTTGTCATACTAACCAAACAAACGTACACAAGATTGTGTTCTCCTATGTTTTACTTCTGTTGTTTCTGTAACAGTAGCGTTGCTATTTTACCCAAAATGTATTTAATTCTATGCTCGTTACAAAGTTTGCGCTTTACCCTTTCCGTTGATATATAACAATTGCTTGCTAGGTTTATATTAGGAGACAGACATCGCACGCACGCACATATACTCACGCACACGCACACAAATTACATGTATGCGCACTTTGCTCGCACAAACTCGCACACACGGGTGCGTCCAATAAACGCGCGTTTGGCAATTTGACAACATACGCGCATTTACCATAAGCACGAATTATCAGTGTACGATAGGCGTGCATATTTTCGTCCAAGGTTAGTAAAATGAACTGTCTGTTAAGTACTGTTATTCCAAAATCTTTCTCCACACCATTCGGCAATACTTACACGGACTGTACTGTTAAACGCTGTGTTTACAGTTTATTTACAATAAGTAAAAAGTCTGAGCATCGAAATCTTTCTCTCCCACTCCCACAAAAGTAAAAGGTATGCGCATGGAAAATCTCTCTCTCACGTCCTGCAGCCTCATCCTAAAAATAAGCCTGGGCCCTGCACTACTAGATGACTTCACACCAGCTCCGAATCATTGGTCCTTGTGTTTAGTATAGAGTCGTAGATTCTAAAGCTGCAGGTCGTGTTAAAAGCAAACAAAATACATCATCGTGTTCAGCATTTTTTTTTTCTCTTCAGATATATCTTCATATACACGAGTTGAGTCTGTTCAGTGTCCCGCTATAATTAATCAAAGGTGAAGAGGTTGGCTGTTGACGACAGGGCTGTCTGTACCGCATCCGCCTGCATCGCGGATGTTTACACTTGGTGTCTGACCTCGCCCCTTCTCTACGCTCAGTAAAATTTGACCCCGCCGTGTCAGTTTCCACACGTGCATCGCTTCGCGCGCGTACAGAGGAACGTGCTGGCGATGTCTTCTTATACTTGACTGCTGGGAAACCTGCATGTTATTTTGATGCGCGCAGAGTGGGCAACAGAATGAATCTCTCTACTTTTGGGAAGGCACTTCAGAAAACCGGCAGTTGTCAGCAAAATGGCAAGAAAGTAAACAGTAAAATCACAATTAAGACCTGATTTCACACATGCATTCAATTCACATTTAAAGTTTTATTTGAAAATAATTACAATTGCATGCCACAATGTATCTGTAATAATAATATTAATAATAATAAATGTCTGTATTATCTTTTTTTGTAATAGAAATGACATTTTTTTTCACTGTGCATATGTTTGTATGTTTTTTTGTTTGTACTTATAAACATGTTAAAATGAATTTTTTAAAAAAAATGTTGAAGACAAAAAAAAAAAAACACATAATAATAATAAAGACAACATTTCTATAGCGCGATTCCAGACGTCAGGCATCTGCTCAAGGCGCTTTACAATTTCAATACCTAGATGCCATATGGGTCGGATTTTCATGCACTGCATTCATGCGCCATTACTCACTGACTTGACACATTCATGGGCGTGCAAAGGTGCTGCAGGTTAGGCGCATCGCATTGCTTACGATATTTGTCCAAATCCAACGCATATGGGTATGTGGTGTGTTTTTTAAACTACATTTACTTTTTTGTATCCAAATTTTGCCAGGGTAAACGAGCCAAATGTTACCATGGGATCTTTAACGTGCATACCGCAATATGGCATACACGGGATCGTGATGTCTGATCCTAGGCGCTTAGCCATTTACCACCCAAAGGCTGGGGAGTGGGAGATCTTTTTTTTGTTTTTCCTTTTCATGGACACGGTTGTGTATTGATAAGTGCTGTTGAAATGAACACTTTTTTTTTTTTTTTTAGAGATTAGACCATAAGCATTCATTGCTATTATTGTTTTTATTGCAGGTGGATCTCGGAAACGAGCACATCGCCATATTGACAACTGTGACAGTGAACAACCCTCTTCCAGCTCTGCAAGCAGTGACAATCAAGGAACCGTAAAAATTAACTGGGACCTCTGTTGCTTGTGTCAAGAGTACACACCCTATACCCAAAAGAATGGTCCCCAGTGTCCAGGAGACAAAGCTGGCATTGGGTACCAATACGTGGGTGAGGTTCTCCAAGGATTTCAACAAATCCAGGAACAGCCTAACATTTCTGTTGACATCTCTTGTCTGGATGAAGGAGGCGGATTTGAAATGACATTTCGTCGCCACTCGGCCAAATGACATGTCACATGCAGAAACAAAGTCAGCAGAACAATGTTGGCAAGAAAGAGGAAGGCGCTGGAAAAGCAAAACGCTTCAAACAGACTAAATCAGTCAGCATGTAGTCCAGTGAAAACAAGGCGAACTCATGAAAAGCCTCCTGATCTGCATGAACCTGACACAAAAATGTGTTTCTTTTGTGGCAAGTCTGAAGGTAAAACACATCAGGTGATGACATGGAGTGTGCACTCCAAAGTGACCCAGTATGCAGAACTGCTCAAAGACCACAGTATCCTGGCAAAACTGTCTGCTGGCGATATGATTGCAACAGAAGCCATGTATCATGCTACCTGCTTGATTACATTCTACAGGCGTGCAAACAGCATAGACTCATCCACCCAGAGCAAAGATGAGCAAATACAAGCATTGGCTTTTGCAGAGCTGGTCGCTTATGTCGAGAGTTACCGCGAGAACGATACTACTGCAGCTGTGTTCAGCATGCCACAGTTGGTAAAACTGTATACATCTCGCTTGTATGAACTTGGAGCTGAAGACACTGACGTGCATTCCACTCGGCTGCGTAACAAAACTTTATATCTGCCATTTCCGATCTGATTGCTACACAGCAAGGTAGAGGGTATGTTCTGATATTTGACAAAGATGTTGGTGACGCTATTCAGAAAGCATGTTCCTACGACTCTGATGCTCTGGAATTAGTCAAGGCTGCTCAACACATCAGACGTGAACTAGCCAAGACGGATCATTCTTTCAATGGGAAGTTGGAAAGTGGATGTCAGGACGCTGCTGTACCATTGCTTCTACAAACATTTGTTGGTATGATATTGAATGGGCGCGGTGGCATGGAAGAGGACAATCAGCCAAACAGCAGGCAGTTTTGACGATCGCACAGCTACTTTCTTTTAACTTCAAGAAATCTTCAAATCTTGGAGCTACTTCTCGACACAGCAGACAGAGAGAGACCCCACAGCAGATCTACCTTGGCCTGAAAATCCACTCAGAAACCAGAAGTAAGAGCCTCATCGACACTTTGCACAGCCTTGGGATGTGCATATCGTACAAGAGGGTCCTTGAGATTTCCTCAGACATTACTAACAGTGTTATACAGAAATTTGAGAGAGATGGGGTTGTGATACCACAAAGAATGTACTGTAATGAAATCACTATCGGTGCTGTGGACAACATTGATCATAATCCTTCCTCAACAAGTTCGCGTGAGGCATTCCACGGAACGAGCATCTCTCTCCTCCAGCCTGCCCCAATGAACGATCATAGTGGTGATCAGTGCATCCCCTTGATTGATCAGCGTGTTCAAGGAAACAGAACTATTGCTCCACTCCCTGTGCGTTACACTGATGTTCTTCCAGTGGAACTCTCCACAGAAGAATATA
>JADBJO010001728.1:380342-385458 GCA_016801955.1 Conus betulinus
TGTTTTTACATGTTTTCACGTCAGGGACTTTCGGTTTTACTTTGGATTTAATTTTTAATGCAGCCGCTAATAACTGAATAAGGACATGACTGATTGTGGACCATGACGGCAGATTCCTGGAGAAAGACGTCAACTCAGTTTCAGTTTCAGTGTCATCAAGGAGGCATCACTGCGTGCGGACTTGTCCATAATACTAAGTTTTGAGCCACACTACGCATGATTTAAGCTGATGGATAAACGAATTAACAACTAGGATGAGAGAATTGGAGAAGAGGGTCTCGTGGCTACGGCTTAGCAGATGTCTGACGTACGCATTTGCGCTGGTCAGGCCCTCGGTGCCCACCTAACATTGGTTGTCTTTTTTTTTCTGTATGTGTGTGTAGTGAATGTACACGTGTGTGTATGGACGTGTGGGCACGGGCCCATATGTGTGTGTGTGTGTGTGTGTGTGTGTGTGCGTGTGTGTGTGTGTGTGTGTGTGTGTGTGTGTGTGTGTGTGTGTGTGCGCGTGTGCGCGCGCTTGCGCCGGCATGTGTGAATGCTTGTGTATGTGTGTGCGCATGCGTGTGTGTGTGTATGTGTGTGTGTGTGTGTGTGCGTGCGTGCGTGCGTGCGTGCGTGCGTGTGTGTGTGTGTGTGTGTGCCTGCATGTATCTGCGCGTGTGTGTGCGTATGCACAAGTGTGTGTGCATGTGTGTGTGTGTGCATAATTTGTGGGTTTGTGTGAGATACACACATATCTGCATATGTACGTGTACACATATGTATGTATATGTGTGTGTGTCTTTGTATGTGGGTGTGTACGCATGTGCGTGTATGTATGCATTTGTGGAGTTGATAGGGGCACATGTGCGCACATGTGTGGGTGTGGACGTGCTCATGCATGCATGTGCATATGTGTGTGCATAGGAGCGAGCGCACGTACGCGCGCACGTTTGTGTGTGTGTGCTTGCGCTTGTGTGCGTGCACGCGTGTATGTATGTGTTTGCGTGCGTGCGTGTGTGCCTTGCGTGCGTGCGTGCGTGCGTGCGTGCGTGCGTGCGTGCGTGCGTGCGTGCGTGCGTGCGTGCGTGTGTGCGTGCGTGCGTGTGTGTGTGTGTGTGTGTGTGTGTGTGTGTGTGTGTGTGTAGTGACTGAGTGCGTGAATGTTCAGATGACTTGGGAACAAGAACAAGAGCAAGACCATCAAATACAACATGTACGTGCACCTGTGCATGCACATGCGCATACACACACATGCACACACACACACAAAACAAAAAGAGCAACAACTGCTCCCCCTCTCACACACACACCCACGCGCGCGCATGCGTGCACACACACACACACACACACACACACACACACACACACACACACACACACATCAACCTGACGTCAACTTGATGATGAGCCAGAACATCTCCAGTCTCCCAGCCAGGAGAAACGTCCGGACGATTTCTGCAGAAGGAAAATTCTGCACGAAACTGATAACGTGCCATTGAAATAGGAGGCCTATAACTTGCCCCTATCAGCTCCACCTTGACCTATATAACTTGCCCCTATTAACTCCACCTTGACCTATATAACTTGCCCTTATTAACTCCACCTTGACCTATATAACTTGCCCCTATCAACTCCACCTTGACCTATATAACTTGCCCCTATCAACTCCACCTTGAACCAGACTGGCTAGAAACTTGCCCATATCAACTCCACCTGACCTATATAACTTGCCCCTATTAACTCCCACCTTGACCTACATAACTTACCCCTATCAACTCCACCTTGACCTATATAACTTGCCCCCTATCAACTCCACCTTGACCTATACTGGCTGAAACTTGCCCAGATCATCTCCACCTTGACCTATACTGGCTGAAACTTGCCCATATCATCTCCACCTTGACCTACACTGGCTAAAACTTGCCCATATCAACTCCACCTTGACCTACACTGGCTAAAACTTGCCCATATCAACTCCACCTTGACCTACACTGGCTAAAACTTGCCCATATCAACTCCACCTTGACCTACACTGGCTAAAACTTGCCCATATCAACTCCACCTTGACCTGTACTGCTCAACTCGTGCTGGTCTCAGTGCTCATTAGTGGCCTCTAACTTTGTCCAGATCAACTCCACCTTGACCTATACTGGTCAGCACGCGCTGAGCTCAGTGCTCATGACGGATCAGGCTTTCTAGAATCCTTCAGTACGGGGATAAATCAATGACGTTGCGTTTGCGTGCAGCAATTTGAATTAATTATCAGATTCATAAGGTAAGTAAGATGTTTTGAATTACTGTCCAGAAGATTGTTTAATGTACAATTTGATTGTTTAATGTATAAGTATTTGGTGCACATTTAATTTGAACAGGAAATGTAATTTCACATCTGTATTATCCTGTCATCATGCAAGTTTTTTTTTTGGTTTTTACTCAATTAGTGTCTCGTGGCTCATTGAAAATTTCATGTCATACTTTCTTGTTTTACCACAATTTGTTCCTTTAAAAATGTGCTTATGTCAATGTCTTTTAGACCACTAAAAATCTCGATTAAACCTTCTCTTAATCTTCTACTTTGTAAGGGGAATAATTTAGGTATTCAATTTTTTTTTTGACACAATTCATTCCATTAATCCTTTCAACAGTCAGTCACTCTCCTTGGAATCCTTTCAACAGCACAGATGACCTTTTCTGGTAAGGAAGCCATACAACATTTATATATTCCACTCGATGTCTGATAAGTTCTATCCCATACAGTCCTTCCAGTGAGGCTCTAAACCGAGGTTCCGTGTGTGAACGCACGCATAACATCTTGTACACACATAAAATCCCATCACCTACTTTCGGAAGAGAAGGCCAGTTTGGCCGTTGGTATGGATGACATATAGCATGCACCTTCCCCGAAGCTGGAGTATGGCTGCCTTAATGGCGGGATAAAAAAAAAACGGTCATACTCACAAAACTTCACTTCCTTTGTTGGGTAGATGGGATTAATCCCTGCCTGTCTGTGCAGGGAGTGTTCGCAGGAATATCAGCCTGCATACGAAAAGAAAAAGTTAAAAAAAAAAAAAAAAAAAAAAAAAAAAGGGCCCAGGGCCTGTAAAAGTTGTCACCAACCACCTTCGTGTTCTGATGGCAATCTGTCTTCCAGTTGAACGTAAGAACATCATCGACATTTTCTCTTTGAAATTACGTCATTTGACAAAGTATGACGTCACTTTGCACGTTGCACCGTGCTAGATCTACATATTCTTTTTTTTTTTTTTTTTTTTCAACCAAAGGTCGAGACACCAAAGAATACTACATGAAGTTTTGGGAGAAAAAAAAAAAACCCTAACCCATTGTTTCACTGTGAAACGGTGAAAGTGTCGGTGGGTAAGGTTGGTAGATAGATCCATCCAACCAGCTGGCACTCAGCTAAACAGCAGAGCCTTCAACGCCAATTGGCCCGGCTCTAGACAAGGAAGAAGAAGAAGAGAAGAAGACGAAGAAGATCCCAGATCTATCAGGCTGATAGATCTCGGAGTCAAGAGATCTTCAGATAAAAGGCTTTCCAATGTCAGGAAGTCAAAAAGGCTGTTAGACTGTTAGATAATTTTTTGAATTTTTTTTTTCATCTGTTCTGAGACTTTCCAGAGAACATTTTTTTCAACAGACTGCGGGTGTGTGTTTTTGGTTGTGTTAAATCTTTGATCTTGTTTTAATCTCCGTTTGCCGTTGTCTTCTTTGTCATATGGATGACTCTCACCCAAACGTTCTCATGTTACTCTTGTTTATTCAAGGATTTGTTTATGTAACTATTGTGGCTAGAGTAGGGAAGAGCAAAGAATGAAAAGGTATACAACTACTATCAGGACAGATTAAGATGGCTGAATTTACACTCATTAAAAGCAAATGCTATAACTGGGGATCTCACCGAGACCTGTGTAATATTAACTGATTCAGATGATATCAGTTTTGAGTCGTACTTTTTATCATTTTGTGAAAAAAAACTAGACATCATGAGGGTAAAGTGCTATTATGCAGTGTTCTGATACTGACAATCTACAAACCATAACAAACTGACTTTCCCGGTATCCAAACCTGTAAACTGATATATACGAGCAAACTGCACTGATGGACAAATAAGAGAGGAATACTGCTGGTGTTTTCTACTGTCTTTCTAAATCAGGTGCTGGTCACCACCACCATCATCATCATCATCATCATCATCAACAACATCATCGTCATCAATTTCGTCGTCGTTATCATCATCATCATCATCTTATTATCATCATCATCGTCGTCGTCACCATCATAATCATCAGCATTATCATCATTGTCGTCGTCGTCGTCATCATCATCATCGTCATGATCGTCGCGGTCGTGGTCATGGTCGTGGTTGTTGTCGTCGTCGTCGTATTCGTCGTCATCGTCATCATCATCATCATCATCATCATCGTCATTATTATCGTCACATTAACACCCTCATCACATTAACTTCATCGTTATTATCATTTCTATTTCTTCACGACGACTGTTGTCGTTGTCATTGGTTAAAGATGGAGACAATGCAAAAGACTGATGTGACATTACAACGAACTTCAGTCATCACATGTCTATTCAAGAACAAATCGCAGTTTGTTGGTTTGTTTGTTTTCTTGACTACTGCCTTGAAACAAATGAAGGATTCAGCAATTTTTGGCCTGCCTTTCACAGGAAGGTGGTAGGTTATCAACGAGATATTTCCTTCTTACGTTTGTCTTTCACAACTTTCAACTTCCCCAACACACAAAGAGATGTCTATGTAGCCTATTGTTTTAACTTCAGCTGAATAACGTTGTCGAAACTTCTACAGCATTTCGTGGCCCTACGATTTACCACAGAGGTAGTGAGTTCCAGAAAGTGAAAACAGGCCTACAAACAGTGTTGATCATTGGCACTTTGCTGGGCAGTGAATATCTGGACTGTGGCCTTCCTTTGTTTAATTCTTTTTAGTCTTTTTTTTCCACAAGATGTGTTAGTTGAGTGATGCTCCTGAAGTCATTGCAACTAATGGTCGCTGTGTCATTCGGTGCATTATCAATTCAGTTGTAATAAGGTACTGGTAACGTCAAAGTATGTTATAATGGACGAGAAAAACGTCAGTTGC
>JADBJO010001729.1:7500-20000 GCA_016801955.1 Conus betulinus
GCGATAAAGCCTTTGGAACGTGAAGTACCACGGATTGTATTGCGATAAAGTCTTTTGGAACGTGAAGTACCACAGACGGTATTGCAATAGAGCCTTTTGGAACGTGAAGTACCACAGATGGTATTGCAATAGAGCCTTTTGGAACGTGAAGTACCACGGATTGTATTGCGATAAAGCCTTTTGGAACGTGAAGTACCACGGATTGTATTGCGATAAAGTACGATAGAATATGAAGTACCGTACTGCCTTACGTTGTGTTGTATGTCATGTACTGTAAATTTAGTGTGTTGTGTTATTTTGTGTTATGTTCTGTCACCTGTCGTCGTACTGTGTAGACGTGTGTTGTGTTGACTTTGTGTTGTGTTGGTGTCACATCGCATGGTGGTGTATCTGTGTATATTGTGACTGAAATGTATTGTGTCTAATCGTATTGGGGAGGGGCATGGTAGACAGGTGGAATGTGGGGAGAGAGAGGTAGGAATAGTGTGGGGGGAGGAGGCAGGGACAGTGATGAAGGGAGGGGAGGGAAGATGGTGTGGGGGGTGACAGGGAATAAGGGGGTGGTGTGAAGAGAAGATTGGTGATTAATGACGGCGCATCGATGTGTGTTTTTTCAGAAGTACTGCATTTATCGTAGTTTGTATCGTCGTATAAGCCTACTGGCAGTCACAAAAGTACGTAAATATGCAGGGAGATATTCTGATATGTGTTCCCGTGTGGTACCATGGATAGTGGTACAGCAGAATGTATAGTAGACTGGAAGTGTTCGGGCTGGCAGCTGTTTCTGCTTAATTTACGCGGTATAAAATCAATCTCATTGTCCCTAAATCATATGACAGTGCCATGATTGGTCTTGCAACGTGAAGTGTTGAACCCCTTGTTGTTTTGTTGTGTAACAGATGGTATTGAAACGCACAGTATTACACAATTATCAATGACACACTCTATGTGGCATAACATTGCCTTTGCGACGATTCGGTGTGCAGAAAACAGTACCAACAGCCCGGTGCGATACGAATATTTCTTGAAACGGGTCAGCGGATGTTTCCTTTTCGGCACGCTTTGAAGGCGAGAATCAGACGACCGACTTTATCAAGATTCGTGGTGATCGCAGATCCGCTGTCCGTCTTCCATCTGTCGGGGCCAAGGTGAGAGAAGGGGGTGACCGGAAGCGCAGAGTTTGCTATAGTTTGGTTCTGTACCTTTGAAAAGCATCCCGTTCTGTTGAGTCTCTGCCCGTCATGACGCCTCTGTGGTAAGCTGAGCTGACAACAACATCACTGGTTCCATTTAAGTCCTGAGGGAGACGGCCTCACGTGTGCCAGTCCCCATCACTGAACCAGGTAGGTGTTCTTACAAATACAATGAGGCTGGTTAACAGCTAAAGTTATAACACCGATCGCCTCTGAAGGTTCAGCGTGGTTGGAAAGACCTGGCATCCAATGCAGTTTGCTCAAAGACTATGTTGACTCTTTTTCACAGGAATGGTTTGCTAAGCCTGCTATGATCAAAGATGACAGTTATAGTTTGTAAAGTGACTTGAGGCTTGTTATGATCAGAGACAATAGTTCTGTTCCACGTAGGGAATGGGGGGCCAAACATGTTGACAGATCACTGTTTTTGTGAGGGGAAAAAAGTCTGTCATGTTCGCAGATTACCGTTTGTATTGTGTGTGTATGGGGGGGGGGGGGGGGGGGGGGGGTGGGAAGCCTAAGCATGTTCATGTTATATATGACCGCTTTATGCTGTATGTGGTGTGGAAGTTTATCATGTTAGCGGATCACCGTTTTGTGGGGTATGGAAGCGTATCATGTTTACATATCACTGCTGTGTGTTGTACGGGGGTGAGAAGACCTATCATGTTCACATATATCACTGCTTTGTGTTGCATGGGGTGTGGAAGCCTTTCATGTTCATATATCATCTCTTTGTGTCTTATAGTGTATGGAAGACTTTCATGTACATATATCACTGCTTTGTGTTGTATGGGGTGTGGAAGCCTTTCATGTTCACCATATCACTGCTTTGTGTTGTATGGGGTGTGGAAGCCTTTCATGTTCATCATATCACTGCTTTTGTGTTGTATGGGGTGTGGAAGCCTTTCATGTTCATCATATCACAGCTTTGTGTTGTATGGGGTGTGGAAGCTTTCATGTTCATCATATCACAGCTTTGTGTTGTATGGGGTGTGGAAGCCTTTCATGTTCATATTTCACTGCTTTGTGTTGTATGGGGTGTGGAGCCTTTCAAGTTCATATATCACAGCTTTGTGTTGTATTGGGTGTGGAAGCCTTTCATGTTCATCATATCACTGCTTTGTGTTGTATGGGGTGTGGAAGCCTTTCAAGTTCATCATATCACTGCTTTGTGTTTGTATGGGGTGTGGAAGCCTTTCATGTTCACCATATCACTGCTTTGTGTTGTATGGGGTGTGGAAGCCTTTCATGTTCATCATATCACAGCTTTGTGTTGTATGGGGGTGTAGAAGCCTTTCATGTTCATCGTATCACTGCTTTGTGTTGTATGGGGTGTGGAAGCCTTTCATGTTCATCATATCACTGCTTTTGTTGTATGGGGTGTGGAAGCCTTTCATGTCATCATATCACTGCTTTGTGTTGTATGGGGGTGTGGCAAAGCCTTTCATGTTCATCATTTCACTGCTTTGTGTTGTATGGGGTGTGGAAGCCTTTCAAGTTCATAATATCACAGCTTTGTGTTGTATGGGGTGTGGAAGCCTTTCATGTTCATATATCACTGCTTTGTGTTGTATGGGGTGTGGAAGCCTTTCAAGTTCATCATATCACTGCTTTGTGTTGTATGGGGTGTGGAAGCCTTTCATGTTCATCATCATCACCAGCTTTGTGTTGTATGGGGTGTGGAAGCCTTTCATGTTCATCATATCACTGCTTTGTGTTGTATGGGGTGTGGAAGCCTTTCATGTTCATCATATCACTGCTTTGTGTTGTATATGGGGTGTGGAAGCCTTTCATGTTCATCATATCACAGCTTTGTGTTGTATGGGGTGTGGAAGCCTTTCATGTTCATCATATCACTGCTTTGTGTTTGTATGGGGTGTGGAAGCCTTTCATGTTCATCATATCACTGCTTTGTGTTTTATGGGGTGTGGAAGCCTTCATGTTCATCATATCACTGCTTTGTGTTGTATGGGGTGTGGAAGCCTTTCATGTTCATCATATCACTGCTTTGTGTTGTATGGGGTGTGGAAGCCCTTCATGTTCATAAATCACTGCTTTGTGTTGTATGGGGTGTGGAAGCCTTTCATGTTCATCATATCACTGCTTTGTGTTGTAGGGGGTGTGGAAGCTGTGTGTTTTCAAGTTCATCATATCACTGCTTTGTTGTGTGAAGTTGTCAGGCGGGGTGTGGAAGCCTTTCATGTTCATATATCACTGCTTTGTGTTGTGTGAAGTTGTCAGGGGTGTGGAAGCCTTTCATGTTCATATATCACTGCTTTGTGTTGTGTGAAGTTGTCAGGCGGGGAGTGGAAAGCCTTTCATGTTCATATATCATGCTGTTTTGTGTTGTGTGAAGTTGTCAGGCGGGGTGTGGAAGCCTTTCATGTTCATATATCACTGCTTTGTGTTGTGTGAAGTTGTCAGGCGGGGAGTGGAAGCCTTTCATGTTTCATCATATCACTGCTTTGTGCTGTGTGAAGTTGTCAGGCGTGGGTGTGGAAGCCTTTCATGTTCATGATCACGTTTTGTATTGCACGGGAAATGTGTCTATGCTTACAGATCACAAATCAGGACTGCTACGGCACAAGCTAATTAACAATATTGAGATGGGTGTGTAACGTTTACTTGAAGTTGAAAGAACGTGAAACAGGGGAACGTTTGTCAATAAGAGCAACCTTCAAGTCTTATTTATAAATTCACAGCTCGAATGTGTGGTGTCGCGCCAACCCCTGTAACCCCTGTGTGCCTATCACTTCCCCTTTGTGTTGGTGGCCGATGAAACGTGGCATTGGTTAAACAAGTTCAATCATACCCGTTTCAAATTTGTGTGTGTTTAGGTGTTTTTTCCTTTTCACGTTCTCCCATTCATAAGTCACCCCTTCCCCCCCCCAACCCCCCCCCCCCCCCCCCCCCCCCACCCAAATCACTGCTCTTCTGAAACATGAGGCGATGTGGACCCCCACGCATGCTAATTCCGTACCCCCATCACAGCCCCCCCCCTCACAACCCCCATGGGCAGTTGTGTCAACCCTCGTCATGTTCAAACCCATAAAGAATATCACAGCACTTTGCCCCGAGGTCATGGGGTGGTTTCAGAAAGTTCAAAGACACCAATCACTGACCGACCCCCCTAGGGGTGGGAAGCCTTTATGTCTAGTGAATTCAGCTCTCCCAGTACCCCCCCCCAACCCAGTACCAGTTTCACGTAGCCCCATGGACTTGATATGGTGACCCCCGACGCCTTTCACATCAAAGAGCCACTGATTGTGCTTAGACATCAGTTGAGGTCACCCCCCTTCCAGTTCATGGAATGGGCCCCAGCTTTACGTTTGTATTGGGTTTAAACCTTTCCCCCAGTGGGATGACCCCCCCCCTGTGTGATGTGGATGGGTCATGCAAGCATTTGCCATTCCCCATTTTTTTTGCCCCCCCCCCGTCCGGTTGTCATTTAAAGGAGTGCAAAGCCTCCTCACGTGACATATGCACTGTTTGTTTTTTTGAAGAACACCCTCAGAGACCGAACCATTAGTGGATTAAACTGACCTGTGTGGTCTGCACTTCCCTTTTATCCGTTACAATGAAAAAACAGTGCGAGACCCGGTGAGATGACCAGGTTCATGCGTCAAATAAACCCCACATGTGCCCTACTGAGTGCTTCTACCCGAACCCCACAGCCTTCCATAGTTAGTACAATCCTGCATTTGTTTTGTGTTTGGTTGATTCCGGAAAACCCAGCCTTCATGTTCATTATAATCAAAATCTGACGTGCCATATGCATTATCCAGGCCTGGAACCCCGTTTGGCACTTGTCTCTGTCACAAACTTTTTGACCAATCCGGGTTTTGGACTCTGCCCTGCCCCCTGGATCACCCCCCCCCCCCCCAAAGGGGGCAACAAGCCCGCTTTAAGCTTGGCTTTGGCAACATCCTCCATTTGTAAGTCACCCCCCAGTTTTAGGTGCCGACATGACCGTGTGGACCTTGGCTTCACAAGTCGGCACCTTTCTGAGTACCTTAACAAGACAAAATTCCCAGCTGCATTGACCTTGTTTTTCTTTGTTCTTATTCCTGCCCACTCAGGGGCCCCCCCCCCACCCCCCCCACCCAGGTACACGAGCTTGTTTGGCCACCCCCCCCCTGCCAACCCCCCCCCCCAGACCTAAACTATGTTTAAAACTCAGTGGCAGTGTGTAACCACCAAATCCTTCCGACCCCCCCTCCACCCCCCCCCCCCCCTGACCCCCCCACCCCTTGCAATTCTGTGCAAATTCAGTTGCAGTCAATACCCAACGCCGTCATTCCGACCCCAACGTCCACAGAGGAGCCCGGTCACATGCTACAGGGTGCGTTAATGTCAAGTCGTCAAGAGGGACAACCCAACGCAGGAGGACACTGCACTGATTGACGACACCTTGGCAGTGACAAGGACACCATGACTAAGGACACCCCTACTGACAACAATACTTTGCTTAGTCCGCGGAGGCCGGCGTGAGTGAGCTCTCCCTCCGGAGGGCGCCCCACGTCCGTCCAAACGATAGCCCCCATGGACTCGCCGATACCGGTGACCACGACGGAATCAAAATCAAGGCCACAGATATGTTAAGAGAACATCGAAACTGAGGTCAACATGAGAGCAGGGCATGAAGGGCCACAAAAATTGAGATTTTTTTTTTTTTTTTTTTAAACACTGATCGATGAGATTGAGGATGATGAAGATGATGCTATGGATTTCCATTCTGGTCTTTGACTGCATGACAGGGCTGTATTCTACGCTTCCTTTTCATAATACGTCCCGGTGTCAAACCAGGCCCGAGAGATATAGACATCTGCAGTGTTGGTCAGGAAATTTGACGAACACCCTCAGAGACGCATCCATTAAGTGGATGAAACTCGACTGTGTGGTCCCAGTATTCCAAACTGAGCCCGTAGCAAACTACGATGTGGGTAGGAGCCGGTCGGGGCCAGAAAAATCCCACATGACTCTGATGGGAATCGAACCCACAGCCTGTCCAGCCCTGAGTCTGCCGTTTAGCCTTTTTTTTTTTTTACCGGAAAAACCTTTAGCACGTAGGAATTTTTCCCTCTGACTGGTCTATGGACAGGGTACCCTGCAATTAACGTTTTGCCCTTTCTCTCTTTCAAACACTTTGGTGAACGTCTCAACTAAAATTTTATTTTTTTGGCCTTCTTGCCCTATGCCCTGGGCAAGAGGCCTATTGAGAGCGGGCAAATCGCCCACCATGGGCGTTTTGCCTTACAAGCGAGGGCGTCTTGCCTCTTCATATGCAGCACATCTAAATTCTTAGTCTTAAAGTTCATAACAAAGGATATAAAAAAGAAACAAAATGTTGTATAAAAGTAAAATTTGCTGAGTTACACTTGACTAGGGAAGTAATTGCAACATCTAGTGCAAATTCAAAGTAGGCCTATGTTGAACTTTAAAATCTGAACACTTGTAGCCTATATTACAGTACCAAAGGTTAAAAAAATGAGAACTTGCTGAGTTACCTACTCGGCTACAATAAACAGTCCAGTGCAAAAAAAGTAGGCATAGGTCTCTTCTTATTCAGAGTCATCGGAATCACAATTTGGACAGATGAATTGAGCCGTTCCTTGGGTGCACTCCTCATGGGCCCAGTGGAGACAAATCTGGCACTGGACCCACACATCTCGGGGTCTGCTGTTGCGATAGGGCTCACAACATATCAGACATGGCCCATTCCTCTTCTTCCTGATCTGAATCTTTTTCAGGTTCACGACGCTTCCTCTTCTTCTTTGACTTGCCTTGGCTTGCCTTCTTTTCTTGTCGCGTCTTTTGGACAGTCTGTTTTGAGTGCCTTTCTTCCAGCCTGGCTTTAAAGGGAGAAGAAGTCAACACTGTTGCAGATTCTGCCTTCCTTGATCTCGGTCTCTTGGACTGGATCTTTGGGAGTGGAGAAAATCTATGGATCAGTTCTGCAATCTCTTCTTTTCTGGAGGTTGAGGCCTCGGGGTCTGTCCTCTGCTCTTGTGGGACAAATGAAGATGAGGGGTCAGGGTGTGTCTGCTGCTCTGGGGTTGGGAAATCAGCTGGGCGTGGGGCGTGAGAATGAAGACGCCTCAGGGATCTCAGCTTGTGATGTAGGACCTTGAGGCTCGTCAATCCACCTGTCCACCACACAATCGTAGTGGCCAACATTCTGGCCAAAGTTCCTGAACTGGACGACCAGTCTGGGAAGGGTATCTTCTCCGTAGGTTTGGATCACCATGCTGTTTGCGCCCAAAACCACAATTTTTTTTCCCCAGGACTTGCTTGTCGCCACGAGTTCAGCTCACCAGGTAGGGATTTTGAGTCGGCCATGGCGACAATGTGTTCATCCATGGAACCCAAAGCGAATCCAGTGCGGTAAATCTGCGTTGATTGTTTCAACATCAAGATCTTTGTATTCGTCGTAATTGTCCCACATGAAAGAGATGACCTGTGCCCGGAGACCGTCTGCCTTGCCAGTCTCTACGGCATGCAGAACTGTGCTCAACAGTTTGCCATGCTCATCCCTTTGGGCAGTTTGAAGCCTTCTGTCCAAGCCTATCACTAGACTTCTAAACAGGCACCGGCCGTCTCCTGATGTTGTAATGACCTCAACGTCTGCCTGATGAGCTGGAGTCTCTACATTGGCAGCCTGTTGGTCAGGGGTGCGGTCAGTTGGCTGGTTTCTGACTCCTGGAGGGTCACCATTTGCATCTTCTTGCTGAGATGGAGTCTCATGGGCAGGGCTGCAGGCAGTTGGGGGGCTGACCTCTGGGAGATCTTCTTCAGTCATCAAGGCTGGCTCAAAGTCGACGTCAGTGAAGACGTTTGGATCATATGGCCAGAGACCACATGTCCTGAATCCCTGGATTGCCCTGTCAGGAAGAGCTGTTCTCATGAAGGCCTTTCCTGACAGGCCAGCAATGTCATGGATGGTGACTCGCTTGCCGGGATTTGCCACCATCCAGCTGTCCATCTCCGTGTTGAAGGCTGTTTTGAGAGGCTTGAAATAACTTCTGTCCAGAGGCTGCAACTTGTGTGTGCTATGAGGCGGCAGTGTCAGAAGTTCTATGCCATTTTCTCTGCAGAATTCAACAGCTCCCAGTGTTTTGTGGCTGTGATGCCCATCCAGCAGAATGAGATGAGGGTTTGTCACATGAGGTGTTGGTAAACTTCGCAAAATGTTCCAGCCACCTCACAAAGAGGTCAGAATCTGTCCAGCCACTTGGACTTGCATAACCTACTGCTTGAGTTGGGGCGTCTTCATCAGTGAGTCCACCATTCTTTCGAGGAAAGATGTACATGGGTGGTAAAAATACCCCTGCTGCGCTGCATGCACACACAAATGTTACCAAAGACCCACGCTCAGCGCTGGTCACCTTCCCAACTTGGCGAGCACCCTTTGAAGCCATGACCTTCCCAGGTTTCTGCACACAGTGAGAGTCCCGATTCGTCCATATTCCAAATACGTGAGGGTGGGTACTCATGCTTGTCCAGGAGCTCTTTGTACAGGCGAAAAAACATTCTGGGACTTGCTCCTTGTTGAACCCCACTGCACGGGAAAGGCTTGTTGCTTGTGGCTGCCGAATGCTAAGGTTATGCCGATCGAGAAAGCTGTGGACCCAGGCAGTCCCAGCCAATCTTGTTTCTTTATTGAAAGGATGATGAAGGCCTGCCTTTTCAGCGATTTCAAAGGCAAGACGCTGTAGATCCTTCACTCTCAGCCCATGCAGACGTCTTTGCATACTAACAATATGCTCTTTCAGCTGGCACTCTATCTCGGTGGGAAGGGCCTTCCTGTATCGTCCGAAATTCAACACCCCAGGTTCAAGCACCTTCTTGTCCCTGTGACGACGAAGTGTTCGAGCAGGCACACCGTACTCCTTGCTGGCTCGGATTAAAAGGAACACCGTTGCTGACTGCCCTCAAGCTTCGGACAAAATGCTATGCCCATATTTTCCCCTCTCCGTCTTTCTCTTGTAGTTCGTCACCATTTCTGAAAACAATAACAAAACACTTTTGTTTTATTAACAGTAATAGAAACAGAAAGCATCTTCAAACCAAGGTATTTAATAGCATTTTAGCCCTGTGCAGTACACAAGGAAAAAGTAAAAAAAATATCCTAAATAGAGGGAGTTGGTGGTTTGGTGACTATGGCCTATGTTCCACTTGGGGCATAAAAGCATGGTACAGCTTGGGATTTTTGCTATTTAAGTATGTGATCGTAAGGAATATAGTGAAACTACTTCATATAAATAAGCGAGGCATAACGCCTAGTGTTTGAGGCAAAAAGCCCACCGGTAGGCCTTTTGCCTTGAACCCAGTATGGGCCTTTTGCCTGACTATGACTCAGTGATGATGTTGGTAATAGTGCGGGAAAATGGCGACGTATACTGCATCAACTGGCATTGAAAGGTGCGCGAAAGATTCCTCTAACATATAAATGAAAACATTTCAGAAATTCATCTGTTGCCTAGACAGTGTCACAAAACATTCTGAAGACAAAAGGTACAAAAATAGGCCTTAATTTTTCGAAATTCTATAAAAAAAAAAAAAAAAAAAACGTACCTTTTGCATGGAGGCTTCAAAACTTCGTGCTGCAGCGTCAGCGGGCAAAGGGAAGCTATCCAAATGCTCCAAGGTGAGTATTGTCCCTTGGTTTCTGAGAAGCCGGGGGTGGGCGTTTGGACTTTGATGGGCCTCTTGCCTGACCCTACCCTACTGATCTCTCTACGCTTGCAACCGTTTTCATTATATGCAATTTGCTGTTTTTGCTTTTGTGTTTTTAAGAAAAAAAACGAAACGTGTGCAGTGTAGACAATCACCTGGTTGTGAACACTCTGGGCCTACCACCCCTACGTTTGTTTTTTACTGTTTTTTCTGTCACAACAGCTCTTGTAAACTTTCCGACGTTGACCTGTTCAAACACATTTGCCACCTCCAACACTCGAAGCCGTGGTCTATCAACGGCACAATGTATTTTTTCGTCTCTCCTCTGTGAGCTGTTTGCTTGCCGATACCATGCCAGACCTAACAGTAGACCGCAAGCACCAAACGACAGTTCAACGATTTTGTTTACTTCACACGAAAGAGTAGACTTGTGTAAAAATGACGTCAGTGGTTGTCGGTACATGAGCATGTCACCAACATGGAAATGGGGCCGTTTGGCTCGATGTATAGTGGAAACAACCACTTCAAATCTGGTCCGCCATTAGAGGGGACAGACATTTGTCCCTTTACTTGTCATAGTGTTTCCATCGTGTCGTCCACTGAGGCACGCGATTTTTCTCGATTTTTCGTTCACCGAGTTTGGTTCAGTGGGCACAAAAGATGTTCAGCAGTGATGTGCCTAAAGTTTAAAGTAAACAAACAAACAAACAAAAAACATGTAAATAAGCATGCATTAGGCGGAAGACCCATTTATTCTCGATAATGATTCGGAAAAATCTTCGACAATCAAGAGAAGACAGGTCCTGATCTCAGTCGGGTGAGCTTACGTAACTTTGCAGACGACGATGATAATGGAGATGATCGTCGCGTTTGTCCGGTAATTTCGGTGGGATATGAAAGTGATGACAACACGTGTATGTGTGGTGTGTGCGTGTGTGTGTGTGTGTGTGTGTGTGTGTGTGTGCGCGTGTGTGTATGTGTATGTGTGTGCGCGCGTGCGTGTGGTGTGTGTGTGTGTGTGTGCGTGTGTGTGTGTGTGTGAAAACGCAGTGACATAAAGTTATGCGTCAGTTGTATTTGTACACGTATATATGTCTTTAGAGTAGCTAAATTTTAAGTAAGAAAGATTTTTTTGAGAACAGTCTTCTATTGCTTTCACATCACCATCTCCAGTTTACAACATATAGGCTTGCATCATGTTCATGCCTGTTCCAGGCTTTACGCTTGTTTGGTTTTCAAATGGAAATGCATAAGAGAGAGAGAGAGAGAGGTATGCATGTGTGTGCGTGCGTGCGTGCGTGCGCGCGCGTGTGTGTGTGTGTGTGTGCGTGCGTGCGTGTGTGTGTGCGTGTACGCGCGCGCGTGTGTGTATGTGTATGTGTGTTCGTGTGTAACAGTATGGCAACTGTTTATTTCAGATCCTCGGGGCATTATAAAACCCAACCAATCTGCATTTTTGGTACTTTTCGATGTGAAGTATCGGGGGTGCGACGTACCGCTGTAGTCCAAAGTATGACATTTACGCACGTGCGTTTAAAGCGATCAGTCTCTCCTTCTAACATCTACGCTGTACTTCCATGTAAGTCCTCTCTCTCTCTCTCTCTCTCTCTCTCTCTCTCTCTCTCTCTCTCTCTCTCTCTCTCTCTCTCTCTACAATTCGTTGTTGTTTTTTTTTAATCTTTTATTTCCCTCAAAGTTATTTTTCAATTCATCATACAGTTATGAATATTTTTTTATGCACAGGCATAAAAAAAATTACATATAAATGTATTGAAAACCGTTAGGCAGAAACAACCATTCAATAATCCCAAACATTCAAACACCAAAACAAAAAACGAAAACAAGAAGAAGAAAAAAAAAAAAAAAACTTTCATACACATACAAATACACCAAACAAACAATAAAACAGACGTTGAGACAAGCAGTCTGCAGTACAGAGAAAGTAATATATAGATGAACAGATACACAGACAAATTAAAATATGATACATAAACAACAGGAAGATTAAGATCATAGATAAGCAAATGAAAAAGACGACCATACCAGTTTCACAAAATCGGACTAGCATTTGACAAAATCAGACAAGGCAGTATTTTACCAAATTTGTTTTAGGAGATCCAAAAAAAAAAATGAAGTGGTATCGAAGAGACATTCAGAGTATTTCAAGACCCTCATTCACACACACACACACACACTCTCTCTCTCTCTCTCTCTCTCTCTCTCTCATCTCTCTCTCTCTCTCTCTCTCTCTCTCTCTCTGGCACATCGTTTGACCTTCGGCACCCTTTGCCTTCCATGCCTCTATCAAATGAACACGCACTTTGGCAGTAACTGCAGAGGAGAAGTAGATGTTAACGAGATGCGGTCCCTTCTTTTACTAAGAACAAGGAGGATACCTCCAAATCGATTGACAAGCTTTATTATGAAAAAAAAAAAAAAAAAAAAAAAAAAAAAAAAGTTCACTGCACAAATCTCCCCTGGTTGGTTTCTGCTCTTCTGCATACGAAAGCGAAAGTGCACAAGGGCTGAAAGAGGGGGGGGGGGGGGGGGGGGGGGGGGGGGGGGGGGGGGGGGGGGGGGGGGGGGGGGGGGGGGGGATGTGCCGGGAAGATAAGCTTTGCAGGTCAG